>JALPQD010001057.1:0-108536 GCA_023101885.1 Typhlomys cinereus | reverse complement strand
TGGCCAGGACCCCTCTACATATGTTTCCCTTTTCACTTCGGCTTCTGGGTAGCTCAGAAGAAACGCCCACCGCAGCCATGTGTGTCTCTGGGACCCCTTGCTGTCTGGGATGTTCTCACCGTGGCTGCCTGGGAAGGTCCCACCTGTTTTGTGTCAGATTCAGGAACAGGCAAGATGTGTTCAATAATGTACCACTTCCCTTTTTCCCTCCAGCACCAGCCCTTAAAATGGACCACTTGGGTCCGCCCCTTTTTTAAATTCTTAATATAACTAACTAAAAGCCCACCCTCAGCCCATCATGTATTTGGCCTCAGAGACTCCGGGGAGAGAGAGAGACAGTCACAGTCACGGTCTGACACTGTACACACATATCTGGGGGTGCATCCCGTGGATGGAGACCCCCAGCAAGCAGTCCTGCAAGTGTGTGTGGGAGACCTCGCGCCCCCTGGTGGCCGCGCCAGAGAATAAACAGTTTCAAGAACGAGCTCCTCAAAACCACTACCTTGGGGCCCGGCTGGGAAGTGGGCAGCCTGCAGCTGGCTGGGCAGGGCCAGGGGTCCACACGGAGGCCTAGTTCTGGTGGTAGGGGGGGCCAGTGATGTGGGCGGTAGCCAAGATGGCAGGCCCAGAATTCAAGTCCAGCCTGGGAAGCTTCGGGGAGCATTGTGTGGCCCCATTCGTGGGGAGATTCATCGGGGACATGCACGTGTCTGTCCAACACAGACAAGAGTCCTCACAGCTGGCCAGAGAGACAGTTATACCATAGTCTCACTTGGTGTAGCTGGGATCACCTACAGGAGTGTGGGTGACCCCCCCAAACAGCCACACTGGGATGGCTCCCCCATCCGTCAGCCTGTGTACCCCAACCACTCACCATACCCTGAGGCAGTTTGGGCACAATTGAATTGGGCTGGGGGGGAGCATCTGCAACTCCGGGTGCCCCCCCTTACCCACCCCATCTCCGAGAGAACAGGTCTGATCAGGAGAGGGAATCCTTGTCCCAAAGAGAGATGGCTCAGGGGTTAAGACTCTGCTTCACAAGCAGAAGGTCCTGAGTTCAGATCCCACGTCCCAAATAAAAAAACACCAGGCAGAAATGGCTGTGGCCTGCACTCCTGGCCCTGGTTGGCAGAGCCCAGAGGGAAGCGAGGAGGAGGTAGAAGTAGTCCAATCCATGCCAATCCAGGATGATTCCCAGAGTCACCCCTGGTCCTCCACAGGGACACACAGTGCCCTCTGACACACACACACACATAAAATTGAGAGAGAGAAATGGGGATCTGAGTTCTAGTCGTGGCACGGTGTGCCAAGAAGTTTCAACACTGGCAGGTAGCAATGGGAGAGTCCCCGGGGCTCGCTGGCCTTCATTCTCTGCTCCCCAGGGGAGCCCCAAGTTCAGCAAATTGTCAAGGTGTAAGGTGGGGAACCAGAGGAAGATGGCCATCAACCTCTGAGCCCCACACATGCATGTGAGCACAGAAGTAAAAGGCTGAGCTCGGCACCAGCTATACCCTGCTTGCTCTTGAGGCTGCTGGGGGTGGGGGGGGCCTGAGTTGCACCATAACCCACTCGGCCTGGAGGACCATGACAGGAAGAGAGTAACCTGCTTCCCCGGGTTCCGGGGACTGATACATCCTGTCTTCAGACCCCCAAGCTCACGTGATTGCCACGGCCTCCGAGGACCCCTGCACTCCCTCCCTCTGCGCCAGCCACAAGGGCTGGCTTCTAATGTGCCAGTACTCCAGCCACTGCACGCTGGCTTTGGTGGCGGCAAGCAACGTGCATTCTTGCTCACCTCTGCGATGGCTTGCTCACACGTACCCGTGTTTCTCCATTTGAATGCTGGGGTGACGAGTGAGCACCCAGAACTCAGATGGGGGAAGCTGGAACTTTGTGTCCTGGCACACTCTTGGCTCTGGGAAGGAGTCTGGCATTGGCCGAGGTTCTCAGTGAGAGGTGAGTGGGACCAGCTAGCATTTTAGACCACCCCCCCCCATCTAGATCCTCCTCCTGGGTGAGGACACGAGAAGCTGGGGGCTGTTCAGAGCTTCCTGGACATAAGGGGGTCCCAGGCCTGTAGAGGGGCATCCAGAGGAGAGGCTGACCCCTCTGTGTGGGTCACATGATTGAGCTACAAAGTGGTCCACTTCCCTGAGACCAAGATGCCCTGTTGCTACCAGGTCAGGAACCGCCCTGTGAGCAGACAGGACTCTTCTCACAGGGAGGGCTGGGGGCGGGCTCAGAGGGAGAGTGACAGCCTAGCATCCTCAGGGAGGTCTGGGGGCGGGACTCAGAGGGAGAGTGACAGCCCAGCATCCTCAGTGAAGGTTGGATCTGGGGGGCGCTGGCCTAGATACAGGTCTCCTTCCATACTGGCCGCCTGGGCAGAAGCATGGGGAACAAGGAGAGGAGCCTTGTCCCATGTCTCCTGGGAGTGGCCTCAGCCAGCACCTGCCAACTTCCTGCGTGTTTCGTGGCCGCGTGGCCGGGATCTATCCTCCGGCCGGGTCCTGGCAGGGAGCCCAGGAATCTCAGTGGATGGTGCAGCTTCTTCCACACCAGAACATTCCCTCTGGGAGGGAGGCGGCGGGCTGACCCCAAGTGCAACTCTGAGCGGGCGGTTTTATTTCCAGGGGGCAGATGTTTCTAACAGGTGTTTCTCCGGGGCAACTCCCGGGGGCAGATGATTCTCTAGGTTGTTTCTCTCGGAGGGGGGGGGGCAGATGTTTCTCAAGGGTGTCTGGGAGGAGGTCAGATGTTTCTCTTGGGTGTCTCCCAGGGGGCAGATGTTTCTGGCGGGGGGAGGGAGGGTCTCCCAGGGAGATGTTGCTCTTGGGTGTTTCTCTTGGGCTGTCACGGAGACAGATGTTTCTCGTGGGCATCTCTTGGGAACAGATGTTTCTCTCGGACATCTCCCGGGGGCAAGGATCTCCCGTGGGAGCCACAACTGTGTCCCGCGGGGGCAAGTGTCTTTTGTTGCAGGTGTGGCAGGCCTAGCCTGAGGCCCTAGTAAGCCAGATGCTGGAAGAGCCAGCAGCAGCTGGGGCAGCCCAGCCGGTAGCGGTACTCTGGCCAGTCACAGGTGATCTCCGTGGTTGACTCCGACATGTACTCCAGAGAGGACTCGGAGCGGCAGGGTACGGCCATATCCGGCACAGAGCTGCTGCCGGTGGTGGGATGCCTGGACACTTGTTTCTGGGCCTGTTTGCTGCTCTTGGCTGGAGATTCCCCAGGCTCCGTGGTGGCCTTGCCAGCCTTGCCAGCCGGCTGGGCCGGCTGGGCCGGCTGGGCGGGCCCGGCCGGCTGGGCGGGCCCGGCGGGCTGGGCGGGCCCGGCGGACTGGGCCGGCTGGGCGGGCCGGCGGGCTCGGCGGGCTGGCCGGGCCCGGCCGCCCGCCCGCCGCCCCAGTCCGCGGGCCCGCCCACGGCTCCGCCGGCCCCCGCCCGCCGGGCGCGCGCGCCGGTCCGCCCAGCCGGCCCCAGGCCGGGCCCAGCGGCTGCCAGGCTGGGCAAGGCCACCACGGACCTGGGGATCCCAGCCAAGAGCAGCAACAGGCCAGAAACAAGTGTCCAGGGCTCACACCACCGGCAGCAGCTCTGTGCCGGATATGGCATACCCTGCCGCTCCGGAGTCTGCGCTCTGGGTACATTCGGAGGTCAACCACGGATCCACCTGTGACTGGCCAGGAGTACCGCTACGGCCTGGGCTGCCCCAGACCTGGCTGCTGGCTCTTCCAGCATCTGGCTTTACTAAGGGGCCTCCAATCAGGCTAGGCCTGCCCACACCTGCAACAAAAGACACTTGCACCCCGGACACAGTTGTGGCTCCCACGGGAGATCCTTGCCCCGGGTAAGAGGTCCGAGAGAAAACACTCTGTTTCCCAAGAGATGCCCACGAGAAACATCTGTCTCCGTGACAGCCACAGAGAAACACCCAAGAGGCAATCTCCCTGGAGACCCTCCCCCCCCCGCCAGAAAAACACTGCCCCCTGGGAGACCCCAAGAGAAACATCCTGACCTCCTCCCAGACACCCTTGAGAAACATCTGGGCCCCCCCCCCTCGAAGAACACCTGAGAATCCATCTGCCCCCGGAAGTGCCCAGGAGAACACTGTTAGAAAAACATCCTGCCCCCTGGGAATAACAACCCGCCCGCTCAGAGTTGCCACTTGGGTAAGCCCGCGCCCCCTCCCAGAGGGAATGTTCTGGTGTTGCAGAGCTGGCACATCCACGGAGATTCCTGCGGGTCCCTGCCAGACCCGGCCGAGGATGGATAAGATCCGGCACACGCCGGCCACGAAACACGCAGAGGAAGAGTTGCGCAGGTGCTGGCTGAGGCCACTCCCAGGAGACATGGGAACAAGGCTCCTCTCCTTGTTCCCCATGCTTCTGCCCAGGCTGGCCAGTATGAAGAGGAAGACCTGTATCTAGGCCACGTCCCCAGATCCAACCTTCACTGAGGATGCTGGGCTGTCACTCTCCCTCTGAGCCCGCCCCAGACCTCACTGAGGATGCTAGGCTGTCACTCTCCCTCTGAGCCCGCCCCCAGCCCTCCTGAGGATGCTGGCTGTCACTCTCCTCTGAGCCCCCCCCCAAGCCTCCCTGTGAGAAGAGTCCTGTCTGCTCCAGGGCGTTCCTGACCTGGTAGCAACAGTGCATCTTGGTGCTCAGGAAGTGGACCAATTTGTAGCTCAATCAGTGACCCAACACAGAGGGGTCACGGACCTCTCCGCTGGATGCCCTCTTACAGGCCTGGCACCCCTTTAGTCCAGGAAGCTCTGACAGCCCCCAGCTTCTCGTGTCCTCACCCAGGAGGAGGATCTAGATGGGGGGGGGTGTCTAAAATGCTAGTGCTTCCCCCCCCACTCACCTCTCACTGAGAAACCTCGGCCAATGCCAAGACTCCTTCCAAGAGCCAAGAGTGTGCCAGGACAAAAGTTTTCCAGCTCCCCCATTGAGTTTCTGGGTGCTCACTCGTCACCCCAGCATTCAAATGGAGAAACACGGGTCTGTGTGGAGCAAGCCATCGCAGAGAGTGAGCAAGATGCACGTTGCTTGCCGCCACCCAAGGCCAGCGTGCAGGGCTGGAGTACTGGCACATTAGAAGCCAGCCCTTGTGTGCTGGGCGCAGGGGACGGAGTTGCAGGGGTCCTCGAGGCCGTGGCAATACGTGAGCTTGGGGGTCTGAAGACAGGAGTATCAGATCCCCGGAACCCCGGGGCAGCAGGTTACTCTCTTCCTGTCAGGTCCTCCAGCGAGTGGGTTTAGGGTGCACTCAGGCCCCCACCCAACCCCAGCAGCCGCACGAGCAAGCAAGGTATAGCTGTGCCGAGCTCAGCTCTTACTTCTGTCTCACATGCATGTGTGGGCTCAGAGGTTGCATGGCCATGCTTCCTCTGGTTCCCACTTACACCTGACAATTTGCTGAACTTGGGGCTACCCCTGGGGAGCAGAGAATGAAAGGCCCAGCGAGCACCGGGGACCTCACATTGTCGACCTTGCCCAGTGTGGAAACTGTCTTGCACACCGTTGCCACGACGTAGAACTCCAGATCCCCATTTCTCTCTCTCAATTTTATGTGTGTGTGTGGTGTCAGAGTGCTGTGTGTCCTGTGAGGGACAGGGTGATCTGGGAATCATCCTGGATTGGCAGGATTGGACTACTTCTACTCCTCTCGCGTCCCTCTGGGCTCTGCCAACCAGGGCCAGGAGTGCAGGCCACAGCCCATTTCTGCCTGGTGTTGTTTTTTTATTTGGGACGTGGGATCTGAAACTCAGGACCTTGCCTTGTGAAGCCGCAGTCGTAACCCCCTGAGCCATCTTCTTTGGGACAAGGATGTCCACATCTCTGCTCAACCTGTCTCTCGGAGCATGTGGGTGGGTAAGGGAGGGGCACCGGAGTTTGCAGATGCTCCCCCAGCCACAAATTCCAAATTGTGCCCAACTGCCTCAGTGTATGGTGGTGTTGGGTACACAGGCTTAAGGATGGGGGCAGCCATCCCAGTGTGGGCTGTTTGGTGGGGTACCCCACACTCATGTAGGTGATGCCCAGCTCACCAAGTGAGACTTGTTAACTGTCCTCTCTGGCACAGCTGTGGAGACTCTTGTCTGTTGGACAGACACGTGCATGTCCCCGATGAATCTCCCCACGAAATGGGGCCCCACAATGCTCCCCGAAGCTGTCCAGGCGGACTTGAACTTCTGGGCCTTGCCCATCTTGGCTAACCGCCCCACATCACTGCCCCCCCCTACCACCCAGAACTAGGGCCTCCGTGTGGACGCCTGGCCCTGAGAACATCCCAGACAGCAAGGGGTCCCAGAGACACACATGGCTGCGGTGGGCGTTTCTTCTGAGCTACCCAGAAGCCGAAGTGAAAAGGGAAACATATGTAGAGGGGTCCTGGCCAGGCATGTGGCCTTCTTGCTGCACGGGACGAAGGACAGTCCTCAGGGAGTTTCAGGTGGGACAGCGCCGGGCGGCCAACCTGGCACGACTGTCCTCCGAGGGGCTCCAGGGCCGGGCGTAGCCAGAGTGAGGCAGCAGCAGGCGGTCCTGAGTTCCGTCCAGACTGACCAGACGCCGGGCAGCCAGCAGGTACTCTCGGTGGGGCAACAGGGGTGGGCAGGGACAGTGGCCAGGTGCCCACACATACTCGAGGGTCCTCAGCGGTGAGCGGTTCTTGTAAATGAGCAGGATGAGGACTTCGTAGCGGGTCTCCTGGCCCTGGCGGTGGCGGCCCAGCACACGGGCTTGGAACACTGAGGTGGGGCAGAGGAGCCTGCGGTCAGGGAGGGCCTCCGGGCTCAACTAAGGCCAGGGCTGAGGGTCATCCAGCGTGGAAGGGGGGAGGCTGGGGTGGGGCTCACCAAAGTCGCTGCTGCAGTAATGGAGGAGGCGGTGGGCTCGCCCACGCGCATCAGGACAAGGTGGACAGGCGTCTGCAGAGCGCAGGGCTGTGAGGGCCCTGGCCTCACCCCAGCCCACCCTGACTCACCCCGGCTTCATCACCCCCACCACCACCACCCTGATCTCACCTGGGGCCAGGGCCCGGAACCTGGCAGGGATGGTTGAGGGATGGGCGGGGAGTTCCTGCGGCCGAGGCTCCACCTGCCTGGGCTGCGGCTGCCTCAGTGACCAGCCCAGCGCCTGGACGCGGGTCTGGAAGGGATCATACCGCTCCCGGGGCAGCCAGAACTCGAAGTGCACCCCAGGGTTGGGCTCCCGCAGGAGGACCTGGGGAACAGAGGAGGACAGACAGGAAAGCCGCCCTGAGGCCCAGGAGCTCTGCCCTCAGGCATGGCCCCTCCTCTCAACCTGCTCCTCCACGCTTCTCCCATTCTGGCCCCGCCCCTGCTCTGACCCCGCCCCTGCGCTCACCCCGCCTCCCTGCTCTAGTCGCATTCATCCCTTCTGGCCCCACCCTTGCTCTGGCCCTGCCCCCGCCCCATCCCTGGTTCCACCTTTCTGTTCTGCCCCGCTCCCTGCACACCTGCAGCAGCAGCTCCTCTGAAGTGGGCCCCGCCGCCTGCAGCGTCTCCTCCGGGCCCGCGCCCCGGGTGTAGACCACGCGCGTCCCTGCTGCTTCGTAGGCGCCGGGCACGCTGATCGTCCAGTCCCCGTTGAACACGTACTGCCCGTCGCTGCGCACCAGCGCTGCAAAGACAAGTCAGCCCTGGTTCCCAGAGCCGTCCCCCATCACCCCCCCCCGCCTCAATTTCCCCATCCTGCCCCCTGGCAGATACCCAGGTGGTTGTGGCTGCGCTGGGCCACGCGGATGTGCCGGGCACCCTCAGGGATCAAGGTCACGTTCCAGTAGCCCGGGAAGGCACCTGGCAGGAGGTGGGGGTGCTGGGTGAAGTGTATGTTGGGGGGATCAGGGAGAGAGGGAGTGAGGAGAGGGAGGCGTAAGAGAGGGTCAGGCATGGGTTAACAAGCTACTGCTGCACACAGGCAGGTCACGGGTTCCAATCCCATGTTGGGGGCACTCGCCCCCCCCCCGCGTAACCTCCTCCCTCGCGTGCCCCCTTCCCGCACGTGCCCCGTCCTCACCCGCGTCGCGGAACACGCGCTGCACGAACAGGCAGGAGTCGTTGGCGCCGCCGCAGTGGCCGCAGCGGTCCTCGTGGGCGCCGGAGCCCAGGATGCCATCACAGCCCGCGCTCTGCGGGGGTGGGGGTGGGGTCAGCGGGGCGGGGCCTAAGCGGAGGGGCGGAGTCTAAAATAGTGGGGCCAGGAATAGGGGTGTGATATGGTGGTAAAGAGGTGAAGCCCAGAATAAAAAGACTTGAGAGGGCGGGGCCTGGGGGAATGGGCGGGCCCTGGAGGAAAGTGGGGTTTGGAGCGAGGGTGGGTTTAGGAACGAATGGGTGGGGCCTTGTCAAAGGGGCGGGGACTGCAGATGTGAGGCAAGGGGCTACGGGTTGTGATTCAAAAGCAACAGGGTGCGGCCTGCAGACGGAGGAAGGAAAGAGAGGTCCATGGAGAGCAGAGGGAGAAGGGGCGGGGCCAGGGATCAAAGGGACTTGGGGGGGTTGGAAAGGAGGGAAAGAAGGCTAGCGGAAAGCTCGGGAAGGGACAGGTACGGGGGGTAGGAGGAACCAGAGTAGGTGCAGCTGGGAGCGATGGAGCCTTCTTGGAGGGGCGGGGCTGCCCGTGGGCGTGGTTTGGGGCTGTGCCTGGAGGGGCGGGGCTGTGGGTGGGTTGGGGCGGTTCCTGGAGCATGGGCGGGGCTTCGGGTCCCTACCAGGCAGCGACCGGTCACGCACACGTCCCGGGCTCCGGGGCTGCACGGGGTGCCATCCAGCACACGGCCGAAGCTGTGGTAGAAGGCGTGGCCCTCCGCCAGGCAGTTGAGGTCGCAAAGGTTGGGCGCTGAGACCCGGAGCAGCGGGTGGGCCTGGGGGCGGAACGTCCCAGCCCCTGTCCCACACCCACTGGGAGGGATGCTGTACCCATTCCAGACTCACGCCTTCCATATGCCCTGCCGGGAGCTCTGCATTCCCCGCCCTCCTGAGCCCCAGCTCCACCCACCTCTCAGGCCCCACCGAAGCCCCGCCCAGTTAGATTCCGCCCCCTCCCCGCCCCAGACTCTGCATCCCAGGCTGCCCCCGTCCCGTGCACGGGACATAACTGGTTTCCTTCTGCGGCCCTGTCCGTTACTGGGATAATTTAAGGCTCATCTGTCACCTCTGGATAAATCTCTAAGCCACTGAAGCAGCGTAGTGCACCACCCTGGGCAGAAGCACCCCCTTCCTGCACACTGCACCAACTCCTAGCCTCCTCCAAAGCCACAGCGCCAATACCTTCTTCTCTAGGCAACCCTGAGATGGGGAGGTTGTCTTGTCTTCACCCCAAGGCGACAGGCTACTCACCTCCGTGAAACGGGACCCACTGGTAGGTCTTGGAGGTGCCCAGGACAGGGTGGCCGTTGTAGAGGGCACACTGCAGGTCTCGGAAAGGTATGGAGCCTGGAGGACAGTCCTGGAGATGGGCAGAGATAGACGGGTGAAGCTCGAGAGACGGAGGGGCCCTGGTCAGGAGGCAGAGCGGGAGGGGACGCACCGGCAGCTGGCACAGGCGGTATTCACGGCTGTCTCCCCAGCAAGGGTCCTCCCCGGGCAATCTGTCAGGAGCAGGGTGGTTTGACTGGGCTGATCGAAACCTCCAGAGACCCCCCCTCCGGCCCAGGCGGGGCCACACCCTCGCCCCAGCAGCCACTCCCTCATTCCTGCCGGATCCACGGGATTAAAGGGCACCAGCGTGCGTGTGCAGGAGCAGGGCGGGGTTAGGAGGGGGGCGCCCGGCTCACCCACCGGACACAGCGGCGACCGCGCACCGAGACGCCTCGGCCGCAGGAGCTGGAGCAACGTGTCCACGACCCCCAGGGTGCCCACTCTCCTGGACCCTACTTGGAAAGAGGGGGGACTCAGTCAGAAGGAAAGGTGGGAACCCCCCTCCCAATCACACCCCTCCTGCCTCGGAGCGCCCGTCTGCTCTCTTTACCTGAGCGCTGCCCCCCAAGCCACAGCTCAGGAGGGTCGCCAGCAAGAGTAGAAAGTTTTGGGATGGGCGGAGCCTGGAAGAGAGGTGAAAGAAACCTAAGAGGTGGTGGTAGGCGGGGGCGTGGCCACCTCTACCCCTGCTGGCTGTGTCCACTCTGATCTGGACCTGCCTGAATCCCTACTCTCTCTCTCTTTTTTTTTTTAGAGGATTAAGGTAGAGTTTATTAGAGGCGAGAAAGATTGGAACTCATGGACTCCAGACGTGGAGTGCCATGAGGGGCTAGGATGCCCTGGAGAACTCAAGGTGCCTAGGCATGGAATACATGAGAAACAAGCAAAGAACGGAACTCATGGCACTAGAGTGCCTTGAGGGGCTAGGGCACCCAAAATCCCTACTCTCCAAAAAAATGGGGTAACAATTCCCCCCATTCGCGAAAACTTTGTAGGGAACCCTGGAGTGTTACCTGTTACTTTACTTATTTGGGCGGGGGAAGGGTTACTGTTATTTTGAGACAGACCCTCATGTAGCCCAGGCTGGCCTCCAAGGCATCGTGGGGTCAAGGGTGACTCTGACCCCCTCTTCTTCCTATCTCCTTCTCCCCACTGCTGAGCCTGCCCAAATCGCCTGACTCCTTTTCTTGTATGTGTTTGTTGGGAGTTTGAGGGTTCACAGCAGGATTTGTGCGTGTTTATTTTTCACATCCTCCTGCTTCAGCCTCCCACTGCTGAGGATTGATCCGCTTTTTATGACTGGCTGTGTATTATTGCACAAGGCACACAGTAGGCGCCTCCCACTGCTGAGGATTGATCCGCTTTTTATGACTGGCTGTGTATTATTGCACAGGGCACACAGTAGGCGCTTAATCAGTTCTGGACTGGAGGAACAACTCAACGATGGTGTAGGGGGGGACCTGCCCGAGTGTGGCTGTTTTGTCGCCCATCCCAGCTTTTACCTTGCCGGCCACTCCACTTCGGGGGTCTGCTCCACTTCCGGGGACCGCTCCACTTCCGAGGGCCTCAGTTTTCCCATCTGGGCAGTGGGAGGCGGCTGGAGTGTGTGAGACCCTGCAGAGGTGGGGAGACAGCGGTAGGGGTAGAGCTGGGAGTCCTCTCCTTCCCCCAGATGTACCCTGTAGCCTTCCAGGGACCCCACCTGGGCAGAGAGAGAAGACAAACCTGGCCTGGAAAGGGGCGCCGCATGGCTCCTCCAGCCCCCCACGTGTGGGGAGCAGCCGGTGGACTGCAGAGGAAAGCGGCGGGGTGGGCCGGGACATAGGCCCTCAGTGTGACGTTGCCCAGGGGTCACCCACAGCGTCCTCTTGGGCTGGCGAATCCCTTCTGGGACCCTGGCCAGGCGTCCTGAAGGGCGCACAGGACTAAGGCCGAGCTGTCGGCAGCCAGACGCAGGGGCAAGCTGGGATGCATTCGCCCCCCCCCAGCTCCTCCCCCCAGGCTTCCCTGGCGACTCTGATTCCGCATCCATCTAGTCTGCCATTGTTATTCCATTCTGGGGGAGAGGGAGGAAGCACCCCCAGACCCCAGGTAGCTCTAGACGTTGAGAACCCGAGTGTGTGTGGCGGGGGAGATCCGGGGCTGCGCCAAGCCCCAATCCTCCCTCTGGATCCCAGAGGCTGAGCTCCGGGGGAAACAGGAAGCACCAAGCCGGGAGGGAGGCTCGGCCATCCGTGGGGGGCTAAGCGATGCCCAGCCCAGGGGTGTCTTTCCCACACTCCTAAGCACCCTTCGCAAGTGAGGAAACACCCTTCCCACTTTCTGGCAGAGCACTCCGTGAATAAGCCAGGCCTCTGGGCCTCAGTTTACCCCGGAAGAAGTGCGCCCACCCCCAAGCTTACTTCTCTGCGCAGGAGCGCTGCCGTGGCCATCCCGCAGCTCCCCAAGGCTCAGGCACCCGAGGAAGCGGTTCACATTCTGGGATGGTAGCGGGACAAGCAGAAGGACTTACCGACGACTGCGTTGACTCCTAGGCGTCCTCCGGACCAGCGGAAGCGGCGGGGCCCGACGTGCGGGTTGGGGAGCTGGGTCGGCCCCTCCCACGGGGCGTCGGGGCGCGCCCAGCTCGGGGTCACCGAGGGCGGAGGCCCGGGGCGCCCTCGCGCGGCGGACGAGCGCGCGCGCTCGGCGCGGAGCTGCGGCTGGGGAATAGCCGCCCCCCCGCGCGTTATCCCCTCGGCCCAGGCGCCGGTGACCTTGGGGAGCCCCGCGCGGGGGCGGCCGAGGACCGACCCGCTGCTATTCTGGGCGCGGCGCTCAAGGCCCGGGAATGCGGAGCCAAAGCGCCTGAGACTGCGCGCAGCCGCGGGGTCTTGGGGACCCGCGCGCCCCGCGTCCGGGCCGCGATCGTCCCCCGCCCGGGGCCCCCCGTGCGCTGGGACCCTCCCTGCCGCGCATTCCCGGGCGCTGCTGTCACCCGACGCTCCGCCCGGTCCCGCCTTCCGCCCGGCCTGCCATCCGCGCAGCCTCCCCGGCCTGGCCGCGTCCTCCCCGCCTCAGTTTCCCGTCCGGGCGCGTGGACCGTGGAGGGTCTGGGCGCCCCGGATCGGGGGCGGAGGGACAGCGTGGGCACTGGCCTGACCCTCCCCTAGCGCGGCACGACCTGATTGCCGCCGTCTTGATGCATTCCCCACAGCACCTGCTGTATACGCTATCTGCAAAGCAGATTGCCTGCTGTATACGTGATTCATGCACGACACAGCGCCGGCTGTATACATTCCCCGCAGGTCTGTCTGCGAGAATCCAATGATGCGGCCACAGGAGCATCTCAGAGCCACTTTGAGCACCACTGTATGCTGGCTCAGCCATGGACAGACCAGAGCCAGTTACGGCAGGAGTGGGGTGCCGAGTGTGGGTTCCACCCCGGCACCCCAGGCCTGGTCTCAACAAAGGAACCCAGGTCTAACAAAGAGCAGGGGGACGTCAGGAGGACCCCCCTACACCGAGCCGGTGACACTGCCACAGGGGTCAGAGGGAAGAGAGTGTACTAGACCAGTGTCACATGGGACAAGGGACAGTCTCTCAAGGTTCCTGTGGAGAATATCAGGAATTGGTCCCTCCCCCAACTCCTGACAGGGAGACAGAATGGGAGGGGAGTCTCATGCTCTGGAGGAAAATATTTGGTGGAGATAGTGCTCCTTAGGAAGTGCATACAATAGGCGCTATGCACCAAAAGCGATGCATACAGCAGGTGCTTTGTCCTGAGGGAGCATATAGCTGGCACAGTTCCCTGCAGGCCCTGCTTCCTGCGAGGTGCCGGTAAGTAGAGGTATTCCTCAGGGAGCGTATACAGCAGGCACCATGCTAGTGCATACAGCAGTGCAAATGCTAGGCATGGCTCTTTCCAGAAAACGCTTACAGCAGTTGCTACACCCTGGAAGGCATGTATACAGCAGGCGCTGTAACCTTCAGGAAAGGTATACAGAAAGCGCAGCCTGCTGCAGGAGGCATACATACATCATCAGGCCCTATGGCGCATGGGAAGAAAACGGAGCAGTCCCGGCTCCGTCCATCAGAGGGCGCCTGTGGACAGCGACATCTCTGCTCAGCACCCCAAGCGCGGTGGGTCCCCTCAATTTGAGCTCCACAGGGCACCCAGGCAGAGAAGGATGGGATGGGGGCAGGACAGATGACTCTGGCTGCCTCTTCCCCCAGGACTGGACTTTAAAAAAAAATTAAGGGTTGGAGAGGTGGCTTAGCAGTCAAAGCCTTTGCCTCCAAAGCAAAGGGACTTGAGTTCAAATCCCCAGATCCCACCTAAAAAATCCCAGGCAGAAAGCAATCATAATGGGACTTTGCATGCCCTGCGCAATGTCCAGCGCACTGTTGCCCTCATAAAGTCTAGCATCTGGGGGCTGGAGAGGTGGCTCAGGGGTTAAGCCTCTGCCTTGCAGGCAGAAGGTCCTGAGTTCGGATCCCGGATCCCACGTATAGACGCCAGGCGGAGGCGGGGGCGGCCTATGCTTCTGGTCCTGGTAGCGCGGAGCCTGTGAATCCCGGGGCAGAAGGAGGTGGAGGCGTCCATGGTGGTTCCTGATTCGTCCATGGTTCTACACACACACATACACACATGCGCGCACAAATACATATGCACACACACACAATTGAATAAATAAAAAAAAAAAATCCCAGGCAGGTGTGGTGGCCGCCTGCCCACAGAAGGCAGTGACCAGCGCCTCTGTATACCTTCCCATTCTCTGCATCTTGCCCATCTGCCAGGCCCCCATCACTGTGGGCATGTCTAACACCAATCATGCAATCAAGACAGTCTCCTATAGGCCTGCCTGGACATGTGTCTTAAATAGGTGACTCCTCATGGATGTGGCCAGAGGCACACGGGATCAGAGGTCTGCCTCTTGGGGGTCATGTTGACAAGGAAAGGGAACATCACAGGCAGGAAGTAGAGAAGACCAGGCGTCAGGGCAGTTATCAGAGGGCAGCTTTCAGACGTCAGTTCTGTCTTTTCACTATGTGGGCATCCAGGGATCAAACTCACATCCCCAGGTTTGCCCACAGGCGCCTGATCCACCGAGCCCTGGGGTCCTCCGGTCTCCACCTCTCCAGCACTGGGGGGACAGGCATGGGCCACCGTGGCCAGCTGGAGATTCAAAGTCAGGTCCTTACCCGCCCCCTCATGTCCTGTGCTCCTGTATTTGTTTCTGGCCCCAGGGTGACCCTGATCCCCTGACCCCCCCACCTCCACCTTCCTTCTGAGTGTTGGGCTGCCAGGCCCGCCCCCCACTCGAGGCCCTGTGTACCCCCACGTGCTTCCTGATTCTTTCTTCCCCAGTCACTGGTAGAAAGCTAATGACTCGGGCAGAAACGTGGCCAGTTCCGATGTGCACGCAGCACCCGGTGCAGTGGGGTCGATGGATGTCCCCACTCAGGGGTCAATGCTGGGGCGGGTGGGTGTCCCTGGCCAAGCCACACCCACTGGGGGGGGACAGCCAAGGGCACCTGCCGGCCGGGTCACCACAAGAGCAAAACTGACCATGAGAAAGGGGAGTGGGGGGGGACACAGCCCATCTGCTCTTGGAGATGCTGCAGTGTGGACCACCCTTCTGGGAGGGTTAACATGGGGGCATGAGGGGCTCCCCAGAACAGTGGGGTCAGGGAGCCGGGCCTGGACACTCTTCTGGATTTATGGCCCAGCATAGTCAGCCTGCTGAAGGTTTTCCAGAAGCCTCCTGAGTCCCCGGTGGGCTTTGGATCCAGGGAGTTGGGACAGAATGGAAGCTTCTAAAATATTCTCCATCGAGACTGTGCAGCAAACTATTGCTCAGGGTCTTTGTTGGAGCAAGTGGGAGTGGATTCCCTTCAGCCCTCCACCACTGCAACCTTTCCCTTGTGGGCTGGGGGGAACCGTCCCTGGTAGCTGAGAGCTCACGGGTTCGGCCACGCGGGCATCACGGGGGCGTAGACCTGGGGGTGGGAGCGTGTCCCGGGTGGTGGTCATGTGGCTGTGAGCTGGGCTGCTAAGGCCCCAGGCGCAGCCCTGTGAGCCTCTGGGGACACCCCCCCCCGGTCCCGCGGTGGCTGCCACCCCCTCCACCTGCACCAGGTATTTTAGGCAAAGCTTCCCGGAGCAGCTCGGGAGAAATGTGCTGAGTCTAAGAAGTGACGTCAGTGCCCGCTGGGGGGGAGGGCCGGGGAGCTCTGGGGGGTCACGGGGGGAACGATCAGGCCAGGAGCTCTGCAAACTGAACAATTTTTGCAAGGTGTGGGGCGCTTGCCTGTCTCCCCAACCCTGGGGAGGTGGAGGCAGGAAGGTCCAGAGTTCAGGCTGGACCTGGGCTGTAGAAGACCCTGTTTCAAAATAGTCTCTTAAAAATGATATTTTTTTTTACACCATTCTTGTCTTTCCAGTATATAGCTTAGTGGCCCAGGCCGCCCACCATACTGGTCCAGAACCTTCTATCCCATGAGACATTAAGTCTCTCCTCTCCAGTTCTCAGCACCTGCAATCAATCCACCTCCTGTTCTGGATGTTTCCAGTCATCCCACGCCATGCGTGGGTCTCACGGAGTACTGTGCACTTGAAATCCCTGCACATTAAAGTGTGTGCTTTGTTCCTGTTCCTGGTTGTGTGATATTTCCATGTGTGGACATGATGAACCAGACTGCAAGGCTGTCATGAACACATGGATGTTAGACTGTTTCCGTCTCTGATGACCATCGACGCGTCTGTCTGTCTGTCTGTCCATCCAAATCCTCTAACACTTTTATGGGTTTTTTTTTTTTTGAGGATTTTTAAAAAATATTTTATTGGGCCAGAGAGACAGCACAAGGGTTAAAGCCTTTGGCTCTCAAGCAGAAGGACCCGAGTTCAGATCCCAGGTCCCATGTAAAAATGCCAGGTGGATATGATGGCGGTCAGCACTTCCGACCCTGGAAAGTGGAGCCTGGGAAATCCCAGAGCAAAGCAATAAGGAGGTAGAAGCAATCCAGGGTGATTCCTGAAGTCACCCTTGGGCCTCCACAGAGTGCCGTGTGATACACACACACACACACACACACACACACACACACACACACACACACACACCATGGCCCACAAACGGAGGTCAGAGGACAGCAGTCCAAAATCGTTCTCTCCTTCCATCATATGGGCTCCTGGGAACTGAACTCGGGTCCCCAGGTTTGCCCACAGACCCCTGATGTGCCGAGCCCCCTCACGAGCCCTCCTTCTTGGTAGGAACATGAAATTCACCCCTTCCACGCACACTAAGTGTAGATCTCTCTCAGACATCACAATCATTCCGAAAGGACCCCCCCCCCACACACACACATATCTAATATCTTACCAGAGACCTTTGGGGGCAGCCCAGCATAGTGTTAAGCCCAGGGGAGAGAGTCCATGCTCCCTGGCGTGCAGGTGGGGACCAGAGGTCTCTCCGGCCTGAGGTGCAGGCTGAGGGGAAGCAGAGAGACCCAGGAATTCTGGGGACACAGGGCCACCCCACCCTGGGCCTCACACAAGACCCTGGGCTGGGAAAGCCCCGCCTGTCATTGGAGCCAAGGGGCTGGCTGGAGAGGGGGGGTTAGGGTGACCCCATATCTTTCTGCCCCCCCCAGAGCTGTGTAGATCTTGGACCTCCCTGTGGGTGATTCTCTTGAGCTAGGCAGCAGCCTGGGGGGGCTCACCCCAGATTAGAAACAAGACCTTACGGAGGAGCCTGAACCCCATCCCATCCTGTGCAGGGAGCTCTTGAACCCACAAGCCGGGACACCCCGCAGTGCCATGCCAGGACGGGTAACCACCCAGAGGGGTTGTCCCTGTCCCCCTGGGGGGGGGCTGACTGGGCTTGATTCCCAAGTCTGGTTCTGGAAAATTCCAGTTACTCGGAGCTGGGCTGAGCCCTCCCTGTGTAGTCATGTTATATAACATTTGCGGAGTAATAGCAGAGGCAGATGGCAGGGTTCACACGGTGCCCTCTCCCTGCCTGGGCCGGGAAGCCAGGGAACGCCCTCCCCCATCTCTCTTGGGGCTTTAGGGACTCACCTGAGAAAGTAATGGGTGCCAGGGTTCCCAGATCCCTGTGGTGGGGGACTGACTCCCCCCAGCAGCAAGGTGGGAAAAAAATCTGCCCCCTGCCCTCTCCCCTCCCAGCTCTCCACCCCCCCCCACGTTCCATCTCTAAGCCGCGGTGCCAGAATTCACAAGCTCAGGGCAACCCATGTGTGCCCATATGTTGTGGCTTCATATCTATCCTTTATGTGGGGTATGGTCGTCCCGCCTCTTCTCTGTCCACGGCCTCTTCCCCGCCCCCCAAGTCCAACACATCAGGGCTGCCCTCCCCTTGAACTGAGCCTTGGCTCCTCGGTGTCTAAGCCATTAGCTCCCCGGAGACCTATTCAGGACCCCAGACTTTTGCTCGAGCCCCCCCCCCCATGATCCGTTGGAAGTTCCCCCTGGGGGCGCCTCCCAACCAGCCAAGACCCTCAGGAGCTGAGTTTCCTGGGGCGGGAAAGAGGCGCAGTATGGAGTCCCAGCTGGGAGGTGCCGGGTTTTCCCTGAACTGCCCTGACCGCGGGTGGGAGCGCAGGGCGCTGGCGCAGCTCGGAGGGGGGCTGGCAGTAGAGCCAGCCTGGCATGCCCCCCCCACGCTCCGGTCCCGTGCTCCCCTCCTTGCTGGCAGCGCCCTGGGGCGTCTGCGCCCCGCCCCCACCTCACCATAAGAGCAGCTGGGGCTGCGCGCGGGGCGCAGAGCCGCGGCGGGCGTAGCAGCGCTCGGTTGGCAGTGCCTGGGGTTCCCCCGTGCCCGCTCCGCGCCCCGCGCCCATGGACCCTCGCACTCGGCGGCGGCGGCGGAGCCACCAGCTGGTAGCAGCCTTCCTGCGTGATCCAGGCTCGGGGCGCGTGTACCGGCGCGGGAAGCTGATAGGGAAGGTGTGTGGAGATCTCCCGCTGGCCGAGGGGGCGAGTGGAGAGCGGGGATGCGAGCGCAATGGCTGGCGCCACATCTTCGGGGCGCGGCGCCGCTCTCCGACCATATCCTGCGGGGTTGGAGTGTGGGGTCACGTGCACGCGTGGGCTGGCGGCAGGGCGGGCACCGGGCTGGGCGGGCTGCTGCGGGTGGGCGCTGAGTGTCGCGGTCTGTCGCGCTGTCCCGGCGTGTGTGGTAGGTGCTGTGTGTCCCGGGGACCGTGTTCAGAGTCCATGTGTCCGCGCTCGCTCTGTGCACGGAATGTGAATATGATGTGCGAGGAGTACTCAGAGGTGGGTTCCCAGACTCCACACTACGGAACCTGCCGGGTTGTGCCTCGTGTTTGTGTGTGTCTGGGTGCTGTGCTGAGTACCTCAGAGCTGTGCTGTTTGAGTGCTATGCTAAATGGTAATTGTACTGAGTGTCCGGGTACTTTGCAGAGTGTCTAGGAGCTGTGCCGAGTGTCTGGGTGCTGTACTGGATGTCTGGGTGCTGTTCTGGGTGTCTGGGTGCTGTGTTGGGTGTCTGGGTGCTGTGCCAGGTATCTGGATGCTGTGCCGGGGTGTCTAGGTGCTGTTTTGGGTGTTTGGGTGCTGTGTTGGATGTCTGAGTGGCTGTATCTAGACACTATGGGCGGTGTGGTCGGCCCCCTATCGTGCTCACTCCCCCTCAGGGCGCCTTCAGCCGCTGCTACAAGCTGACGGACATGTCCACCAGCGCCGTGTTCGCTCTCAAGGTGGTGCCGCGGGGTGCAGGTGGCGCGGGGCGACTTCGCCTCAGGGGGAAGGTAGGACGCCCTGGGCCCCACAGGAGCTGTCCCCAGAGCCGCCCGCCCCAGTGCTGCCCCGGGGCGGCTGCGGATCGTGGACGCGCGTGGCTCCGCAGGTGGACCGCGAGATCGCGCTGCACAGCAGCCTGCGCCACCGCCACATCGTGGCCTTCCACGGACACTTCGCTGACCGCGACCATGTGTACCTGGTGCTGGAGTACTGCAGCCGACAGGTGACCCGAAGGGGCGGGGCTCGGAGGCCGGAAGCTGGGTGGGCGTGGCCGTGGGTGGGGCCGGGCCCAGTAGGAGTCCGAGTGGGAATGGATGGATTCAAGGGGCGTGTCGCTGGAGTCAGAAAAGAGAGCTAGGCGGGACTAGTGTGAGAGGCGGGGCTTGGAGGGGTGGGGTGTGTTGTGGGCGTGTCAGGTGAGGCTGGACGGAGGGACACTCTGGGAGCGGGGTTGGAGTGAAAGCAGTTGTGGGCGGGTCTTGGGGGTGGGGGCAGAAGACAGGACATGGTGCTTGGACTGGATACCCTTAAGGGTGTGGCTTAGTTGGGTGGGCACAGCTGGGTGAGATGCCGTAGCTGGGTGCTATACTGAGTGGCTGCATGGCTGGGGTGTGGCTGGGGTGAAGGGTCGGTGAGGCTGGCTCTCTCCCCTTGTGTCTGTTGGGCACTTCTGCGTTGCCCACCCCACTGGTCCTCACATCTACAGATGCCCAGGTGGGCACTGCCCACTCAGGCACACGTGGGCTCATCCAGGGGTCAGGGTCAGCCTGGTCAAGCTCAGCTTCCTTGTCGTCCTTCTCTGCCCCTGGGCTCCCCGCAGTCCCTGGCCCACGTGCTGGAGGCGAGGCAGACCCTGACGGAGCCCGAGGTCCGCTATTACCTGAGGGGCCTGGTCAGCGGCCTGCGCTACCTACACCAGCAACACATTGTCCACAGGGACCTGAAGCCCAGTGAGTGCCCAGGGGCTGTGGGGGCTGAGGGAGGCGTAGGAGGGCCGCGGGGGTTGGGGGGGGGCATGGCTGACCTCACACCACACCCCTCTCTACCCGCAGGTAATTTCTTCCTTAACAGAAACATGGAAGTGAAGATTGGAGACCTGGGGCTGGCCGCCCGGGTGGGGCCAGGGGGTCGCTGCCACAGGTGGGAGAAAGCTGTGCGAGGTGGGGGGATTCGGAGTCCCTCTGGGGGCCTTGGACCTTCTCAGCTGACCATCCCCGATTTCCCTCCCAGAGTGCTCTGCGGGACCCCACACTTCCAGGCGCCGGAGGTCGTGTCCAGAAATGGCCACTCTTGCAAATCTGACATCTGGGCTCTGGGCTGCGTCATGTGCGTGGGGTGCTGGGGACCCTGGGGCACGTGTGGAGGGAGAACAGGGGGACAGATGGAGGGGGGGAGCCTGAGGTGTCGGTGAAGAGTGCCGGGGACCCAGGAGGCAGGCGGAGGGTCTTGGTGGAGCAGGTGTGTGGTGCTGGGGACCTGGGAGAGCAGGCGTGAGATGCTGGAGACCTGGGGGTGCAGCCCTGAGGGTGTTGGGGACCCCAGAGGGGTGCAGGCGTGGGTGGGAGCAGGGTGCAAAGACTTCAATGGAATATCAGGCTGGTTGGGGAGTACCTGGCTGGGTGTGGCCACTCACTGCCCTACCATCCCAGCGCTGGGAGGGGAGGAGCGGGAGGGCTAGCTTGGGCGACCTGACATGGTCATGAAAAAGGAAAAGTGTCCCCAGGTGCCAGCAGCAGATGGACGGCCAGATGGCCTGTTTCAAGCTGCCACTGGATGTCGGCGGGCCAGGAGAGGGCGGAAGGGGTGGGCGTGTCCCGGTGGGAGCCCCGCCCATCTGCTGCCTGCATCGCTTATGGGACCTCAGGTACACAGTGCTCACAGGCACCCCGCCCTTCACCGCGGCGCCCCTGTCGGCCACGTACCAGAGCATCCTGAATGGCCGCTACCCCGAGCCGTCCCAGCTGTCGCCCAGCGCGCGGGGCCTCATCGCGCGGCTCCTGGCTCCCAACCCCGCAGAGAGGCCCAGTCTGGACCACGTGCTTCAGGACGACTTCTTCACGCAGGTGAGGCCCGCCATGGGGGAACGCCCCTCCTACCCCAGTCCGGGCTGACCTTGAGTCCCACTGTGTCCCACAGGGCTTCACTCCCGAGCGACTGCCACCCCGCTCCTGCCACAGCCCTCCGATCTTTGCGTTCCCCTCGCCGCTGCGCAGGCTGTTCCGGAAGGTGGGTCAGCTACTGCTGACCCCGTGTCGACCACCTTGTGAGTAGGTCCCCCTCCCCCACCTGACGCCCCACTGCTCTGTTCTGCACCCCCTACCCGAGGAGACTGCACATACCCTGCATCCGTGGCGTGCTCCCCAATCCTGTAACTCTCAGGTCCCTTCACTACCAAAGAAACTTCTGGTCCAGGAAGCGAGGGGCCGGAGCCGGACACCGGGGAGCCTCTCAGCAAGGTGAGATATGGAAGGGGCTGCAGATCACTGAGCCCCCTGGTCCACTCAGGCTGTCCTGATAGCCTAGGTCTCCCTCCTCCACAGAACCCCGCCCCCAGCCCTCACAAGGGGATGCTGAGCTGTCACTCTCCCACTGAGTCCCGCCCCCAGCCGTCCCTGAGGCTACTGGGCTGTCACTCTCCTCCTGAGCCCCGCCCCTGACCTCACTGAGAATGCTGGGCTGTCACTCTCCCTCTGAGCCCCGCCCCCAGCCGTCCCTGAGGATGCTGGGCTCTCACTCTCTCTGAGTCGCGCCCCCAGCCCTCACTGAAGATGCTGGGATGTCACTGTGCTGGACGTACATGTATCCCCCAGCCTGGGACCTCCAAAACCTGAGGATGAACTGGGTCCATCCTCATTCCTCCACACTTATTAAGTGCCTGCTGTATGCAGTCGGGTTTTATCCAGGTGGAAAGCTGGTCTTCGCCGTCTATGCATAGCGGAGGCCAGAGGGGAGGACAGGTGGCCACTGGAGCCGGGGGTGGGGTGGGGTGATGTCACCTGTCCAAAGGTCTGTCTGTCCCAGGGAGGAGCGCCGTTCTGTCCTGAGACCCGGTTCCGTCTGCTGGCACAAGGCAGTCTGCAGCCGGATCCGGCAGGTGAGCTGTCAGACTCTGATCCGGGCGGAGCGGGGGGGAGGGGGGGAGAACTTTGATTTTCAAGCCTGGGTGTCGTGCTGGGGTGACGGCCCCTTTCCTGGCCTCGGTTTCCCCTCCTGTACCTTATAGCTGACATCCAGGGCCCTGAGTTTTGCATATGACATTTTCTTGCATGTGGCCGGTGAGGGAGATCCCCGCTAAGGAAGCCCACCATATCTGTCACCCCAGAACCCAAGGGGAGCCCAAGGCCGGAAGTGGAGGCTGCTATCAGGAACTTGGGCCTCTGCCTGCAGGAGGCAGCTGCGGGTAGGTGTCTTGCGTTGTCCCAGCCCCGCCACGCCGGATCAGGCCCCGCCTCCCGCTCCGCCCCACCCTCCCTGGTCCAGCCCCGCCCTTGCGCTGCCCAGCTCATGACCCCAAGCCCGCGTCTCTCCCTTGTTCTTGGTGCACAGCCCCGCAGGACCCCCCAGGGGAGCAGCGGGCTGTTCTCTGGGCTCCCAAGTGGGTAGATTATTCGAGCAAGTTCGGCTTCGGTTACCAGCTGTCGGACGGGGGCAGCGGCGTGCTGTTCCGCGATGGCAGCCACATGGCCCTCCGCCCCCCAGGCGGGTAATTGGTGGGGCTCCCGGTCCTGGGGAGGGGGGGCTCCCGATCTCCGGGAGGGAGGGACTCCTACCTTCTCTCCTTCATATCAGAGCGCAGGGAAACAAACGACTAATTAATTTCAGATGTTTGATTCGGTGGCCTGTGGCTTGGGGCAGTGGGGGAGGGGTGATGGGGGTGGAAGGGGCCCGCAAAGCCACAATTAGGGTCCCTGAGGATGCGGGGGTCAGGTGAGATGAGACCCGAGAAGGAAGCAGTCGTCAGGGTGCCCAAGCCCCAGACCCCTGAGTCGCACCCCAACTTGCATGCTCGCGCCATAGACCACTCCTGGTACCACTCCTCTTCCAAGGTGGCCGGGCTGGCCAGGTGGGTGGTGTGGACGCAGCTGGCAGGCAGCTGTCCCAGAAACACACAAAGGCCCCCGCCCCGCCCCCAGCCACGTGTGCTACATGCCCAACCGAGGGTCGCTGCGGACCTTCTTGCCCAGGGAAGTGCCCGATGCGCTGCGGAGCAAGCTGGTGGTTCTGACTCTGTTTGCACGCTCCATGCAGAGGCGGCTGCGGGAGGTGAGGATGCTGCCGCTGCGGGGAGCGGGCGAGGGGCCAGGAGGCCGGTGGGGGGGGCGTGTGTTCTGAGCCTTTGTCCCCAGGAGGGAGCGCACCCAGTGACCACCCCGCCTGCTGCGCCCGACCTCTGCCTGTTGTGCTTCCTGGTGACTCCTCAGACAGTACTCATGCTGTTAAGTGACGGGTCGGTGCAGGTGAGGCAGGGACCCAGGAAGCATGTGCCTTCCAGTGTCCGTGCGTGCTTGCATGTGTGTGCGCGTGTGTCAGAGGGCTCTGTGTGCCCCTGCGAAGGCCGAAGGGTGACATCAGGAATCACCCTGGATTGCTTCTACCTCCTTATTGCTCTGCTCTGGGGTTTCCCAGGCTCCGACTTCCAGGGCCAGAATTCCAGGCCTCCATGTCCACCCGGCATTTTTACGTGGGACCTGGGATCCGAATTCATGTCCTTCTGCTTGTGAGGCAGAATCTTAACCCCTGAGCCATCTCCCCAGCCCTGACCTTTTATTTATTTGAGGGGGGAACATGCACTTATGTGTGACGTGGCACCCAAGTGGAGGTCAGAGGTCAACTTTCAGGAATCAGGGGGCTTCTGGGAAGATGCGAGGATTTGAACTCTGGTCCCCTTGTGAGCCCCGCTTTATGGCGTCTCACAGGCAACGAAGAAGAGACAGACTCCCGTGGTTCTTGCAGACCAACTTCTGGGCTCCTGGCCCCGGGGTTGAGGCTGGGGGGGTGGCTCGAGAGGCCCCTCTACCTTCCTTTTTCACCTTGCCATCTTGCTCTCCCAGGTCAGCTCAGCCGAGGCCCAGCTGGTGCTAAGTGGGGCTGGCGAGGGCTTGCGGCTCACTTGCTGGGAGCAGGGTCAACCCCACCCAGGCTCCTTCTCCCTGGATGCTCTGCGGAGTCGCGGCTGCGGCCCCTCCACGCGCCAGAGCCTGGGCCAAGCACTGCATCTGCTGCAGAGCGCCAAGCCGGGCTGAGTCCCAGTGGACCACTGCATGCTGGCGTCTGGACCTCCTAGGCCACGGGAGGGTGGGTGCTGGCTTTGTCCTTTTCCTGGGCGCAGTGGGTTTGCGCTTTTCTTTTGATTTATTTCATTAAAGAAAACATAACTGGCGAACGCCTGTCTGTTGGTGAGACAGTGTCTTCTGTAGCCCACGCTGCCCCTCAAACACCCCTCCCCACAACGGAGGGTAACCTTGAACTCCTGATCCTCCTGCCTCCACTTTCCCCAGTGCAGGGTGAGAGAGGCTGACAGCACAGTAGGGGTCTCATGCTGTTGTAATCCCCCTGCCTCAGCCTCTCTGTGCTCCTGAGAGAGCAAGCGTGCATGAGGGAGCCAGGCGCCATAGGCCTGGGGGGGGGAAGGGGAGGGAACCTTTAGAAAGGAAGCAGTTCTGAGGCCAGTGGAGGGTAGATTTTTGTCTTGCAGAATGTGGAGTTTGGGGCGGGAGAGATGGCTCAGGGGTTAAGACTGTCTCGCAAGCAGAAGGACCTGAGTTTGGGTCTCCAGATCCAACATAAAAATGCCAGGTGGCAATGGCAGTGGCCTGTAATTCCAGCCCTGGGAGGAGGAGCCTGGGAAACCCCGGAGCAGAGCAGTTATGGAGGTGGAAGCAAGAAATCACCCTTGGTCCTCCATAGGCACACATAGTGCCCTCTGATACACACACACACACACACACACACACACAGGATAGATAGATAGATAGATAGATAGATAGATAGATAGATAGATAGATAGATAGATAGATAGATAGATAGATAGATAGATGTTTCAGGCTTTAGTAAAAGAAAGCAGGGGCGGGGCTGCTCTTCAGCAAGCGGGAGCTCGGGGGCTCCGGGAAGAGCTCGTCTCACGCGTGTGTGAGGGAGTTGGGGATCAAGTTCCGGGGGCGCCTGAGGTGGAGGCGGAGGGGTAGAAGCAGGGCCGAGTGGGTGGAAGAGAATCGAGGCTGAGGTGAGGCCTGGGGGTCCGAGTGGCGAGCGGCGCCGGCCCTTTCCTCAGCGCGGGGCGCACACACTTGGCGCACCTTTCAAGACATGGAGTTGTTGCTTTGTCCAATTCAGTTGGTTTTTCTTATTAAGCCATGGCTGTTTCTCTTGCCACTGCCCAGAGCCGAAGCAACTCGTTCTCGACTCATTGATACTTTCTCATCGAGCATTTGCAAGGCTTGAGCCAGGCAGGCTGTGCCGCGGCACACCCTCCGGGAGATAATTGATCCGTCCCGTCAGAAGAAACATGCTGGGAGATCAACACCAGTTAGTGTGTTTCTCTATAAAGCCTTGACATGTAGGGCGGATTTCCCATGCCCAACGAATGCTGAGCAGACTCCGTGTGCGGTGCAGTTAGCGGCCACCTCTTTCTTGTGGGCTGCATGGGTTATTGAGAGTATCCTTTCATGTTCATTTTTATCCATGGCTGTTTGTCATCTGCCCAGTGACTTACTTTTTTCCCCCCTTCCAAACTTGCATTGTTTTTCAAATTCTTTTTTTTAAATTTTTTTATTATTTATTCAATTGTGCATTGTGTGTATGTATGTGTGTGTGTGTAGAACCACGGACGAATTCCGGAACCACCATGGACCGCCTCCCCCTCCTCCTTGTTTACTCTGCCCTGGGATTCACAGGCTCCGCCCTACCAGGACCAGAAGCACAGGTCGCCCCCGCTTCCGCCCAGCGTCTATACGTGGGGTCTAGGATCCGAACTCAGGACCTTCTGCCTGCAAGGCAGAGGCTTAACCCCTGAGCCACCTCTCCATCCCCCTGTTTTTCAAATTCTTAAAGCTTATTTTGTTATCTGTGTGATTTCAGCTAGTAAATGAGAAAGAACTCAAAAAAAAAAAAAAAAAAAAAAAAAAAGAAAGAAAGAAAGCAGTAAGGCCCAAGAGAGCTCTCAGCAGGTGAAGCGTCTGTGTCCAACCTGGGGACCTTAGTTCAATCCCCAGAAACACACATGGTGGAAGGAGAGAGCTGATTTCTGAACATTATCTTCTTTTTTTTTTTTTAATTTTTTATTATTATTTATTCAACTGTGCGCAAGTGCGTGTGTATGTGCACGTTTGTGTGTCTGCGTGTGTCTGTGTATGTGTATGTGTAGAACCACGGATGAATTCGGGAACCACCATGGACGCCTCCACTTCCTTCTGCCCCGGGATTCACAGGCTCCGCCCTACCAGGACCAGAAGCGCAGGCCGCCCCCACTTCCGCCTGGCGTCTATACGTGGGATCTGGGATCCGAACTCAGGACCCTCCGCCTGCAAGGCGAAGGCTTAACCCCTGAGCCACCTCTCCAGCCCCCTGAACATTATCTTCTGACTGCTACCTGTACACCACAACATGCACGTTCTCTCTCTGTATCTCTCTCTGTCTCTCAAACGAATAAACAAAATATTTAAGAAATACGGAAGGAACTCACTGCGTTTATGGGATCAGCTACAACAATTACAGAGGCTGGGCTGGGCTAACCATATTTGTGCGGTTTGACCTGCCACGTGTGCACGTGTTTGTTGCCATCTGTCTGTGGGCCTTGGCGTTTCCCACACCCTGAGCCCACAAGGGATGGTTTATTAAAAATAAACTAACGAGAACATATATTAATTCTCTACCCTCCCAGGCCTATCGTTATTTCTGGGCATAAGAACTTCAAAGCACTGGAACGTGGCCCACTCCACCACCCACCCAGAGTTGCTGGAATTTTCTTCAGAGGGCACTTGGAGGAAAGAAACTGTTGAGCTGGACAGGGGGCACATGCCTGTCATTCCAGAACTAGAGAAAGGCAGATGTAGGTGGGAGGGTCAAGAGTTCAAGGACAGCCTGGGTCACATGAGGTCTTGTTTGAAAAAAAGGGGGGAGGGGACAAGATGGCTCAGTGGGTAAAGGCGATTGTGGCGCAGATCCTGCTGACCTGAGTTTGGTTCCCTGTGCCCACAAGATGGACAGAGAAAACTGAGTTCTGAAAGCTGTCCTCTGACGGGTGTCCTGCTCTCTCTCTCTCTCTCTCAGAAATACTATTAAAATACTATTAAAATCCCTCATGAGAAAAATTATATTTCTTAGGAACTGTTGCCTGCATACTTGCTGATAAATGACCATCAAACGGCTTAAGGGAACAAGGGTTTCTTCTCTCTTACGATTCCTGGTTACAGTCTATAGTCCAGCTTGACGGGAGAGCTCAAACCAACACCAGGGCTGAGGGAACTGGCCACACCACCACATAACAGCTGAGAGAGGGACAATCTTACTTGTCGGACCAGCATGTCTGGCCAAGTGAACAGAAGGATGCCAACTCTCTCAACTAGCTCTCCGTGATTTATTCCAGGGCCTAATCCCACCCACCATGGGTTGGCCTTCCCCATCAGCTAGACAATCTCTCGCAGGTTTGCTCTGGGCTGAACTCAACTATAATTCTCGACAAATGTGCCTAGAGCTTAAACCCTTAACTGTCAAATTGACACCTGTACCTAACTATGACAGGAACCTACTGAGACTAACTGTATGAAGGATAAAAACTTAAAATTTATTTATTTTGCATGTGTGTGTATGTGTGGTGTCGCATGCATTGTGTGTCCCTGTGGAGGGCCAAGGGTGACTTTGGGAATCATCCTGGATTGCTTCTACCAACTCTGGGGTTTCTAGGCTCCACCCACCAGGGCCAGAAGTACAGGGCACCATGTCCACCTGTTTTTTTTTTTTTTTTTTTGCAGCGGACCTATGATCTGCTTGCGAGGCAGAGTCTTAACCTCTGAGCCATCTCTCCAGTCCCTCAGGATAAAAACTTTCAAAAGGTGCATTTCTGGGGCTGAGGATGTTCAGGGGTTAAATCCTTTGCCTCGTGAGCAGAAGAACCCCAGATCCCATATTAAAATGTCAGGAGGAAATGGCAGCGGCCTCCAGGCCTGGCCCTGGTGGGCAGACACACACACACACACACACACAATAAGTGAATAAGCTTCAATTCCATCTTTTTTACCCATCCTAAAGACATGTTGACAAAGGGCCTCTGGATCACATTCTTATTGGTCCACAAACTTGGGACTCAGCTTCTCCAATCAGGAGGAAGGAGGGCAGGGTGGGCACAGTGGGCAGCTGCCATGACAACCTTGTGACTCACAAAGATGAGGGCAGGGGCGAACTGGGTTTCCTCAGCTTGGAAACATGGAAATGAAGGTAAAGGGGGATTCTGGGGGCGGGGCTCAGAGGGAGAGTGACAGTCCGGCATCCTCAGTGGGGGCTGGGGGCGGGCTCAGAGAGAGAGTGACAGTCCGGCATCCTCAGTGAGGGCTGGGGGCGGAGCTCAGAAGGGAGAGTGACAGCTTGGAGCGGGGCTCAGAGGGAGAGTGACAGCCCAGCGTCCACAGTGAGGGCTAGGGGCGGGCTCGGAGGGAGAGTGACAGCCCGGGATCCTCAGTGAGGACTGGGGGTGGGGCTCAGAAGGGAGAGTGACAGCCCAGCATCCTCAGTGAGGACTGGGGGCGGGGCCAGCGGCTGCGCTCTGATTGGCTGCTTGCTGATGCTGGCTAAACTCCCGGCTCTGGTCTGTCCCTTGCCAGAGTCCCCTTTTCTCGTCCAGGGTCTTACTGAGGAATTCTAAGTCGTTTTACCCGGAACCTAAACACTCCCCCTCTCCCGGGTCTGATTGGAACAAACCAGAACCGAGTTCTTTGTTTGTGCGGGGCACCAGATCAGGGGACATCGGACCCTGGGGTCCAAGCAGCTCTGTCCTGGGATAACTGCGCCTCCCCTCTCCCGCAGGTGGAAATTTTCTCTGGTCGTTCGGCAGACCCCGTCCCCACATCAGGCGACCGAAACAATATGTTAATAGGATCAAACCACAAAATAACCGAAAACAGGGTTTCCCGGTGGAAGGAGAGGGAGTCCCGAAACTTAGAGATTCCGTTTCCCCAGGGGGTCCCACTTGGGGGCCACTTTGGGGACCATATGTCCACAGCGCCTAGAAGAGAGAAATCCCGCGTTGATTATTTGAATTAAAGACATTTCTTGGGATGGGGAGATGGCTCTGTCTCATAAGCAAAGGGACCTGAGTTCAGATCCCAGATCCCACGTAAAGGTGTTGGCTGGATATGGGAGTGTTCTGCACTTTACGCCCCGACGTAGGGTTTTGAGTGCCAACTGACATCAGCCTTCTGGCTGCTGGGATGATGGGTGTGGGTCATCGCACCGGGCAAGACAGCGGCTGATGGACGAAGCCAGCGCCCAGCACATGCCCCGAGGTCCTGGGATCTGTCACAGGGTAGGGGGGTGGAGGTGTCCCCTCATGGTGGGCTTAGCTCCGCTCCCTGCTGGCCCTTGGGCAGGATCTGCTGCTGGCCTGCCGCGGACAGGGTGTCGCGTGCGGTGTAGGCCACGTGGGGGCGGCAGAGAGCGGTGCTCTGGGTCTTAGACCCTCCTGGGGTTCCCAGGTCTCTGAGCGCAGTGTTAAGGATGACATTTGGGAAACACAGGGGTTCGCCAGGCTCATGGGAGGTCCTGGGTAAAGTGCAAGGATCAGGAGTTCAAGGTCAGCCTGGGATACCGAGACTCTGACTCATTAAAAAAAAAAAAAAAAGGCCAAGAAGGGGGGGCATGTGTATTGTCTGAACAACTTAGTCCCAGACTCCAAAGTATGGGGGTGGGGGTGGGCCTTCAGATGGCTGTGCCCTGGGCCAAGTGAGGTTCTGGCCTAATGGGATGACTGTGCCAGATAGATCCGATCCAGTTGTAAATCAGGTACAGATGTGATCATCAAGGACTGAGCCTTTAGGCACAGCTGTGAAGAATTATTTAATTAAGGTAAGCCTGTGAGAAGCTGAGCAAGAGAGACAGAGACAGAGAGAATGCCTGCTAGGTCACACAGATGGAGGTCAGGGGACAACTTTTAGAAGTCAGTTCTCTCCTTCCACCATGTGGGCTTCTGGGGATTGAACTCAGGTCTCCAGGTTTGTACGCAGTCGATTGACCTTCTGAGCCTGCTCACCGGTCCCTCACACACACACAGGGTCTCAGGTTGTACGCAGTCGATTGACCTTCTGAGCCTGCTCACCGGTCCCTCACACACACACAGGGTCTCAGGTAGCCAAGGATGGCCCTGAACTCAATCCTCCTGTGTCCCCTCCCCGGGATTGCTCTGCCCTCTTTATCACTTTGCTCTGGGGTTTCCCAGGCTCCGCCTTCTAAGGTTGGAATTCTGCCCTCCATCATATCGCGCCGCATTTTTACATGGGATCTTTCTGCCTGCCAGTCCACCGTATCCCCCAACCCAGTTCTTTCCTCTGGAGCTAGAGATACACAACACATTGGACCCGGAGCCTGGATCACAAAGTCAAGGGGCCCACAAAGACTGATCCCGGTCTGTCGGGTCCCCAGGTTTACCTGCCTCCCCTCCCCCAAACCATTTGGACAGCTCTCGCACATAGTAAAAAAAGATTTTTATTATTAAGAAGGCTCTCAGGTCCAAAAATAAAACTCTTGATACAATTTGTTTTAAACCCTTACATCAGTCAGCAAATATAGAATCAGTGGTTGTGGAAGATTAAAGTCCACTACTTTATTTAAAATAAAATATACTTTAGTTCTTAAAATTTACCCCATAAAGTACATATATATATCCTAAAAATTCCCTACAGTATACACAGGAGGTATAAAGTAAAAAATAATTAAAAAAGAAACTTTAAAAACTTTAAAAACAAACAAAAAAAAACCACAGCAGGGAAAGAATTTTGTAATTAAAAAATTTAAAAAAAAGTTAGAAATTTGTGGCTGGGAGCCCCCCTCCACCCCCCTCGTGGCTGACGTACAAAAATGGTATATATTCCCTGGACCCCCCCTCCAAAAAAAAAAGGGAGTAAAAACGTCCCCCTTCAGGAATCAGGAAACATGGGTGTCCTCAGAGACCGGACTCCTAAGAGCAAGCTCAGAATCCAAATTAGCAAAACAAAAGGCGGCCAGGAGAGAGTTGTAAAAATCATGTTTTTTTGTTGTTTTGTTAAGAGGTCGCCCAAGGGCACAAGTCTTAATAAAAAGTGCAGGCAGAGAATTTGGATTATTCTAAGGCGCCTCCTTCACTTGCCCAGAAGAGCCGTGCCCCCGCCGCCGCTGGGTCGCCTCGGCGCCTGGTGCCCGAGTTAAAGCTGTTGGCGATATGTGTGGCCCCCCTGCCCGCAGCTGGGACCCCAGTGACCCCACCCTGCAGCCCAGGCCCCCCGCGCCCCTCCCCACTTGCCCTCCAGCCCCACGAGCCCCCGGGGGTAGGGGTGGGCCTGGGCTAGCCCTAGGAAAAGATATGAATGGCCTGAGTGGCGGGCGTGCGGCAGGCGGGACACTGTGGCTCCCTCTTGCCGCATATGCGGACGGCGCAGTCCATGCAGAAGAGGTTGTGGCCGCAGGGCACCAGTGCCGCCATGGCCTCGCCCTCAGCGCATACCACGCACTCGCGTGCCAGGGCTGCGGTGGGTGCGGGGCCTGGGGCCGCGGCTGACGCACAGGAGTTCGCCGCTGCCGCCGCAGCTGTGCCTGTGGTTGTGGCGGCGGCGGAGGAGCAGAAGGAGGAGGGCTTGCGGTTGCTGCCCTCCGAAACCACTTCGTCCAGGGTGGAGGAGGAGGAGGAGGCCGAGGTGGTGCTGGCCAGCGAGGTGGGCGCAGGGAAGCCGGCAGCAGGCGTGTAGGGCGGCAGGGTGCTCTGTGGGGGTCTCCAAGGCAGGGCGCCCACGGGATCCGGGGCGCCCCTTCGGGCCAGAGGCAGCTCGAGGCCCAGTGCACCCTGGTCGGTCAGCGTGGGCGAGTGGCGTGGGGTGGTGGCCGGGCCGCTGCTGCGCCGAGTGCCCGCGGAGGGGGGCGCTGGGGCGCCGTTGGCGAAGTTGGGCAGGGGCGCTGAGCGCTCGAATGGGGCCCAGATGGTGGCGGCGGTCGGCAAGGTCAGATCCAGTGCCAAGAAGTCGAATCCGAAGTCGCAGTCCTCGGGGGCGGCTGTTCCTGCGGGGGCCCCGGGGCCATCACCCCCGAACGTGAAGCTCCCGTTGCCCGCGCCATAGGGGCTGGGGGGACCAGGCTCGGGCGCGGGCAGCCCCCCGTGGCTGCCGGCGTAGAAGGCTTCGGGAGCACCCAGGGCCGTGTCCCCTCGGAGGCTGGTGCTGGCCGTGGGGGGCCGGCGCCCCGTGTGGGGGGCCTTGGCCCACAGGTTGGCGGCGGCGCCCAACAGGTCCAGGCACACGTCGGTGCCGTTGGCGTGGAAGTCGCTGTCGGGCCCCGCGTCCGTGAAGGCCCCAGTGCGCAGCGTGATGTGTGCCTCGATCTCCTCCCGCGCGCGGTCCACGTTCTCGGGCATCCCGGTGACCGCGAACACCGGCTCCTTGTCGCGCCCTGGCGTCACGATGTACGTGTGCGTACGCTGCTGGATGCGCTTGATGGTGGCGCCCTTGGGCCCCACCACCAGCCCCACCACGCGGTAGGGCACCCGCACCTGGATGGTGGTCTGGCCCGGCAGGTTGGGGGGCCCAGGGGCAGCGCCCTGCAGCCCACCCGCCTTGCTGCGCGTGGCGCGAATGAGCGAGAAGTGCTCTGCCGCCGACAGGATCTCCCGCTTCGCCATTTCCACGTCCTCCTTGCGGCCCGTCACGATGAACACGGGCTCCTCGCCGCGCACCGGCGTCTTGATGTATGTGTTGGTCTTGGCCCTCAGCGCCTTAATCTTGCACCCTGGAAGACGAGAGACATGGGTGACAGGGGGCGGGGGCAGCTGCAGGTCTGGGCAGAGGACTTCAGTTCAGATCAGGCCAGGGAGGTCAGGGGGCGCCTCTGAGACCGTTCTCACTTCCCACATGCGGGATTCTGGGGCTCCAGGTTTGGATCAGACGCCGCACCTGCTGCCCTCTCTCACCAAGCCTGGTTTCTTTTGAGATGGGGGGGGGTCTGGCAACGCCCAGATGCCTTGAACTGCTGTCTTGTCCCCCCACCCCAATGCTGGGATAACCGGCAGGCGCCACACCTCAACCTCCCACTCACATACATTTTTTTTTTCTTTTTAAGATTAAAGGCTGGAGAGATACTCAGGGGTTAAAGCATTTGTCTCCCAAACAAAGGGACTTGAGTTCAGATCCCACGCAAACACGCAAGGCAAGTTATGGTGCCTGTCATTCAGGCCACGGAGGGCAGAGCCTGGGAACCCCTAGAGCTGGCTGCCAGAGGACCCCTTCTGACTGTTCCGGGTTTCAAGAGAGACCTAGGCTCACAGCAGTGAGCTGGAGAGCGCTGCAGGGGGTTCCCGATGTCACCTTTCGTCTTCCATGGGCACACATAGGCTCAAGTGCACTCGCATGCACACACCCGCACGCATACAGTCACATGCAAACACACGTACCTTACCCACGCGTGAAAGAAAAAACAGATTAAGGGCGAGGAGCGGCGGCCCAGGGCTTCTGGGGCACGCTGAGCAAGCGCTCCAAGCTGCTGCTTCCCAACCCTGCAATTCTTTTTCTGACCTAATGACCCTCCCCAGTCCCCCCTCCCCTCCAGAGGAGTCAGAATCACATGCCATGGGGGAACCCCTAAGCGGTGGTGGGATCTCCTGCAGATTCAATGCAGTTAGAAAGAGAGACGGGGCGGGCAGACGCCCCACCCCAACTGCAGAGAACTTTTACAACTCCAGGAGGCTCTGGTGGGGGCAAAGGGAGCCCCCTTCTCTAGGTCCCAGGAGGCGAGGAGAGGCTATTCGCAGCGGGTGGAAGTTCACTGCGCGCTGTTATCTCCAGCAGACCTGAGAGACTATGGAGGATGGAGCCCCTCGGAGGACGGGAGCCCCCCACCCCCAGCTCTGAGCCAGAGCAGCTGGGGAAAGGCGCATATGTGCGGGTTGCCCAGCCTGAGCCCTCCTGTGCTGGCCAGCCCCGGAGCTGTGCCCGAGGCAAGCTGACAGAGACAGGGAAGTGGGGTGGTCTCCTGCCTGGGGTTCGCAGCCTCCCCCTTCAGACGCTCCAGGCTGGGGCAGACACCCGGGGAGCGGGCTTGTGGGTCACAGAAACACGTGGGTTAGAAGTTGGGTGTGGTGGTCCCACACCTGTCACCCCAGCACCTAGGAGGTGGAGGTAGGGATCAGGAGTTCAATGTTACTCTGAGCTATGCAATGAGAAAGACCATACCTCAAAAAAAGATAAAACGGGGCACTTACGGAGGTGACAGTTAAGTAAAAAGTTTGTTCTGTAGATCTGAGTTCAAATCACCAGAAACTAAGGAAAAGCCTGAAATTTGCAGTGTGTGTGTGTGGGGGGGGGTGAGGGGCACCGACCTGACCCTACGGCATGAGGGCGCCAGACACAAGCGAAGGGGGGGTTTGGTTGGATAGACGGACACGTGGACACTGTCCACACATCAAACAAGAAGCTCAAGTATTACTGTCCTTCACTGGGGGTGTGGCTGAGAGGGAGAGTGACAGGCCGGCATCCCCTAGTGAAGGCTGGGGGCGGGGCCCAGCAGAGAACTTCCCAGAATCCCTCAGTGGGAGGCGGGACAAGCTAATGTGTCTCCCTAGCAACAGGAGCTCTGGGGTTCATCTCTGCACAGGGGAGGAAAAGCCAAGCCAAACCAAAACTGAACCCCCACCTCCCCAGGCCTCGCCCCGCCTCTGGAAGCATAGGGGGTGTGGACAGAGAAGGGGAAATGGGGCGCTGAGGGGCATCAGGCACCCTCCTTTCACCTTCAAAGACGCATTCTTTCTGGAAACACCTGGAGTGAGGCCCCTTCCGTGTGCGCCTGGTGACCCGGTGCCACCCTCCTCCTCCTGCCCAGGAGTAGCAAGGCAGTTGCCCCAGGACACAAATGTGCCCAGGGTCCCAGGCAGGTTGTGGGAGGTGGAGGGAACGTGGTGACCCCTGGGGACTGGCGTTCCAGGCAGCTGCAGTTCTGGCGGGGACCAGTCTCCCCTGGCTGATCTTGGCCTTGGCCAGCAGAGGACTCCCGTGCTGGGGATCCAAACCCCTTCTTCACCCGTTCTGGCCTACTGCTCCCCCAAAACCTTCCCTGGAGCATGTGAAGGGGCTGGGCAGGGATGGGGGAGCTCAGGGCTGGAAAGATCTGAGGACCAGGGGAGCGGCTTGGAGGTAGAGTGACATGGCTCAGAGGGAGAGTGACAGCCTAGCAACCCCCAGTCCTGGCTGGGGGCGCGCTCAGCAGTCTTGGGGCAGCCCTCAGTACCAGAAAGGGAGAGACCCATCCAATCCCCAGGGTCCCTGCTGGGCGAGGCTCAAGGCAGCTGGGGAGCTGGGAGGGCCAGACCCTCGCTAGGCCTGGAACCCCTTCCAGTACATTCTACAGCCTCGATGACCCAGGCTGGCCTTGGCTTCCTAGAACCCTGGTCTTGTAGGGAGACTAGGTGTTTGTGGGGGGGGGCTCCTATCCTCTCGAGTAGAGGATGGCTCTTGACATGGGGTGCTGAGCAGGGTGACCCGAGGGTCCCGAGGAGAGGACGATGTTGGGACAACAGACTTTAAGGACGTGGGAGGATCTGAGCCCTAGGACCGCTCTTCTAGAGGCTTCGTGTTCAGGGCCTCTGAACCCCACTTGTGGGGCAGGCCATCTCCTGCACCCCATCAGGACTGAAAATTGGGAGGTCCTGTGTGACTGTGGGCCACCCCAAGTGCCCTCATTTGTGGGTGTGTTCCCAGGGCTGTGGGCCTTGCCACCTGCCTGTCTTGGAGCAGGATGCGGGAGGCTGGGGTTCCTGCGGCCAACACGCTGAGCACACACGCAATGGGCAGGTGGACAGAGGGCTGGCTAGGGACTGGTCCCCTACCTGCTGGAGGATGCCTTTCAAAAATCACTCCCATCTGCTTAGCTTCATGTCAGAGGGTCTAGACCCACAGGGGAGCCCCGCCCCAAGTTCTTAGAGCCAGGGAGATTGGGGAGTAAGGAACAGAGACGCACTGTGGGTGGGTAGGCAAGAGAAAATTGGGGTGCCCCCAAGCTAACCTGGAAAGGGGGTGTGTGCCTGGCTACCGAGTGGCCCGCCCAGCCGCTCAAGGGCCAATGAGCATCCACTGGCCTGATGTCACCTTAGGAATCTCAGCTCAGCTTTCTAACAAAGAGAACAATAGTCTAGGAAACAGGAAGCTCCCCAAAGCCCAGGCGGGGACCCTTACAACCCCTCGACATCTGCTCTTTTATGACCTGTGCCTGTAGAGGGGTCAGTCTGTCAAGGAGGGTTATATGGGGGGGCATCCCAGAAAGGCTACTGCCTTCTCAAACCCCAGCTTCCCAACCTTAGGTGGGTCTTGTGTTGCTCGGGTCCCTCCGGGTTTGGAACCTGGGTGGGTAGATGGCGTCCTCTCTCCCAACAGCTAGACTTCTCTCCAGATCCTGAGCACCCACTAAATCTGAGGTGACCACGCCCCATGTCCGTGGTGTATGTGTGTGTGGGGAGCACCCTTGAGCGGCTGCTGCCCAGGTCTGTCTCTAGGGAGGGTCCCCGGCGGTGGCACCTGGGCCAGCGGTGGTCCTTGGACCCCGGACAAAGGCGGCAGCCGGCGGAGCAGGAGGAGAGGAGCCAACCCCATCTCTGCCGGCCTCTACAGACAAAGGCACGCCAAGACGGTCACCAAGCCCGGAACCTACGCGGGGCGTGCCCGGGGTCCCCAGGCGTGCACACCCGCCACAGGGTTGACACGAGCCCGGGAAGTCGGCTCTCCCCCGCACCCCCCACCATGCATGCATGCACACGCGCGCACAAACACACACACACACGCCTCGTTGTCTGCGGTGCCTTGGGCTGCCCACTCCCCTTCGCCCCACGACGGCAGTTTGCCCCCCCACATCACTCACCCTGGCGACCCACGATCTCGGCGACATGCTCGGAGCTGGGCACAGGCACGCACTCGGTCATGTTCACACTCTTCTTGCGGCTGCCAATCACGCTCAGCTGCTCGGCGAGCAGGGTCGAGGGTCCCAGTGCCGCGGGGTGCGGTGCGAAGGTGGCAAACACGTCGGGAGGGGACGGCCGGGGGCTCACGTCGGGCTCCAGCAGCGGCAGCGCGCCGGGGGCCACCGGGGACGCCCCGGCCTCCAGCCCGTCGGGGGCGGCGGGGGCGGCGACCGGCTCGGGCTCCCCGTGCTCCGCGGCCGCGGCCGCCGCCAGCGCGTCCTCATCCCGGGGGCGCGCGCCCCCCAGCCCCAGCGCGGACAGCTGGTCCAGAGCCAGGCGCAGCGCGGCGGCCGCGTCGTCGGGTTCCGGCGGCGGCCGGGGCGCGGCCTCGTCGGCTCCCGGGGCGGCGGGGAGCGGGCTGTGGTCCCCGCCGGCCGTGGTCCCTGCCGCCGCCGCCGCCGCCGCCGCCCCCGCGCCGGCCGCATCGGGCTGCCCGGTGGAGCCGGGCATGGCTTAGCGCCCGGGCCCGCGCCGCCGCCGCCGCCCGCGCCGCCCTCCGCGTCTGCGAGCTCGGCCGCCGGCCGCCGGCATCCAGCGGCGGGGCGCGCGGCGCGGGCCCGGGGGGTGGAGGGGACGGCGGCGGCGGGGAGGGGGGGACGGCTGGGCCCGGGGCCGGACCAGCGGGGGGAGGAGGCGCGGGGCGGTGGTGGCGACCGGACTGTCGCTGCTCGCGGGTTGACGGCGGCTCCTGGCGGCCGAGGAGGCGGTGGCGGCGGCGGCGGCGGCGGCGGCGCGGGACGCTCCTGCCCTCCCTCCCGCCTCCCCCCCCCGCGGGGGCCGCCCGGCCCCGCCCCGGCCCCGCCCCGCGACGTCACCGCCATCAACAATGGGCGCTAGGGCTGCGCACGCGCGGGGCAGGACTCCGGTCACGTGGCCGCCCCGCCTCCACCGAGGGCGTGGACTTCTTCCCCATCCCTGGCCAGGCGGCTATCGCATGTGCGGGAGGGGCTGGTGCACCCGGGTGGGACCGCGCGGACCTATCGTGCGCTCCGGGGACCCCAGGTAGCTGCCAGGCCTAGCTCCCCCCAACCTGTTCCCGTCTTTCCCGAGCACCCAAGGATCGGAGACCCACTGTTCTTCCGCACCCCCCCTTCTGAGGGCAGAGGCCGGGGATCCATTCCGACGTCTGGCCTCGTGGAGCCGGGGACGCGCCCCCGGGACCTCAGGTCCCTGGATCCAGCGACGCGCTCGTGGTCAGCACGGTGCCTTTCTCCCACCCGCGCCTTAAGCTGTCCGCAGAAACGTGAGAACCCTCCCGTGCGCCTGCCCTGCCGAGTCCGGGACACCTTCCCGAGCACTTTGGGACCGAAGCTCCCCTCGTTCTCTACTGCCTTCTACCTATTCCCCCACCCACCGACTCTGAGCCACTCTCACGACACCCAAAGAATCCTGGAGTGGTCCTCCTGAAAGCGCTTGGATGTCCCCATGAGCTGAGGAGTGCCCCCCCCCAAAAACCTTTCTCCCCCACACCTGGGGTCGCTTTTGGTCCTAACTTATCTGTTCCTGGGCCAGATGCCCCTTGGCACCTTGTGTGGCCAACTTCTGATGTCTCTCTTTTCTCCACATCCCTTCTCACTTGGCAGGGGCACCCCCCCACCCCAACAGATACCTCTTTGGCAGGTCTTCCCAAACCAGCAAGTGCCCTGCCAGCCCAAAGGGCTCCTTGGCTATGTCCACCTCCAGGGACGTCCTGGCCCGCGGGCACCCTCCATGGCTGTTTGGTATTTCTCATAAGGTTAGACACACAGAAAAAACCTCCAGGCCCTGGTTCCCGAGGCTGTGAATCCCCAAGCCAGTGAGTGACCCCAGGGGGGGGTCTCTGGGCAGAGGCTGCTTCCTCTTTGTCTCTACCACACAGGACCCCAAACACATCCCTTTTATTTAGACACCACCAGCCACCCTGATTGCCCACAACTTAGGGGTCATGCACACGTGTGCTCTTAGGTCTGGAAGCCCCTCACCAGAACCCAGGTACAGACCAAGGCGCTGGGGAGGGAGGGGGCAACCAGCTTATCACCAGGTGACAGACCCAGTCTCCAAGCAGAGCTGTGATGGGGTCTAGGGAGATGATCCGCAGGAGGGGGTGCTTGCTGTGCGAGAGTGGGGCCCTGAGTTCAGATCCCCAGAACTCACCTGTGCAGGCCAGTGACCCTCAGCTGTAGATAAGCTTCACAGCAGAATATGGGAATAGATGGGAAGATAGAGACAGTTGTGGGGACGGAATGTGAGCAACTAGCACTCTGCTCAAGCCACAGTGGACATGCAGGGGTCTTAATAAAAACATTTGAATTGTGTCCGTGTGTAGATGCCGTGTGTGTGTGTGTGTGTGCCCCTGAGGCCCAAGGGTGACATCAGGAATCATCCTGGATTGCTCTACCTTCCAGGGCTACAAGTACAGACCACCACCACTTCCGCCTGGTACTTTTACTTGGGATACTGGATTTGAACTCAGGTCCTTGTGCTTGCAAGGCAGAAACTTCTGAGTCAGCTCTCCAGCCTCTATAAAAACATTTAAGACTCATCCTTTGAGAGACTCATTGGAAGCATCTGCTTGGACACATCCCAGTAGCACGGGGTTGGGGGAACACATGACACCCCATGTCAAATATAAAAACACCCACCCACTAAGTCCACCGGGAAAGACACAGGTGGGGCACACCAAACCATGATCTCCCCAGCACCAAAGAACCCCCCTGTGTAGTTCCAGGACATTCCATCAGCACAAATGAAAGCTCCATCCCCAAGAACAGTTACCCTGTTCTCCCCAATGCCAAGATTCTGTGACATTCCCTTAGGCAGCCCCAGGCCACAAGCCCGTGGGGGTGGGGGTGGGGACCCCTTGTTAAGCACACCATCTCCCTGGTTCCTCCACAGGGTTACATTCTCTCATTCAGGGCTGAGTGACATTCCAGCTAGTGGCCAGACAGAGTGGATGTCCAGTTCTCTGCGCTCGCTGGGATGGTCCCACCCTGGATCTTGACATTTCACAGGACTACAGATCCCTTGGGAAGGGCTGCAGTGACCCTTGGGAGCAAGGCAAGCAGGCCCGGGAGTTCACAGGGGCCTTGGGGCCGAGCCCCTGGCATTGGGAGGACCCCAGTGCCCCTCTGTAGCTGAGCAGGAGACCCCATGCACGAGGACCCTCCATGTGCTAGAAGCCCCGGGCTGCAACTCAATCTCGAGCACCCAGCTCTGGCTGGGGGTGGGGCCAGGTGGGAGTCACCTAGAAAGGGAGCAGTTGGGTTATCTTGGGTTCTACCCTGAGGACCAGGGCTCTCTGTTCCCCAATCCTAGAACAGCGTGGGCTCAGGAGCTAGACAGATTCAGAGGATGTTCCGACCCTGGACAGTACAGTTGGGTGGGAGAACCTACCGAGCACTGCGACTGAGCTGTATTTAAGGCCCAGATGCTCAGATGCCAGGAAGTGGCTGAGGTCAGCACAGGCGACCCAACATGAGGGGCCCTGGAGGCCCCAAGTGTGCTGGGCCAGGGCCAGTGGTTTACAAGTTGGCAGTGGGTTGTCCCATTCCACCACCTCTGGGCACAGGGCAGATGAGGATGGCTCACTGGGGGCCCGACCTCCTGGGACGCTGTTCCCAAGGCTTGGGGCAATCTCTCACTGTTTCTGGGGAGACGCAGGGCCCTGCTCCGTCCGTGTCAACATGAAGCCCTTGCGGCTCAGCTCTCGCCTGTGCACACTTTGACCTGGAGCTGGCTGCCCCCGACTCTGTGCATTGGGGTCACCGCCTCGGGCATAGGGGCTCCACCTCTCGGGGCACATGGAAGCTCTGGGTTCTAAGGTTCTGCCTCGACACTGTGCCATGTCCCTGAGCCCCAGGGGATGGATCCGTCTATGCAGCAGAGGGTCCTGGCGGCATCCAGGACTCTGAGCAAACCCTCTAGAGGGGATGGGTCCCCGGGCGAGGCCCTGATCCCTTGGGACAGCAGGGGTGGGTCACTAGCCCGGTGTGCTCGGCACATCCAGCTGTGTGCTGGCACGTGAGGAGGGGGTGTAATTCCCAGCACCCCAGCCCTCAGGAACAGAGCCCTACAGTGTGCAGGTGGCCCGGGCCATGCCCCTTGCTGCCTCAGGGGGAAGCTGAGGTTCAGGTGCCTCAGGCTGCCGCTCAGGCACAGAGGCTGAGTTCCTACTATCTATTTATTGAATAGAAGAGAGCACGTCTGCTATAGTCCCTGCCCCCCCCCTCCACACAGGGCAGGGCCATCCAGACCCTGGCCCAGGGAAGCCCGTCCCACGAGTTTCTGGAACCTTCCTATAGCTCCCAGGTGCCCAGCAGGCTTCTGCAGACACAGGACCAGGCTGGTCTCCATGAGAGGCGGTGACCCTCAGGGCCTGCTGGTGGGCCAGAGAGCCCAAGGCCCAGGGGCCTGTCTGTGGGGGGGCTCAGCATATCCCAAGAGCAGGAAGGAGGTGCTGTGCATGAAGACAGGCCTGTGTCCCCCCTGCCTGGCCTGCTTCAGGTGGTCCATGCCCAGGCTGTGCTGGGCACCTGCAAAGAACAGGGGCGTCAGCACTGGCCCCTCGGGGGCCGCCCTGGGCCTGGTGGCACCACCCCAGCACCTGGGCTAGACCCGTTCCAGCTCAGGATCGGGCTCCGTCTCCTCCTCCTCCTCCTCCTCCTCCTCCTCCTCCTCCTCGTCCTCCACACAGGCCTTGTCCAGAGGCGTATCCCCGTCACGTGCCAGCTCCTCCACGTGCGCGAGCATGTCTGCCATCAGTGCCTCCTCCAGGCGCTTGCGCACCTGCTGCACCAGCTCCTCCTGCTTCCTGCGCGGGGTGGGGGAGGGTCAGGCGGGCTAGCCTCCTGCTGCCCACCCCATGTCCAGCGGGGGCCCTGGCTCCCCCTGTGACAGCTTACCCTGTCTCGGTGCCACTCCCCACCCAACCTTCCACCCCACCCTGGCAGGGGCACCAAACTCTCCTCCCTTGGGCTCCAGATGCTGCACCAGCCCAGCGTACCCTTGCACCCTCCTAAGGAGTCACCCCAGGCGCCACCTGCCTGATGTCCTCGTCGGTCACCGTGAAGACCTTGCAGAGCGGCTGCGCGGTGTTCAGCCACACGCCAGGGTTCTTCTCCACTGCGGCCGAGAGCTGCCCAGTGATGGGCAGGGTGCTGGTGTGCAGGGCGCTGGCAATGGCCGACAGCAGGGTCTCGTCCGTGCAGCCGGGGCCCACCCCTACCGCAGGCAGAGCAGGTCAGGGACACAGGAAGCACTCAGGTACCCCCTGCCTTCCACCTACAAGCCCCAGACCACACAACTGCCCCCAACCCCCCAACTCACCCTGCAAGCTCTTGGGCAGGTCCATGGTCCTGACCAACTCTTCTGCGACATCGAAGGCGCTCAGACCACTCAGCTTTTTCTCCCAGAACAGCTGGGGGGGGGTGGGCAGAGTGACAGTGAACCCCGCCCCCAGCCTTGCATGAGAATAGGCTCCAGACCCACCCTGCCGGTTAATTCCCTCTGGTTTGTCAAGCTAGGATCTGGGGGTGGGGGGTGGAGCATGGGTGGTCCCCAGCTCCAGAACCTTCTGCCTTTCCATCTTCTTTAAAAGTGGGGATGGGGGAGGGACAGAAACCACTTTCTTATAAGACCCCAGACAGCTCTGGGGAAGGGCATTTCCAAGATCCCAGAGGCCTTGGGCTCCATTCCCAGGGGAGCAAGGGACCCACCTGCCGCGGCTGGTCCACTGCTTTCTGTGGGTCGCTCTTGACCTTGTTGCTGGGGTGGTTGGTGATCTTGGTCACTGGCTGCTTGAAGATGGACGCAGTCTGGCGCACCGGCAGCGCCGTGTTCAGGTCAGGCTTGCCCTGCGGGAGGAAGGCGCTGCAGCGGGCCGCCCTAACCGGGACAAACCCTGGAATCCTGGCGGGCCATGCACGTGCCATGGGCTCTCCAGTGTGGACTGCCTCGATGGTGACTGGGCCCGCCCCATCCCACGCGCCCCGCCCCGCTCTCACCTTGACCTGGCTGGAGGAGTCGTAGCGCACTCGGGGGCGGCTCTTACTCATCTTGTTCAGCAGCATCTTGCCCGTGCGGAAGTCGAAGGCGCTGAGGTCCACGGAGCCGCCCAGGTACCGCGCCAGCTGTGGCTTGCTGCGGAGCTTCTTCCCGCTGGGGCTGTGGGAGGGGAGGACATGAGGGTGCAGTGCCCTTGGGGGAGCCTGGGCTGCGCGAATACACAACTGGGAAAGGGACCCCACGTGCCAGGCTTCCCATGCGGAGAGCGCAGGCGCCCCACGGCGGTCTGGATTCTTCAGAACCCCGCAGCTGCAGGCCCGCCTGGAACTCATCCCTTAGCCCGGGGGACCCTCCTGCCACTCCCCCCAGCGCTGGGGTACCGCAGAACAGGCAGAGCCTGGCTTGATGGCTAACAAGTTGGGAGCCTGGTGAGGCCACGAAGAAACCCTAAAATGTGGGCGCTTCATCTGGCAGGAGCCACAGTAAGTTAGGACTGCTCATGGGGGGGGGGGTCTGTGGTGAGCTCTGCACCCACACACGGCCCTGAGCAGCAGCAAGGCTCTGACACAAATCACAAAGTGGGGGGCCTGGAGGAAACCTAGCTAGTGTTGACACAAAAAGCCTCAGCGCTGCACCTTCTGGACAGGTGGTGCCCCAGAAAGCCAGACCCAAGGCCGGGCACCAGGGGTCAAGGGCAGGGCAGTGTAGGACGGCTGGGCTGGGAGTCGGTGGCTACCGTTCTGTGAAGGGACCAGGAGCAGCGAAGGCCATAGACTTTAAACAGGTGACAGGGTAGGGCACAGCTCTGCCCTGTGTGCAGCGCGCCCCAAGACCCTGGTCCATGCCCAGCACGGGAGCAATCTGAAGCAGGGCTATCTGTCCTTCCAGAGCCATAGCCGCCCAGGACAGACGGTTCCTGACCACGCCAGACATCAGGGAGACTCCCAGTTTTCTGGACAGATGCCACCTGCCCATGCCAGGCCCAGAGTCTCCAGCCAACTCGGGCACCTCAACTGAGGTCAGACCTGGGGATATAGCCCAGGATGCCAACAGCTGACTGGCAGCTGCTTAAGGTCGGGAGGGGGGAGGTGGAGAGACAGGTTGAGGAAGGTGGCCTCTCATCTGCCTGTGCACTACTCGGACTGCTTGTGTGCGTACATGTGGGTGTGTACCCACGTTGTGGTCGCTCTTCCACCGCAATGGCTTGAGGCTGGGTCTCTATTAAACCTAGAGCAGCCATTAGGGCTAGTCTGGCTACCAGCTTTGGGGATTCCCAGGCTCCGACTTTGGGGGTCCATGGGTCTGAACTCAGGACCCTTTGCTTGTGTGCAGGCACCATCCCACCATAATCGCTGAGCCGGCTCCCCAGCCCCACAAGGTCTCCTGCTGCTCAGGCCGGCCTTGAACCTGTGTAGCAAAGGGTGACAGGCAGGTGCCCCACAGGCTGTTGTTACCAATTCTGTAGCAATCCTGGGGCCCAGGTGGCCCCGGGGCTACAGGCCGGATATACCTGCCAATCAACAAGCTCAACCTTAAGGGGTCTCACACAAGCAGGTTGACTGACAACTACGCTGGCCACCTTTTGCCCTCAAGGACCACCATTCCCAGTGGGACGTGGTACAGATCCCGCCCGCAGCTCAAAGCACTGGTCAGGTGAAGTGGCCGTGTACCAGGCTTCCTTTTCCAGCCCCGCAGAGAAAAAACCTCCCAGAGCTTGCTTCGCGAGAAGGGAGTGGGCGAGCAGGAGGCGAAGGCTGTAGAACCGGTGTTCTGCTGCTCTGTTCCATCTTGCCAAAAAGAAACCTTCTGCGTGTACGTGCATCAAAACAGAAAGGCTGCAATGGCTTTGGAGCAAACGCCACATCGGGGGTCAACGTTTGCAACAAAAAACCCCAAAAGGGCTACGTGCGGGGAGCTCGCGCCCGGGAGCGCCGCAATCTGCAAGGTCCGACCCGGATCTTCCCGCCCCAGAGCCCACCCCCGCCTCCCATCAGCGTCTCCCGGCGCCGGGCGCCCCTTGCCCAGAGAAAACCGCTCCGGAGGCCCTAGGACAAAGCCGGTGCCTCGGGCCGCACGCCGACACCACGCGGCCGCAGCGGTGCGCGCGCACGACGCGCGCACGACGCACGCACGGCCCAGGCCGCGGCCCACAGTCGGGGCGCCCGGGCCACCGCAGAGGCCGCTGGGAGGCGCCCGTTGGGGCCCTGCGCGGCCGGCGAGCTCATTCACCTATAGTAAAAGACATCCCTGTGGCCGGCCGACAGCCCCGACCTCCGGGGTACTTCTTCCCTTTCCCAGCCCTGCGGGAGCGCCGGACACTCCCACCTCTTCCGCTCCATCGCGCCTCGGCTTCACTGCCCGTCTCCGGGCCAGCCGCCGCGACCCCCGGACTCGCCGCCGCCTTGATAGCCGCCGCCGCTCGCCGCGGCTGTTCCGACCCGCGGTCCCCCGGCCTCCGCTCCCAGCCAGGCACACGCCGGCTCTGCTACCTTCTCGGCCCCCTCCCCGCGCTCGCCGGCCCCCACTCGGGGGGCGCTCCGCCCACCCGCCCGCGCGCGGGGCCCGTGTGCGCAGCCGCACAGCTGGCTCGCCCCTCAGCCTCCCGAAGCTCCGCCCCGCAACGCGGAAGCTAATCAGAGCGCGTACAGCCCAAAACTGAGGCCTCGGAGTCCGTCCCATCCAGGTTCTCGTAGGCCCGCCCCGCTATGGGAAGGCCAATCAGAGCACGGGGCCGAGTTGTGAGGCCGATAGGACCCGCCTTGCAATTGAGAAAGCCAATCAGAGCGCCTGAACACCCATGTGCCAGGCGGAGCTGAACCCGCCTCCGCGTGCTTCGCAGGATCTACCCCCGTGGCCAATCAGAGCGCGTGGAAGAGGCCTCTCCGCCTGCACGCACGGAGCCTGCCCGCCTTGCGTGCGGAGGCCAGTCACCGCGCAGAACGCATTTGCGAGACTAGGGGATTAAGGGGAGGCGGCGCGTGTGAGCGCTCAGGTAGGCTGAGTTGTGTGCGCCTAGACGGAGATAGCCGAAGCTCCGATCCCCCAGCCGTATACCCGGGGCATGTCCCAACTCGGCCGGGCGGCTCCGAGCTCCCACGGCGAGGAGCTCCTGCGTCCCCTGCCCACGCGCCACCCGCCACCTTCCCGTGGGCGGAGGAGGGATCGGCCCGCGGCGACTAAGGCTTTCATGCGCAAGGCAGGTACATCTTCAGGGTGACCGCACCCCCTTCCTCCACGCAGCCCCAGCCCTTTTCTACGTGGCCTTGTGCATTCTGAAGACTCCCAACACGATGTGTGCTTAACAAGCCAGGAAAAACATCACGGCGAAAACCGAGGTTGGAGTCGGAAGACCCCGGTTCGCAAGCCCCAAGCCAGACAGCTGGCCTGGGTCCCCCAGCAGTGTGGTTTGGGGGACTTCTGTTCGCTGAAAGTTAATGTGACGTGTCTTTCTCATCTTGTGTGTATCAGAGGGCACCGTGTGTCCCTGTGGAAGACCAAGGTAACTTCTGGAATCATCTGGATTGCGCCTACCTCCTTGCTTTGTACTGGAGTTCCCCAGCCTCCGCCTGCCAGGGCCCCAAGTGCAGGCCAACCCGGTTCCTCCTGGCGTCTTTACGCGGGACGGGAGATTGGAAATCAAGAGCTTTGGCTTTTGAAACAGCCTTAACCCCTGAACTATCTCTCCAACTTCCACTCACTTTTTAAAACATTTACTGTGTGGTCATGTATTTTCTCCTGCCACCCCCCCCCCCAAGTACCAGCTCCATGCCAAGGTTTTTTTCTTCTTTCAAGTCGGGACCCACTAGGTAGCCCATGACCGACAGGACCCACAGCGGCCGACTGAGTCACAACATTCCCGACCTCTGGAATTGGCTTCCTGCTTTCCCCAGCACCCCAGAAACCTGAAGGGGTGCCGCGTAGGCCTGGCCAGGCTGCCTGTACAATAAGGAACCGCCGCCAGGAGTACAGATGCTTTGGCCAAATTAAGTGCTCGCCACATAAACCTGAGGACCTGAGCTCGAATTTAAAATGGGGGGTGGGGCAGCCAGTGTGGGAGGGAGACCTTTGTCAGAGTCAGGTGTGGACGTGTAGAAGCCTCACTCAGGACCCGAGTTTGAACCTGGGAACCACGAAGTTGTCTCCCGCAGGTGGCCAAGAATGACAGAACCAGGACAGGCAAGTGTAGAGACCAGGCGGGTGGGTGCAGGACACCTTTAATGTTATACACGGGGAAACACCGGGGTGCTCAGCATCCTAGAATCCTCAGAGCACTGCAGGGCTTCTGGGCAGCTGTCTACCGGCTGTGCTGTTCCAGAGGCGTGATGTATGGGTGGCACCTGGGCAAGGGGGCAAGATAAGGTGAGGTGAGCCTGGGGGGCATCGAGTGCATGCACTTGCCAGGCACGCACCCCAAGCAGCCCCGGCTCAGAAAACAGTGGAGAGAGGAAGACAGCTGGTGTTCACTAATGGCTTCATCGCACTCGTGTTCACGCGAGACATTGAGAGTGTTTCCCCCACACACACCCCCAGGCAGACTTGCAGGCCGGAGCTACCCGCAGGGCAGTGGCCTTGCTTGCTGCCCACTGCCCATCCTGGGCGGCTTGCCTCAACTTGCCCACCTGCAGTATGCATCCCGCCCGCTCCTGGGTTGCCTCCACCCCGAGCTGGGCCAAGTGGAAGACGTCACCAGCCCCCTCGAGACTCACCGGAGAAGGTGGGCGACTTCAATCCTCCTTCTTGAACTTGCCGTTGATGTACGGCACCCAGTCCAGGATCAGCCGCCAGTCGGTGGCCCATATCAGGCCCACGGTGCCCGCGGCACCCCACATGCCGGCGGTAGGGACCCTGGGGAAGCGGGAGCGGTCAGGCCTGCTGACAGTTTGCCCCTCCTTTTCTCCCCACAGCCGCTGGGGTCACGGGGGAGTGGCAGACCAAGTACGCCAGAAAGGGGGGCCCGGGCCAGCCTGAGCTACCGAGCGCCACCTTCCAACTAGCCCGAGGGAGGGGGATGCCTGGCGGGGGGCCCAGTAGACAGGCTTCTGCACCCCACCCCGGCCACCCCAGTGCATTCCCAGAAGGCCGCGGAGCGGGACGACGTGAGCGACTTCTGAAGTCCTTAGGCGCCCGTGACTCCGTTTCCCGGGTGCACTCCGAGAGACCTGGGACAGTGGGTGGCGTTCTCACCAGTTCTTGAGGATCTGGAGGTGGCGCGGACCCAGGAACCTGCTCAGCATCGCGGCGGTTCGGGGCGCTCAGGGTCACCCCGGGATTGGCAGCAACACGCGTGCGCGGCCGCAGAGCGCCTGCGTGCAGGGAGCGTGCAGCGGAAGCGCCGGGGGGCGGGGCCCAAGGTGGGCGGGGCCTGTAGAGCAGGGCGTGGGAACAGACCCAGTTAGGCCGCGCCGCCCGCAGCTAACGCGCCTAGCGCGGGATGTCCCCAAGATTGGCTGGGGACGCGTCCTAGGTGTCCGATCGGTCGCCGCTTGAACTGCAGGGACAAGCCGCGCACACAGAGGAACAGCTGGGGTCTGTGGGAATCACCCCGTCGGCCCTGCAGCGAAGCTGTGACCAAGGGAGGCCTGAGCCCAGGGTGGGATGAGGCACGGGGAGCCGCTCCTTAGTCACCCTCTGGACCAAGGTCCGGCTGCCCCCTGTGACCTCCCGACCAGACACACATTACTGCTGCCCACGAGCACCCCACTCGAGTCCCCGCCTGGCAGAGAGGTGGATGGATCACTGGATGTCTCCCCCCACCTTGGGGTCTGTCTGCCCCTAGGTACGGGGAAAACAGTTCTGTCCCTGGAGCGGGTTACAGTGGAGGGATTTCCTGGAGAGACCTCTCTCCCAGTCCTTCCAGCGACCCCCAGCTCTGATCTAGCACTGTTCCTAGCCAAGGACCACACGGTGGACTGCGGGGGAGGGGGGTAATACCTTGCTATCTGGGAATTTTCCTTCTAGATCTTTCCATGCTCTAAGGATGTGCCTGCCCTTGGATAGCACAGCACCCAAAGGAGACATCCTTAGGGATGTAGGCGTTGACTGTCAGGCTGGAGAGACGGCTCTGCAGCAAAGTATCAGGCACCAAGCTGATCCTCAGAACCCCCTTTAGTAGCTGGGTGTAGCAGCTATACATGAAGGTCACCCGAAGCTGGGAAGGTGGAGACGGGGAGGATGCCTATCAGTAAGCTCCAGGTTTGGGGAGACCCTGTCTCAGAAAGTATGTGGAAAGCAATGAGGGATTCCCAAACTGACCATCACTCGTCTTTGCTCACACACATGCACACGTGTACATAGTCACATTGGGAATTGACCTGTTGCCCCAGAACTCAGAAGGCACGTCCTGCTAACATGGTTACCAACAAAATCCCTCATTTCAGATGGGTTTGTGAATCCAAGCAAGAGGCAAATATGTGCACAGGGTCCTTTCGCAAGCCAGGACAAGGACAGGCACTGCCCACTGTTCCCAGAGTAACGCCACCATCAGGAAGGACATGAGTGTGGATACCGACAGCCCAGCATCCTCAGGGAAGGCTGGGAGCAGGGCTCGGGGAGAGTGACAGCCCAACATCCTTAAGAAGGGCCGGGGGCGGAATTCAGCAGTTTGTCTCTGAACCATAGATGAGGCCAATGGCAGCCCCTGCTGAGAGGGTTAGGGGTACAGGGAACCTCAAGTAAACAGCATCTCCCTTTTATGCAATTTTTAATAACCCAATGGGTTGCGAAACATGTACAGCACAGAGACTTTTATACAAAAGTTGTTGCTTACAAAACGAATGCAAAGTAAGCTAAAAAAAGACACGAAGCATTGTTCTACTTTTCCTCTACATTAAAAAAAAAATCTCTTAACTAATGTTCTTTTTATTCTCCTTAAAAAAAATATGTTTAGGCACGATTTACCGCGGCCCGCAGAGCAAGCCGCTGGGGCGTCGCCTTGCTGGGTGACAGCTCGAACCCCTCTGCTTGCGTAGTTAAGGCATTTACTTCTTGTTCTGAAAAGTACTTCTCCTTGCGTTCGTTTTCCAGTTGTGTTTAACTGAGAGGGAAAAAGCCCTCTTCGGGCGGGTCACAGGGCCAAGACAGAGGCCTGGTCTCTGGGGTCCCTGCGGCACAGTAGGGGGCTTGGGCTCCATGTCCCCAGACCCTGAGGCCTGGGTCAATGCTGGGGCTGGCGAGGCGCAAACCCTCTGGCACAGTGGAGATGGGGTTGATGTCGAAGGCCGCCCATGGTGCCCGAGGATGGCGTCCTTTGTCCCACGAAGACCGCACATGGGTTCACAGGTGAGCAGCTGGGTTGTGGGTTTCACCCAGGCCCGGGTGGGCAGCAGACAGAGCCAGTTGTGGGTCTCCGACTGTGCCTGACACCTTCTCCTCCTCCCGTCGCTTCAGGCAGGCTGCCTTGGGGTTCAGGTTGCGTTCTGGAAGAGCGAGAGCCCAGTGGGAGATGGCTCTGGGAAGGAAGGGCTGGGCGCGAGGGGGGGCCCTAGCCAGAGGGGCAAGGGGGCCTGGGGCTGGTGGGCATGTGCACGGGCGCTTAAGGCAACTGTTGCTCCGGGGTACCTGAGGGGGTCCCTAGCAGGGGTCCCGGGGCGCGTACCTCGCACCTGCTGCTCAAGGCCCAGGATGACCTGCACTGCCTGCTGCAGGATCAGCAGTTTGGTCTGCGCCTTGTCCGACTTGAGATGCAGCTGGCACATGCGGCCCAGCTCCCGGAAGGCCTCGTTAATGTCCCGCACGCGCACCCGCTCCCGCGCGTTATTGGCCATCCGCCTCTCCCGGTCCCTCAGGTCCTTCTCCTCCAGGGACAGCACCTCGTCTGTACTGCTGGGTCACAGCACGGGGCGTCCGTCAGGGTGGGCAGGCATGTGTGCATGTTGGCGACAGGGTGGCGGTAGAGGATGCACGTGTGGTGGTGAGGGCGTGGCTGGTGTGGCACTCAGGCACAGCTTTGTGTGGGCCGCCAAGGTGGGTATGACTGACAGTGACCTCAGGTGCCATGTGTGGGGGATGTGCATTTGTGGTGGGTGTGGTGTCTGCCGTGTGTGCCCATGCCCACGCCTGCGGAGGCCAGGGAGCCCTGCTGGAAAGGGCTCAGGCCTGCGGTTCCCTAGTGCCCCGCACCCCCCAGAGGACGGCCTTCACCCGCAGAGCGGCTGCCGATGGTGCTATTGGGCCTGGAACTCTGAGAGATGCCATTCGCCCGGCAGCCTCAAGTGGTGACTGCCTGCATAGGTGGGGGGCAGGACCCCTGGGGCCGGGAATCTATCTGGCTGGTACCCAATGGCCACAGTAGCTCTGGATGCCCAAGGTAGAAGCTGGGGCTAGGGTGCTACTGGGCCCTGGAGCCATCCCAAGGAGAACGCGCTTCATCCCACACCCCACACTGAGCTTGGGCCTCAAATCTCCTTCCAAGAACGGGGGTGCTGGTCACCGACCTCAGGACAAGCACACAGACCAAACTGCACGTGGGGCCCAGCATCTGCACTCCATAGTCTCTCCCTCCCGGCCTGGCGGGGTAGAGGCCCCGAGGTCCACAGGGCAGCAGGTGCGAGGTGAGGAGCCATGGGGCAAGTGGAGGCGGGGACAGCGCAAGGCGGAGAGCAGAGGCGAGGCCAGTAGGGGAACGGTAAGCCCTGGGCGCAGTGAGCAGACGGCTCGTCCCTACGCCGTGCTGCAGGAGAGAAAGGGTTAGCAGCAAGCAGGAGTGCGCGGGTTAAAGCGGGAACAGTGGAGCGGAGCAGTAGCTGGGGCCTGGATGTCCTCCCTAGCCTACCCTGGAATGGGCAGAGTGAACCCTGCTGGCTGGGGAAACTGAGTCAGGGCCCTTGGAATTTACTGGAGGCTCTGGGGTACGCTGGCCCCGGCAACTGGGAGACAGGCTGAGTTCACACCCGGCCTCTGAGGGGCCATGTGGACAGAAGTGGGGGACGCGGCACTTGGGACAGTTGCTGGGGGTCGAGGTGGTCAGAGTGGGGGAACAGTTGGGGACAGTCGGTGAAACAGTGATGTGGGGGACAGCATAGTGACCATGGGGGTGGATGGTCATGGGGGGGTCTTGGTCAGTGTGGGGATGATGGGGGTGGACGGTCAGTGGGGTGGTTCTGGTCCGTGTGGGTACAGTCAGTGTGGGGGGGTCCTGGTCCGTGTGGGGACCATGGGGTGCAGTGTGGGGGGGGTCCTGGTCCGTGTGGGGACATGGGGTGGATAGTCCGTGTGGGGATGTCAGCATGGTAAGGCAGTCGTGAGGTGAGCATGGTCCAAAGGACCAGCGGGCGCGGGGATGGTCGGCCGGGTAGCAGGAAGGGGCGCCCAGGAGGCGAGCGGGGCGCAGTGGCCCACTGACCTCGCACCTGCTGCTCGAGGCCCAGGATGACGGCCACGGCCTGGTGCAGGATCAGCAGTTTGGTCTGCGGCTTCTCGCTGCTGAGGTGCAGCTGGCACATGCGGCCCAGCTCCTTAAAGGCCTCATTGATGTCGCGGACCCGCAGACGCTCGCGGGCATTATTGGCCACCCGGCGTTCCTTCTCCCGCTCGGCCTTCTGCTCTGGGGGGAGAAGCTCGTCCTCATCCTCATCTGGGCTGGGGGGAGGGGGGCCGGGGCCAGAGGTGAGGCGCGTGGTTACCGCAGCCTCCCGGGGTCCTGTGCACGTGCGCGGCCTGCAGGGAGGGGGTTTGGCACCTGGTACGCATGCGTGGGGCCTTCGCGTCCCTCTTGTCGTCCTCGGAGTTCTCGGCCACAGAGGTGCCCTCTTCCTCCTCCTTCTCCTCCAGCTTGATCTCTGCACCCGGCATGGAGCTGGTCCGCCCAAGCCCTGCGGAAGCCCACGGTCAGGACATGAGCGCCCTCCAAGGACATGGCCAGGTGTCCATCGGGACGCGGGGTCGACGTCTCCTGGTGCCCTGCTCACTGGTGACAGGGCTGTACCACAGCCTTGCCCGTCACACCCATGCTCAGGCCGTGTATGAGGCTTGGAGCGATTTCCTGGTGACTGAGGGTGGGCGTGTGCCGCGCCATTGTCCCCGTGCAAAGAGCGGCAGAGCTGACTGCAGGCTAGTCTGGCTGCGCAAAATGCCATCTCCACAGCCAAGAAAGCCCCACACCTAGGAAGACCCGGCCCCGCCCAGCAGGTCAGGGCTGCGGCTGAGTCCCTGCTCTGCCCACAGGGTCCCCACCTCCAGGTTTCTTGCTGCTCCACAACAACCTGTCCTGCCCCAGGGCCTTTGTACGGCTGTGCCGCCCCTTTCACCTTGCCTTGGTTTCCCCCACACATGACCTATGCAGCACACTGGGGCATCCTCGTCCAGGCCTCCACCAGGAGGCGGCCCCAGCCTGGCACTTCCGTTTCCATGCCACTACCAGGACACAACTGTGCCAAGGTCATTTGTGCACGTGTCTGTGTGTGCACATGTATGTGCCTGTGTGTAGTGCCTGTGTAGGAGTCTGCACACGCACATGTGTGTGCAGCATGCTACGGCCACACGCTGACACCAGTGTCCTCACTCAGGTCCCGCCTGCTGCTGACAGGCCTCACTAGCTGTCCAGGCTGTGCCCAGCAAGTACTGAGGATCCTGCTGCCCCCTAGCGCAGGGGTGACGGTGCCACACCAAGCTACTTGCTGCTGGCATCCCACCGTGCGCCAGGGACCTTCCCGCATGACCAAGCGCCACCCGTCAGACACTCACCACTGTAGGAGTCGGGGGGCCTCTGCGGCAGGTCGGGGAGGGCACTGGGCTGGCTGGGGAGGGCCGCGTGGTTGTGCAAAAGGCTGGCCCCAGCCGCGAGGCTGTCCTCAGGGTGGCTGGCCCCAACCTGCAGGCACATGGGGAGGTCAGGAGAGCCAGGTCCCACATGGGTTCCCCCTCCTGCAGCCCTCTAGCTCCCGCAGTCCAACACTCACCAGGCTGGTGTGTCGCCTGCCCAGCGGCACAGAGCCTGTGAAGCCAGTGGTCAGCGCCCCGTGGCTGGGCAACAGCTCATGCGCGTCGCTGGCTGTGCCCACGGCATGGCTGCGGAGGACGTGGATGGCTTCGTCCAGGTGGTCTTCCACCTTGCTCTACAGAGGCCGCGGGCAGAGGTGAGGGAGGCCAGCACATGCATGGCATCTGACACATATCCCACGCGGCTCAAGCTTGTGGCACCCTCCCACCCCCAGTGCTGGGGCAACAGATATGCGCAACCACACCAACAGCCTGCACAGGGGCAGTGAACTGCTGTCCGGCCTCTCAAGTCGCACAGGGGACAGTCCAGCTGTGCCCACTCACCAGGCCATGGAGACTGCCGTCGTAGCCGGGAGATAAGGCACTGGGCGCTGCTGTCCGGGGCCACTGAGACGTCCCTAGAGCAGGAGAGCATGTGAGCTGGCCTGCCCAAATGTCCCTCAGGGACACCCCACAGGCAGGCTGGGGAGCTCTGCAGGCAAGGCTGCCCCCCAAGCCCAGCCCTCGTCTGCAAGCCTGCCCACCACTCTGGTGCCCAGGCTTGGGGCACACAGTAGGTGCCTTGTGGTGGCTCCTCCCCCCACAAGCTGCTCTGAGGTCAGCGACAAGCAGGACAGTGACTGGCTCTGGGGGCTGTCCAGGTGAAGACGTGTGAGGAGCATGTGCAGGACGTGCATGTGCACGTGTATGTGCATAGGAGAGCAGCTGTCTGCACATGCGCGCACCAGGCAGGGGTCCACCTCACCCTGGTTGAGACTAGTTTAGGGGCCTGGTTTCCTACACGGTCACTGGGACAGCTGGCCACAGGCTTCCAGAGATCTGCCCCCACCCCGTCTCCCCATGGAAGCGCAGGATCACGCCTGTGCTGACAGTCTGGGTTCTGGGGATTCGAACTCAGGTCCCCCTGGTCTCTCCTTGAGCCATTCTCCTCAGCTCAGGGGGTGTCTGAGCCCGCCTCCCTTGGCTCACTATGCTCCTGCCAGAGTCGACCAGAGTGAGATGCCACTAACCCTCCATCACTCACCTCCTGGTCAGACCCTCAATGTGGGGCAGCTGAGGCCAAAGGCCCCCACCTAAGGCACTAAGCCTCCCCTCCCCCCGCCACTGTCCCCACGCACCAGGCAGGCCCTGCGGGGAATCCGCTGGCGTGGAGGGGCTGGGTGAGAAGTTACTGGTGGTGTGGTCTGGGGAGTAGATCTGGAGCAAGAGAGATGCAGGTCAGAGGTCGCAGCCCGAAGGTCCCAGCAGGCCTGTGCCCATTTAGGGTGCCCCCAGCTCACCGAGGCCAGCGCCTTCCCGAGGGCGTCCCCGGAGCTACCAGCTGTGGTCCCGCGGGCACCTGTGGGGAGAGATGTGAGCCGCGTACTAGGCAGCACACACCCAGCACGCCGTCTCCTGGGGAGATGTCCCCCCCCAGCCCCCCCCATAAACCTCCTTAGCACCCCAAGGCCGCCCTCCCACAGCCCTCACCAGAGCTCCCCCCGCCAGGAGACCCTGGGGTGTCCCCTCACCCAGGAGGCTATCAGGCCCGCTCACGGGTGGCGTGTGGCCAGAAGTCCCACCATAGGCGCTGGCAGCCCCAGGAAAGCTGGACACGGCGGGGAGTGGGCCGTTGGCCTCGGCTGTGCGCAGCTGGTAGCCCTGCAGCAGGAGGGCAGCGTTGAGGGGTGGGCCAGGCCAGAATGCGCTGCTGGGTTCACCCACCCTGCCACTTACCATGCGGTCCTGCTGAAGACCCCCAAATCCGCTACCACCAGATCCACTAGCGGGCGCGAGGGACAGTGAGGACGAACTGCCCCCTAGCAGGGGCCCGAAGCCCGCCTGGCTGGAAGGGCTCCAGAGTTCTGCTGAGGGGTGTAGGCTGCCATCTGCAGAGAAGGAGCAAGTATGTAAAGCAGGGAGCCCAGGCCCCCAGAAACCCCCCAAACCTACACACCTGCCATGTAGAAGGGGGCGGGACAGGCGCTGGCTGGAGTCCTGGTGGAGGGGTAGGCTGCGGGGTCTCTGGAGTAATCCTCGCCCGAACTCGGAGGGTACACCTGCCGGGTGGGAGGTCGGAGGATCAGGCGGAGCTGGGAGGGTACACTTGCGGGGTGGGGCATCAGGCGGGATCAGGTTGAGGCTTAGGAACAACTTTGGCCCACACAGTCCGCTCCGGAATAACCTCTGACCCATTAGCAGGGCGTCCGGGACACAGGTGAAGGGGTGGGGTCTCTCACGGCCCCTCACAGTCTTTTTTTAATTTTTTTAAAATTTTTATTATTTATTTATTCAATTGTGGGTATACGCGTGTGTGCGTATGTATGTGTGTGTAGAACTACAGACAAGTTCGGGAACCACCATGGACGACCACCTCCTTGTTTACACTGTCCCGGGATTCACAGGCTCTGCCCACCAGGACCAGACGCGCAGGCCGCCCCCGTAGGGTCTAGGATCCGAACTCAGGACCATCCGCCTGCAAGGCAGAGGCTTAACCCCTGAGCCACCTCTCCAGCCCCCCCTCAGTCTTTCTGACCTCTTTTGCTTAACCCTGACGCTTTCTCCCCCAACCATCTGCAAACTCCTGTGAGGACAGCAGAGCCCACTGCATGCCACAGTGTTTTCTCCTTTGTCACAACGCCCAGTGGGCTCCGTGGCTGATGCCCATCCTGGTAGAGGTGCGGGCGTCAGGGGGCCAGTGATGTGACAGGTCAGTCCCAGCTGACCTTGCGCTAGTGCTGGACACACTGTCAGCCACGCTATGCTGGCCTCCACACGGCCTGTCTGGGACCTTTGTGACATGACCCTGACCCTGGACCAGGGAAGGCTAAGAGGAAGCAGCCGTCATAAGGACCCCCCCTCACTCCGTCATGAGACCCAGCCCAGAGCGTCCATCTTCCTGCCTCAGCCTCTGACGTGGCGGTGACAAGTAGGTGCCACCCCATGGGCCCAGAGACCTCCGCCAGCTAATCGAGGTGTAGCCACAGCGAGTATGGAGACCCAGGCTGTGTGTGGCCAGGTGATCTGGGGTCCTGATGGCCATGGGGGCAGGCAGGGTGAGTGGCCGGAGCTGGGCTGGGAATCGAGCACTAGGCCAAGGAAAGAAGACGCAGGAGCAGGTGGCTTCAGGCACCAGGACAGGGCAGAACACACACCGCCTTGGCTGGGGTCCCGCAACAGGGAAACCGCCTGCCTGGCTTGCAGGACATAAAGCAGAGAGCCGAGGCTGACCCCAAGGAAGGACTTCCCCTGTGAAAAACGGCCACACGCGTGTACCTTGGCCAATACCCTTGGGACCTGCCGCGGACACCAACCTAGCCAGAGGACACTCCTGGCTTGGCGGGCGGGTACCATCCACACTCACCGAGGAGGGCAGGCCGGGCGGAACCTTCCGTACCTTCTTGGGCTGTGTGTCTGTGGAGAACAAGAGCCAACTAGTGAGCCATGCCCCCAACACCTCAATGTGGATGAGACCCATGGGGGGTACCCACTCCATGACAACCACCGCCCCTCCACTGCCCACCTCACTCACCCAGGGTGCTGTCCGCGGCTCGGCGCCGAGGGTTTCCGGCGTACGACGGGTAATACTGTGAGATGCTCTTGCCGCCGGCTGGGGATAGGGGCCCAGGACTGCTAAGACCCAGCTCGCCCGGCAGGAAGCCAGCCTGGGGGACAAGGACACGGTGCCGTCAGGGTGGTCAACTGTGAAAGTCTTCACCTGAAGGCCTCCTGCTGGCCTAGGGTCTGCCCACCCGGGAGACTCCAAGTCTTGCATCCCACAGCACAGACACTATGAGTCTTCTGTGCACAGCCCTAGCTGGGCCCACGCAGGCTGGGCCCGCCTTTCTTTCTTGGGGTCCTGGGGGCCCGGGCCAACCTGCACCTCGCCTTCGAGGTCTGTGTGCTTCCCCCCATGGCTGGCCCTGTGGGCAGCAAAGTTTGGAATGGGAGACACTTGCTTCATCTGTGAAGCGGTGGGGACCACTCCAGGTATACAGCTGAGGCTTAATGTGGGTCTCAGCCACCTGGAGTCAGTGGGTGGGGACAGAGTGAACTCATTAGGGGGAACGGGGAAGTAGGCCATGACGTGAGGCCATACAGCCCAGGTTCCTGCAGGTTTACCTGGACCCCCCCTCCCCAGCTTACCTGCGTCAGCCCGCTGACTGCTGCGTCTCTCCCAAAGGTGGCGGCATAGGAACCTCGTTCGCTGCCCTTGCCTACAAGACAGGGTGAGTCACAAAGGCAGACAGCAAGTGGGTGTGAGAAGTATGCGTGTTCACTACATGCCCATGCATACGCACACTCAGGCACATACAGGTCCTGCAGGCACACACGCACACAAGCAGCAGGTGCTGTGGGTGGATCGAGCACCTGCTCACACATCTGACTTCTTTTTTTTTTTTTTTAAACAAACTTTTTTTTTTTAATTTTTTTTTATTATTATTTATTCAACTGTGCATATGTGCGTGTGTGTGTGTGTGTGTGTGTGTGTGTGTGTGTGTGTGTAGAACCACGGACGAACTCGCGAACCACCATGGACGCCTCCACCTCCTTCTGCCCCGGGATTCACAGGCTCCGCCCTACCAGGACCAGAAGCGCAGGCCGCCCCCGCTTCCGCCTGGCATCTATACGTGGGATCTGGGATCCGAACTCAGGACCTTCCACCTGCAAGGCAGAGGCTTAACCCCTGAGCCACCTCTCCAGCCCTCACACATCTGACTTCTATCCCAGACGCCCACACAGCAGAAGACACAAGTGGTTTCTGAAGGGTCCTCTGACTCCCCTCGGGCTCACAGCATGTGCTCGCCCGCTCGCGCTCTCCCTCGTTTCAAACAAGTAAATTATTAAAAAAACCCGCGCAGCTCCAGAAGCCACGCTGGGTCTCTGGCAGAGCTGCCTGGTGCCCACCGAAGACAGAGTCCCCGACGGCGCCTGTCTTTGGATGAGGCTCACGTAGCCCAGCGCCTGGTCTCCCTACCTTCCCCGGGGTTGGCCTCCGGAGAGCAGAGACTGAAGGCCACTGACCCTACCCGCTGACCGGTGGCCCCTGTGGGAACCGCCTGCCATCCAGGCCGGGCGCCTGAGGAACAGGCGAGAAGAGGAAGCTCGAGAGGGAACTGATGCCCACAGGTGCGGAGCCCACCCAGGGCCACAGCGGTCAGCCCCGGCCAGTTCCGGACTCTGCATGGACCTAACCTCCAACAGGTGCCAAAGCTCTCAGTGACACCCGCCAAGGCCAGGGGCTCTGACGCTGCCCCCACGGCTGGTGCCCACTGCCCTGGGCCGCCCTGGCCGGCCACTCACCTCCAAGCCCAGGGCCCAGGAATGTGGGTGAAGAAAGGCTGCCATGCGACTCGCTGAAGTGGGCCCCCTCGCTGTAGGTCTGGGGGAGACAGAGGGATGAGAGGTGCAGGGTCTCAGGTTGCCCCCAGGAGAAGTCTTGTCTGAGCACAATACCCCCCCCAATGCCTAACAAGGCTCCCAGCTGAGGGATCCTGCTGCAGCTTCTCACCCGGCTGAGGTCAAAGGAAGGGTTCTGGTCACTGGCACCCCAGGAGCCGGGCCGGTCCTCCAGACCTGCAGGACAAGCAGAGGGACAGAATGGTTCCCCTCAGGCCAGACCACCACCTCGGGGTCTCTCTCCCAAGGCTGCAGGGAACACTGTAGACACATGGGCTGGGCTCCCCCAGGGCCTTCCACATCTGGGATCCACTCAGGCCTGAGCCTGGCCATGCTGGTGTCTGGGACCAAGTGCCCAAGGGGATGTGACCAGGCCGTGGGGGGTGCCATGGGGGCAGCAAGGAAGAAAGGCAGCAGGCAGGCAGCGCTGGCAGGGGGGGGGTACGCTCCAGTGTAACCACCCTGGACACAAGGGGACCTTGTTCCGAGGGGTGGGTGAGGCAGGGCGGGGCCTTATCTCTCCCACACCCTTCACAGGCACTAACGGCCTGGGGCCCAGGGTCCCAGTAGAGGGGACACAGGGCACCCCACTCACAGCAGGAACACAGTTTGCAAGTCCACACGGAGGGAGGGCTATGGGAAGCCCAGGACTGGGGGATTCTCCCAAACCCCCCAATTTCCCTCTTCTGGCCCTCCATCAGAAACTTCTAAACTGTAGATCCTTTGAAATCTATTTCATCATCCCCATGAGTTCCCCTGGAGAATCCATGCTTAATTGCTAACTCGTTTGCATTATTATGCATATTAATCTCCCAGCCTCATGAATATTTGTGACTTGTTTAGATTTTTGTTGTTTTCAAATACAAAATTTCCAGTGATCCAGTATGAGGGAGAGGGGGGGTCGGGATGCAGCCCCGGTGTGGGTGTTCAATGGGTCTCAGCTTTGGTTGCCCAATTTGGGGGTCTGACCATCCTAAAACCTGTCACTTTGGCTGAGGTTCCTGATGGCTGGCTGGGCACAGGGTCCCTCACTGCAGTTCCAAAACCACCAGGCCAATGTGAGTGACACTCGATGCTGATGCCAATGGGAGGGGCTCTTCTGAGAGCCCCAGGGTGCCCCAATAAGAACCAGACTATGGACTCCCCCTTGGCCCAAACCTTATAGTCCTGAATTCTAGAAGCAATGAACAGTGACAGGCCCCTCCCCCACCCCATTAATATAGTTATTAAAATCACTGTGATGATTATGCATTTTAACAATAAAATGACTATTCATAACAGTCCCTGTTCATGCATTAATTAAAATGTACTAATAGAGCAGGACCTTGATTTTTTCCTTTGAATGTTTTCTCACTGTCACCGGAGAGCTTGGAAAAAGGCACGTGGGGAGCATGGGGCTCGGGAAGAGGCTGGGCACAGCAGGACAGACACCCAGCTCACCTCCCACCCAGGGCATCGTGCCAAACCTGGCCCACTACATGCACAAGGCAAGTGGCTTCGAGAACAAGTGCCGCCATGCATGAGTCCAGCGGCCCCCACCAGGGACTCTGTGCCACGCCTCCTCAGGTGACCCCAAGCTGGGCCCGTCTGCAGTCCAGGGCCCTAGGCACCCTGAGGTATCTGTCGTAACTGTGATTCCTTCGCAGGGTGTCTAAATCACGGCCCTTGACTTATCTTTGTAAATAAAGTTTTATTGGCACATGGCCCATTTGTTGACTGCCTTCTGCATGGTCAGGCCACGGAGGTGTGGAGAGGAGGTGCAGGACCCCAATTGCTGATGTCCCCACTCGGGCCTGAGGCACCAGAATGCACCAGAGCTCTGTGGGCACCCCCTCGCTGGATACTTGGGCCAATACACGCAGCAGCTTCCAACATGCTGTAACAGCACCATCCCCACACAGGTGTCCAGAGTCACTCAGGCTGGCATCAGCGCCACCCACTGGCCGAGGGGAGCCAGGACACACTGCACGGCAAGGAGCTGTGGCCTGGCCAGGGGGCTCCCAGTTAGGATGGCCTCAGCCTCCGCCGGGACCAAAGGTCCCGCCCAGATCCCACATAAAAACACCAGGCAGAAGTGGCAGCGGTCTGAGCTTCTGGCTCTGGAGACGGAGCCTAAGAAACCCCAGAGCAAAGCTAAAGAAGGTAGAAGCAATGCAGAGGGATTCTTGAAGTCACCCAAGGGCCTCCACAGGGACACTCAGTGCCTCTGACACACACACACACGCACGCAAGCACAGACACGCATCCACACACGCACACATACACACCAATAAAAAGAAGGAAGGAGGGCTGGAGAGATGCTCATGGATTAAGACTCTGCCTCAGAAGCAGAAGGTCCTGAGTTCAGATCCTGATCCCATGTAAAAAACATCAGGCGGAAATGACAGCCTGCACTTCTGATCCCGATGGGTGGAGCCTGGGAATCCCAATGTGAAGCCATAAGAGGTAGAAGCAATCCAGGATGATTTCCAGATCACACACACACAATATTAAATGGGGGGGGAGGGAAAGAGGAGGGGAGGGGAGGAGGAGAAGCGGGAGAGGGAGGGGGGAGGTGGAGGGAGGAGGAGGGGGAGGAGGGGGGAAGGGGAGGGGGGAGGAGGAGGAGGAGGAGGAGGAACAACAACTGAGTTTCTTCATTCCTACTGCTGTTCCTACATGGAACAGAAATCCATGCACACATCACTGCTGTGCCAGGTGCGCCAGCCGCTGAACACTGGCAGTTGGAAGTTCACGAGACACAGATAACCTTAGAAGGGACATGAGTGTGTGGATTCTGGAATTGTCACACACATCCCTCATGGAATACCAGGCTGTCACTCTCCCTCTGAGCCACGTTCCCTGTCCTCCCTGGAAGGTTCTGGAAGGCCGAGATTTCACCAGGTTGGCCTGGCACTCCTGCCGCAGACTCCTAGGCCCAGGCTACTAGCTGCGGAGGGCAGGGGTGCCTGTGCCCCAGACCCACTCGGACTGGCTCCTTCTGGGTGCAAGGACAGCAAGTTTGGGATCAGGCTTGCGGGGCCTGAGGGTACCAAACTCAAGGACTATCGGGAGGGAAAAATCACCATGGGGACTGGGGAAGCACTTTCGAGCCAGAGGACCCGAAGTCCACCATGGCCACAGGGAGGCTCAGTGGGAAGGTGCCTGTGGGCAAACCTGAAGGCCGGAGTTTGATCCCTGGCAGAGGAGAGTCGCATCCTGCACGCTGAGGCTTCCTCGAGTGGGCTGGGCACAGCTGCTCCCAAGCACAGGGGAGGGACGGGAAGACCCAGGGCTTCCGGCCACCCAGCCTAGCTGCATGGGAAGTCTGGGTTCAGGGAGACCCCAACTCAGAAAACATGGTGGTGAGTAGAAGATGCTGCTGAAGGGGGCCTCAGCTTCCAGAGGCACCCACCTATGTTCGCACAAGCACTCCCTCGCCTCTAAGCCTCAGACAGTCTGAGCAAAGGCCTTTCTTGGCCAGGTGCTGGGAGGCGGGCGCGGAAGGCCCCAAGGAGGCCCCCCAGGGCTGGGAGCCCCTCGGCCGTGGCAGAGTGGACAGACACCAACTCACAGCACAGACGCACCACCGCACGTGAGGGCAGGTGGCACACAGGCACCCAAACTAGAAGATGGGGGGACCAGGGAAACAGCAGTCAGATGCCCAGACAGGAAAACACTAGACAGCTAGAGGGTCACCTCGCAGGCTGCGTGGGGACCAGTAGAAACACATCATGGCTTGTCTGAGGCCAGCCCAGCTCGCTGTATCCCTGAGCATGGTTCGGAACATTGGATCCTCCGCTGCTGGACGGAGCTCTGGTGGTCTCCCCTTCATTCCCCAGGGGAATACGCAGAAAGCTCCTGCCTATGTAAAGCACAACCGCGAGGCAACAAGAGTCTTGAGGGCTGGTGAGGGCACCCTGGGCAAAGTCGGGAGGAAGCCTGGGTCTCAGCCTCCTCCTGGGAACCACTAGGTTAGCACCCCGACTGGATCAGAAACTCCCAGAACCCACCCTGTAGGACTCTGTCCCTTCACCAGACTCAAGGACAGATTCAAATAAAATGCGAGCAAGAGAAAAATACACAAAGTAGACAGAAGCCAAAGGAGAAGCTGTCCCAGACCTGGGGACACAGCCCACCACTCCCTACCATAGTCAGTCACCGAGGCTGCCAAAGGAGAGGACCCCCCCACTGCCTTCCAACCCCCAGCAGCCCCCGACTCCCGCCCAATGGGTGAGCAGCCCCCATGGGTATTTGCACCCAGGACAGGCAGCTCGGCCCCTGCTGTGGGGATCGGCCAGCTGTGTGCAAGATCTCCTGAGAAGCCAGGTGTGGGGACCGAGAAGGGGAGCTGGACAGAAACCATGGAAACCAGTGGCGCCAACAACAGGCCCCAGCATGTAGAGGCCCACCAGGCAGCAGCACAGCGTGCTGGCCACAGACCAAGAGTGGACAGAAGCCTCCAGCCACCCATGGACACCAGGGAGGTCTGCGCAGAGTCTGACCACCTGGCCTCACTTGCCGTCCAAGGCAAGAAGTGACCCCCCCCCCGTCCCGGGATTGGGGTGCTGCCTCGGGGTGACAGAGGCCAGTGGGGATTTTCTAGCCTCTGGGAGCCTGTCAGGCCTTGGCCACTTCCTCAGGCAAGAGACCGAGGGGGACGGCTGTGCAAACTGAACCTCCTCCAGTGGCCTCCTGGGCCCATCCTGAGGTGCCCTCCACCAGGAACCCCAAATGGAGCAGCTTCCCATCCTGCAGCCCCCATCCTGAACCCCCACAGCAGAACTCATAAAATTAGAGGGAGAGAGGGAGATTGATGTTATCAGGAGCTGTCTGCCCCTTACCCACCGTGGCTCCCTATGGCCACAAATCAGAGACACAGACTCCAGCAAACCAGGCAGCACTAGCCGGCCGTCCCACCTTGCTGCCCTGGAGCCTTTGCCCAATCTCTCCTCAGGTCTCTCTGCTCATGGGAGATACTCATCTGCAGCTTGTGGCTGAACAAAGACCCTCAGTTCTCCCTCACTGTCCAGCGACTAACCCCCCCACCCTTCCCCATCCCTGCCTGCAGGCTGCCAATGTTAGCTGCGGCTGCTTCTTAGATCTTCCCACTTCCATCCTGGGCAACCAGGTTAGACCACCTAGACAGTGAAAGTGTGGTGCATGCTCAGCAAGGCCCCAGCCTGGGCTACAGCTGGAAGGTAAAAAGGCCACCAGCAACTTGTGTGCAGTCAGCTCTTGGGGGAACCCTAGGCTTGCTGCTCCCTAGCTTCCAAGCAGATGCCCCCCACACACACACCGTGAGAACCCTCCATCCTACCTGAATTTCCAAACTGGGTCCCAGCCAGAGAAGGGGGCCGGCCCTTCCCATTGGTCACGGGGAGCGGGAACATCTGTGGGGACAGAGGACCATGGTGAGAACCGGGCAGAGCTGGGCCCACGGGGGCTGCAAGTGCCTGAGGCCGGTGCGCTCATGCTAGTCTGGGCCTAGGTGAGGGGAAACACGGTGACCTGGCAGGGCTCATGGCGTGACCGCTCCCGGCCCCGGGGAGGGCTGGTTGAGACCTGCAGCTCCGTGTCAGTCTGTCTGGATAACCTCGGGAGGCTGTGGGCAAGCCGTGACTGGTTGGGCAGCCCTTCCTGCATGCGCACTTGCGCGTGGAGGCCAGAGGTCACCCCGTGTCCCTAAAAGCCTGGAGCGCACAGAGCCTGAAGGAGGTTCACCCATGCGACTGGGCTGGCGGGCCAGAGAGCCCTGGGGGGTCTGCCCGCCTTGGCCTCCCCAGGGCAGGGTGACAAGTGTGGGCCTTTTCCTGGTCATAGGGAATCATGCTCAGGTCCACGTGCTTGCACCCCAACCCCCCCCCTTCTAGGCTATCCTGGAGCACTCCTGCTCTGAGGACAACTTACACCCGCCCCCCCCATCCATGACGCTCCCTTCCATCCCTTCTCAGCTACATAGCAGGTCCCCAAACACAAGGCCTGACCAGTCACTGCGGAGGGTAACCCTGTTCCCCACAAGGAGCCTTGGGTGTAGTCGCCATGGGAGGACAGCCCTCCGCACCCCATGAGGTGTGGTGGGAACAGATGGGCACCCCAGCATTGGGGAGGTGGAGGCAGGGGGATCAAGAGTTCAGGGTTACTCTCCACTACACTGTGATCTGAGGAAAGCCTGGGGTACATGACACCCTGTCTCAAAAAGAGGGCAGGGGCTGAGGAAGGTGGGGACGGGGAGCACTCGTCTTGTAGAGTCAGGGGCTCCCCTAGTCTTCCAGGGCATGGGCAGGAAGACCAAGTACACCACACCCAGCTTGGCTCTCACACACCCAGGTCATCAAGTCCCAGCAGATTAAAGGGGGGAGCTGAGACCCAACAGCAGCACCTTCCACATCCCTGGCCCCCCCAAACTGTTTTCAAGTGTCCTGTTGAGCCCAAGTACCTAGCAGGGTGGGAATCGTGACCAGGATTAAGCCCCCGGCCGTCCTGCACCGTCACCCCAAAACTTCCCCAAGGCAGCTGGCTGATTGGCACGGGCCCAGGCCCTGCCCCACCTTAACTGGCCTTTATGTCCTGGTAAGATGGGAGCTAAACATCAGAGGGGACACAGAGCAAGACCCTCTCTCAAAAAATTGAGTGAAGGTGGGGTATGGGGGCCTCCAAGTTTGGAAGTGGGGAATCAGAAGTTCGAGACCAGCCTGGGCTACAAGATAGAGTGAGGGATGGAGCCGTGCTGGCCGGCTCTACAGGAAGGGATACCCTGGCTGGCTCCTGCTCAGAAGGGTGCAGGGGGCTCACCTCTTTCTTTCTGAGCACACTTCCTGAGCTAGGGTCTCGTGTAGCCCAGGCTGCCTCCCACTCACCACGTACCAGGAGTGATCCTGAGGAGCCCCCAGGGTCTGTGGTGCTGAAGGACTACACCCAAAAGGCCCCTATCCAAGACCACCGACCCGCTGTCCCCTCGGAACAGCTAAGGAGGCGTCGCCCACCTCCATTTCTCTTCTGTGCATGGGGGTACTTGCTCTGACCAGGGGGAGCCCCCAGACAAAGCGAGTAGTAGAGGGAGGTGGCCCCACGTGGGACCAGCCGCGTCCCAGGCTGGGGTGTTCCGGGCCACTAGGCTGTGACTTGTCAGTTAAAAAAAAAAAAAACAACCAAGCGGCGCCTGCTGCCTGCTCACCCTGCCTACTCACCCGCCGAGGCTTAAAATACCAGAGGCTTCCAGAGCCCTGGGCCTCCAGATGCGGGGATGCAGAGAGACCCATGAGCCGAAGGGTGCCTTGTGGGGGGACCTGTGTTCCCTAAGGAAAGGTATCCCCTGGACCACGAGCCCAGAGTGGATCCCCTACACAGATGGGTAAACTGAGGTTCCCAGGATGTGGAGATGCTGCCAGGGGGCTCTGGGGGCTCCCACAGCTGAGTCCCCAGGCTGCTGTGACTTTGGGGGATGTGAGTGCCTGCCCACGAGCCCGGCCAGGGTGACTGAGAAGGGTGCCCCCGGCTCCACTGACCGCGTGCGGACATGAGGAGAAGGCCGGCCACAAGTTAGCACCAATTGTATACTAACAGGTGGTATGTGGAGTGTCTCCAAGCCAGGGAGCAAGTTAACCAGGTCTGCGTCCGCTCAGAGCTGACCTGTAGTCACCACTGCACCCTCAGAGGAGAGAGTGGGTACCCCTGCACGCCCGCTGGGGCCCAGGCCATGCACAGGGCCGCTCTGCATCCCAGCACTACTAGCAGCTCTCCCATCGCTCTGGGGTCTAGGAGGGGGGCACTGAGGGTCCCAAGCCTAGGTCCCCCTATCTGGGAAGTGCTGACCACACGGGCCCATTTCCCAGATGAAGGTCAATATGCACCAGGTGGAGTCAGGCTGCTCCTGCTTCCTGCTTCCCCCAGCTGGGTGGGGGTGGGGGTTCTGCCCAGCAAGCCAGAGTCTCCCAGGAGCAGGCGGGCACGCCAGGGAGGAGGGGTGAGGGGGCTCACCATGCTGAAATCCAAGAGATCGCTCAGCTCCTTGTCGGAGCCCACAGGTGCCATCCTCTGGGACTGGTTCATCCTCCGGCCCAGGTGGTGGACGCCGGAACCAGGGTGGGCAGCCCAGGCCTACAGAGAGTCCTGTGGCCACCCCGACAGACCCAGGAGAACAGAAAGAAGGGTTAGAGCCCGCCAGCTGGGAGCAGGGGGGAGGGAAAGCAAGGGTCTGGGGTCTAAGGGAGGTGTGGGAAGACAGGAAGCAGGGGGTCTCCTGTGGTACCTCCCAGGAGCCCCGGGATGCTATGAACAATGGGGAAGGGGTGCAGGCACATGCAATCCCTCAGCTCCCTGGGGACCACAACGCCAAGTTGTACACTTTAAAGTTGTGTGGGGAGCCTAGAAACGCTCATTTCAACCCTCCCTTCCCACTGCCTGCCAGCCCAGCTGCTGGGGGAGGAGGGACTGTTTCTCTCTATAACCTCCAAATCTAAATTCTGGATGTCTAAGTCTGAAATCAGGAAGCCTCCCTCTTCTCAGCGCAGGGCTTCCCTCACTCTCCTCCACCCCCCCCCAAAAAACCCCCAACTGCCGACAGTCTCCACCTATATGGGATCAATTTGAAGCAAGTTTAAAAACATCTCTCTCTACCTTGGGCCCTGGGGGAGGGGGAGGGGGCTCCTAAGAACAGGGGACTCCCACTCCAGAAAGAGGTGGACAGGATTCACCTGCCAGGGTCCCCCCCAATCCAGCAAAGAGGGGCCAAGGCTTAAAACCCTTTAAAAAAACTTTTTTTCAGGGTTTCCCCTCAAAAGGGGACAGTGTAGGTCACCGAGAAACCGCAAAGGCTGGGGAAGGGGGTTCTGAGGGCGAGGGACTCCCAAGTTCAAAGAGACAGGATCCCCATTCTCTGCCAACTCGGGCCCGGGTGTGGAACGGCTGCCCCAGCGCGCCCCCTCCCCCGCGCTTTTTTTTTCCCCTTTTTGGAGGGCGTGTGAAACTTGACTTTTTTTTTTTTTTCTTTCTTCTGAGTTGTACGAAACCGCACTTTTCGTGTGGGTACTTCTACACTCCAACTCGAGGAGAAGACTTTAAAAAGAAACACAAAAAACAGGTTTTGGAGAAAGACTGTCGGGGCGGGGGGGGGGTGTCACGAGGACTTCGGAGGGGCACGTTAGGAAGCACTTTTGGAAAAAGTGGGATAGGCTAGCCTGAGCCAACTTGGATGGGGGGAGGGGAGAACTGGGGACAACCTTCTTTTTTTTCCTCCTCGGGCAGCCGGGAAGTTCTTTGAAGCTCGCCGAGGCCACCGTGGTGTCCTCGCGACCCCAGCCCAACTCGGGTCTCTCCCCCCTCCTCCACCCCTGCAAAACAACTGCAACCCCCCCCCCAGGTTCTCTCTGCACCGGCGGAGCGAGGGAAGTCCCGTTTCCCCCACCCCGAGCAGACAAAAGGGTTTTCCTCTTCAGTCCCTGGAGCCGACTCCAAAAAACTCCAGCGCGAGCCGGAGCCCCTCCCTGCGGTGAAGGGAGGGCGTAGTGTGGGAAAAGGTGTTGGGGAGGAGGACGCCCCGAGAGGATCCCAAGAGCTGGGGTGGGTGGGGGCGCGCAGGGAAGGCGGAGTCGTCCCGACTGCATCCCATGAGCCGCGCAAAGTTTGCGGGCCGAGCGCGCGCGGTACCCGCGCCGTCCTCTCCACGTCGGCCGCCCCCCTCCGGCGCGCAAAGTTGGAGGGGAAAGAACAAAGCCTGGGGCTGGGCCGGGCTCGGCGGGGAGGGACGCGCGCACCCCCGGCGGACACCCGATCTGCACCCCCCCTCCTCTGGGGCGCAGACTCCAATCGCCGCGCCCCCGACCCCACGGTAACTTGGGGTCCCCCTCCATGCGCCCCTGGGCGCGCGCTAGGCTTGGCACGGAGAGCGAGGAGGGGTCCCCGCCTCGTGCGCTCACCTGCTCCGCGCGGCGCGGCATGAACCGGCGCCCGCCTCCCCGACGCCCTCTCCACCCGCCCGGGGACAAAGGGGCGGCGCGGCCCGGGCGTCCCCTCGAGGGTCGCGCGTGGGTGGCGCGCGTTGGCTGGGGTCCGTTCCTCGTCCTCGGCACTCTTCGGCTCGCCCCGCAGCCCGCGCAGCCGGCCGGGTGCACGTCGGCGGCCCGGGCGTGCCGTGGCCCCGCGGTTGCCTGCGTCCGCTCCCGCCCCACTACGCCCGCCGCGGCCGCCAGCACTGCCTCATCTTCCTGCGGCGGGAGACATGTTCCGCCCCCCGCCCCGCGCCCCGCGCCCCGCGCCCCGCTCCCGCGGAAGCCCCGCCCCGCGTGGGGCCACGCCCTCCCAGCTCTGAGGCCACGCCCTCTCCGCGCCCCAACACGCCGCGGATCCCTCCGCTGTCGCGCGCGAGGCCTGAGACTCACTCGGCTCTCTCTAATGAGCACCAGCGGCCCCCAGCGACCGCTCCCCGAAACCATTACGACCCCTTCACCTAACAATAGGTACTTCCGGTGGAGTTTCATCAACCGAAACCGCGGGGAAGTCTCAGGGACTATGTTCCTACGCGGAGGTACCTGGCTTCTGAGCGCAGCGTCCGTGACGCCAACGGGAAGGCCCGAGAGATTGAAAGATAAGGAACAGCATAAATGACCAATAAAAAAACGAAAAAATTTAATTGGCAGTAGTATTGGCTACTCATGAAGCTCCGCCCCCTACATTCCCGCCCCCGCGACAGAGGCGGGTCTCAGCGCGAGAAGCCGCGAGAAGCGAGGGGAGAGGGAGGAGAGTACTGAGATCTTATTTTTCGTGTGGCGTGCCCTCCTGCGCGGTCACGTCGGATCGGTTGTATTTGAGTTTCAAGGATTAGCGCTTGGCGTTTTGTGCTGCGGGCGGGTATATAACTCTTCCTGAGTGAACAGCAGATCTTATCGTAAGTTGCGTATAAACCATGTTTGTCGGAGCTGGAGAGATGGCTCAGAGGTTAAGCCTCTGCCTTGCAGGCAGAAGGTCCTAAGTTCAGATCCTAGATCCCACGTATCGACGCCAGGTGGAAGCGGGGGCGGCCTGCGCTTCTGGTCCTGGTAGGACAGAGCCTGTAAATCCCGGGGCAGAGTAAGCAAGGAGGAGAGGTAGAGGCGGTCCATGGTGGTTTCCGAATTTGCCCATGGTTCTACGCACACGCACACATGCACAATTGAATAAAAAAAAAAAAAGTTTGTCATCTCATTTCGCGGCGAGGGACCATCGCCCGCAGTGGAACTTTGTCGGTATCTTTGCCTCATTCTTAGTTTCCGCATCTTTGAACTGGAATTTGGATCTGAGTTTGGATCCAACCAAAAACCTCACCGGGCTTTCCAACATCTGAATAATGAAAGTAACTAGCGGGAACTTGCTTTCTCAGCCATCCCCGAGGACGGAGACCCCTCCACACACACTTTCCCGCCTCTCCCTGAGGACAGAGAGATCCCCCACCTCCCGCTGCACCCCAGATCTTTACAGCTTCAAGTGGCTCCCAAGCCTGGGAGAGAGGCCAAAAAGGGAGAGAAAGTGGGCGTCCAGGAGGGCGCAGAAAGCAGGCTCCCTAATAAAAACGCAAGCCCCCTGTTCCCAAGCTGTGCTCACTTCAGTCCATGTCTTTTACAGAGCCCAGAGAGCCCCCCCAAGGGAGAAATGGGTCTTGGAGGGTCTTGGCTCCAATTATTTGGGGTGGAAGAGGGTGCTGGGGCGGTGCCCTAGGCCTCCTGAATTGCTAGGCAAGAGATCCACCCGCAGAACTACATCTGGTCTCCTTCCCACGCGTTCTGTGACTCGGTTTCCCCATCAGGAAAATGGGAGTATCGGGCACAAAAGGGAGTATAAGACAGGGGCACCCCTTGGGTGGGCCCAGCAGAGACCTGTGAGTGCTGTGTAAAGGGGGGAGTGCCCCATGTTTGGGGTCAGGGTCCCCTGGAAACAGGATCAGGGCACAGTCAGGAGGCCCCAGTAGGAGGGGACCACTGGATGGATGTGCAGGTAGAAAAGTGTGTAGGATCTGCCTACAGGCCTGATCCCCAACCCCAGACGAACCCCTGCGATAAGGTCCAAGTAGCCCAGGCTGACCCTGGACTCCTGATCCTCCCTCCCTGCTGGGGTGAGAGGTGCCTTGCCCACCTGCCTGGTCCCTTGGGCGCTGGGGATGGAGCCCAGGACCCCCTTGGGGCGTGCTGGGCAAGCCTTGTGCCTATTGACCCAGCTGTGACCAGCAGCCAGAGAGAGAGAGACCCTGACTGCAGTTGCCCTCCTGCGCCCCTCTTGCTCCCAGCGTGTGGTCACTGCGCAGGACGACACCTTTGCTCCTGGCCGGAGCCCCAGGCTTGCTCGGCCACATTCCCCAACAGCAGAGAAATGCAGGGCACCTCCCCATCAGCCCCCAAGGATACCGGATACCGGCTGGCCCAGTAACCCTGGGGAATGGTGTGGGGGGGGTCGGGAACGCAGTCTGATTGCTGCCCACATGCCAGCCCACAAGGCAGCCTCACTAACCTCTGTCCACTGTGGCTTTGGGGCAGTGGGAAGGTAACCCCTTGCTTCCCGAGAGGGGCTCCTGCCCCAAGGACACTGACTATCCTGTGGTCATGTCGACCACCTGGTCGTCCATCTTCCTGGCCCACCCACCCACATCGCAGATGTGTCCTGGGAGCTCGCTAGCACTGGGGGAGACTCGGACTGGGAAGGGGGGATACAGTGGGGGAACCCCCCGCCCCAGGTTGACTCTGTAGGAGCCCCATAAAACCATGCAGGAGACTTCCATGGGCACAGGGCCTCCCCGGCCCATGTCCTGGGAAGGCTGAAGTGGGGGGAGTCCATCACCCGCCTGGGATGGTGGGGAGTCAGGGGGAGAACACAAGGGAGTAGAATGTGGGGGGATCCAGGACAGACAGCCCCAAGCACTGCCCTGGGGGACCTCTCAGATCACGCCCCCCCACCCCTGTCATCAGCCGCCCCAGGAAGCCAAGGAGGTGAAGGGAGTTGGATGTCAGCCTTAGCCAGGGACTGAACCCCATGTGGAGAGGGGGAAGGGGAAGGAAGGAAGGTACCTAGTCTAGGAACAGGAACAGAGATTGTGTGTGTGTGTCTATGTGACTGTGTGTGTCTCTGTGTCTGTGTGTGTCTGTGTCTGTGTGTCTCTGTGTGTCTGTGTCTGTGTGTCTGTATCTGTGTGTCTGTGTGTCTGTATCTGTGTGTCTGTGTGTGTCTGTGTCTGTGTGTGTCTGTCTGTGTGTGTCTGTGTGTGTCTGTGTCTGTGTGTCTGTGTGTCTCTGTGTCTGTGTGTCTCTGTGTCTGTGTGTGTCTCTGTGTGTCTGTGTCTGTGTATGTCTGTGTCTCTGTGTGTGTGTCTCTGTGTGTGTGAGGCCAGAGGTCACCTGGGGTGGTCTGTGTTGTCTATGACACGAACCTGGAGATCATGGATGTGGTGAAGCCGGTAGGCTGAAGAGCCCCAGGGTCCTTCCGTTCCCCGCACTAGGGCAGGGGACCGGCACGCCACACTCTCATTGTTTACATGAGTGCTGGTCCTTGGAGGTACACAGCTGAGCTGAGTCCGTAGTTCCTGGACCGCAGCTCTGAACCAACCAGGCTTCAGCAGGATGAGTGGATTTTCCTCTCTGTGCAGGGGTCCCAGCCACAGTTGACTCTCCTGTTACTGTGGGGGCCCGAGGGCACCAGGTGATCTCCGCAGGAAGAACTTTCTCGTTCCTCAGTCTGCCCGGCTCCAGCCGGCTCTCCTTCCACCTCATCCACTTGCCCAGGACCGGCCCCGCCCACCCGGCATCAATTAGATAATCTCCCACGGGCTCTTCAGGGCTTGTCTTAACTAGGTAATTTTCCCTAGGTGTGTCTAAAAGCTCAGCTCACCACCGTCAAGTTGCTGACACCTGAACCTACCAGACAGCAAGAGTCAGATCTAGGTCAGGCAAACCTGGGAGAAAGGGAAGAATCTAGAACATAGTGGACCATGGGTCTGGCCTCTTCTGTCCGGCACTTCTGGAACCTGGTGGCTGACATTCTGGTCTCTCCCTCCTCCTCTTCCTCATTGGTTGGCAGGGTCTGTGCTGACCCCAGGTCCTTTGTGTGTACCAGCCACTTCTAAGACCAGCGGGCTTTGCTGGTCCATGGAGGGGGGCAGAAGTGGAGAGAGGAAGTCCCCTGAGGTGCCAGGGACAGGGCTAGGGGCCACTGTGGGGAGCTGGAAGAGCAGACTGCGGGAAGGGGGTGGGCCCCCCTGGGTGCCCCCCACAGTGGCTGCCAGGGTCTGGGGCAGCTGGCAGGATGTGTGGTCACACCAGCTGGGCCTGGCCCCGCCCCCAGCGGGAGGGGGAGGGAGAGGGGACGCAGCTGGAAGCCCGCGCAGCCCCACCAACTGGGAGGAGTGGAGTGTTCCCACCAGGCCTGTTCTGTCCCCATTTCCCAGTCCCCATCATGTGGGGCCTTTGCAAGATGCCCCCCCCAAACCTCTTACCTTGTCCACAGGCTTCCGTGTGCGCCACGAAGGAGGGAAGAGCAAGCCGCCTCTGGGGTCCAGGGAGGAATCCTGGCTGGGGGCATGGCCCCCACAAAGGTCCACGGGCCACGAAACTGAGGCCAAATCCTGCCCCCCCCTCCAATCACACAAGATGTTTCTGTCCGTGTGAAGGTTCTAGGGCCAAGTCCCCAGCATAGCAGACACCCCCCCCCCAGCAAACCTCAGACAGACAATAGAATCCATCACGGTGGAAATATCCAGTGGGCCTGTAGCTTAATCACCTCTCATTTGCATTTTTGCATATTAATCATGTTGGTGCTGCTGTTGCTAATTTGGCCATGTGTTTAAAAGCAACGAAGCCAGGCGCGCACAGTGTGCGCGGTGAGTGAGGATGGGTCTTGCTCGCCAGGCCCCTGCTGGGAGTACAGGGGAACTGTGAGGACAGTGGGGTCTCTGAGGGGGTACTGTGAGGCTCATGGGGTCACCCAGCTCACTTGATGTTTGGCCTCGGTGTGGAAATACTTGCGTGAAAAGTAGAGAAAAACCTTTGGCTTCTGAGAACTGACCCCCCACCTCCCAAATTCAGAACCAGCCTAGCCCCCAAATCATGCAACCCTTCCAGGTTTTGGGGGGCTTTCAACTCTGGTTTGCCTCTTTGAGACTAGCCACTGGGCCTTTGCACATGCTGTGCCCCCAACAGTGTGGTCCATTCTGGAGTGAGACCACCTTCTTTTCAGGCCTTCTGGTACCTTCACTGACAGCACCTGATGGGTCAGCCCATGCTGTCCTGTCGGGGAAACTGAGGCACAGAGCCTGAGGCTAGATGCTCCTGGTCACACAAGATCCACTCCAGACCCCTGCACTCCGGATAGGACAGGATGAAGTGCGGTGTACCTGGGAGGCTTCCTGTAAATTGGGTGCAAGCCAGAGATTTGCACCTGGGCCTGCTCTGATGTGGTAGGCAGCAGGGTCCCCACACTCACCAACTGGCTTAGCTGGGGGAAGTGGGTCCCCTAAATTTATGATGGGAGACTTTTTTGATCTCTCCTCTTACCTTTGACCCCCCCCGGGACGCTCCTCTAGACCCCCAGCAGGTCCTGTCCTATTCCTCTGTCTACCGGACACCATACTGATCCCCTGAAGAGGGAGGATGGGAGACAGGATTGAACCTCCAAAGTTACGAGACATGACTGCAGTTCCAGTGTTATCCACCAGGTGGCGCGAGGCACCCAGGAACGAGTTGGTGTTTTGGTGTGTGCACGTGCAGACACACCCACATGCACATGCACATGCTCAGACACGCACATGTACACACGCATACAAATGTGCACACACACACACTCACGCATGCATGTGCACACACACACACATGCAGGTCACTTCACACACACACACACTTCAGGGGTGCGGAAGACCCCCACTTCACTATGCTGAACGGGTTATGCTTGCTTGGGAGGACAGGCCCCCCTCGCTCAGCATCATGCACTCCAGGATTCTCCCACCAGCTCAGCTCCTGCCTCAGTTTACCCCCGCGGCTTCAGGTCCCGTGTTGTGACATTGTCCCTGGTGGGGGCGGGCTGGAGAGGGGTCAGGATGCTGTTGTCTGGCTGAGCAAGGATGGGATTGGCCAGCCATGGGCCAGGAGAGTTCATGGGCTCCTTGGTGGGCACACAGGGTGGGTCCGAAGGAAACCCGCCCCTACTGGCCGCTCTCCTTCCCAAGTCCCCCGGTGCCCCTGGGCCCTCCAGCCATTGTCCTGGCAATGGTGGAGGAAGATCAGCCTCACTTGCCATCGATCCACTGTCTCCACCCCCACCCCGGAAGGTGACTAGGAAGTGGGAGTCACCAGGGGATCATTCAGGGTCGCAGGAGGGCGGTGGCTGGCAGGACGATGGGGTCCCTAGGGCGGGTCAACAGGGGGGGGGGTCCTACTGATGGCTGCTGTCTCTGGGCCTTCCCTCCCCAGACTCTATCCAGGCCTGGTCACTCTGGGGAGGGGGGACAGCTTCCATCCCAGCTCCCAGGGGGAGGCAAGGTCAGGGGTCACCGGCCTGAGTCGGGGCGGAGAGTGGGTAGGGCTGGAGCTGGAAGCTGCTGGACATCCTGCCTCCGCCTTCATGCCTCCTCGGGAGCCATATTGCTACCTCTAGAAACTTCTGCAGCCACTGCTCCTGGATGCTCTACCAGCACTTCTAGAAGATTCCGAGAAGATCCCTCCACTGCTGTTCCTGGGCAGCCACCATCTCTGCTTCTAGAAGCTTCCCATCCTATCTGGGGCAACTGTTCACTCCAGCCTACAGGGTAGAGAAAAGTATGGGGGGACACGTGGGGGGAGTGGGATGCTCTCCCAAGTGCAGGCCGGCAGGGAAGGGGACTTCCTGAGTGCTGGCTGGTGGGGGACCATTTATGTGGGGGGAACCATGTGTTGGGAGGCCATACATAGAGGCACATGGGGGGACACCTGTGGCCTGGCTGCTTGGGGGTCTGCGAGCCTCATGGACCGCTGGCACCCAATGCGTTTGATTGGATACAGTGACAGGTGGCGTGGGCAGCTCTGAAGGGAAGCAAGGGCCTGCTTGGGCGGCTCTCAGCCCTCCTGGGCCTCGGTTTCCCCATGTGGGCAGCGGGAGAGACAGAGGTGGAAGAGAAGGGCACTCCTGTGGAAGCCCACCTATCGGAGGCCAGGGAATGGGGGCAGCAGAGACCCCATTCTCTCCCGGTCCCTGCAGCAGGCAGGTGGGGGAGACAGAGAACCCACCGGTCACGCTGGCCAGATGGACGTCTGGCCCTTTAAGAGCCGGTGTCTGGCGCCGCCTGGGGGTGATCGATTGCAACCTTGGAAACCAGATTAGATTCTGGGCCTGGGAAGGAGGTCAGCTGCTCCCCAGAGTGCTGGAGGCTCATTCCTGGGGGGGGTCCCCGCCCCCAAGCTCCCTAGGATGGGGGTGCCAAAGCGCCACGGCACCGAGTCGTGTACAAAAGCTCCTCTCAGATCCTGCTGGGCCACAAAGCCGTTCTGCGCATGGTCTCTGGTCCTCGCTTTATGTTGGGGTGGGAGAGACTAATTCGCTTCAGAAGGGGAAACTAAGGCACGGAGCTCAAGAGGTGCCTGGGGGGACCCAGGGAGCTGCGAGGACCCAGCCTCTGGCCTCCAGGCAGGTTTGGGGAAGACCAGTTTGAATGCAGCCCCCTCAGAGAAATGGGAAGACCATTGTGGCTGCCCCTCGGGGGACCCCAGTGAGGCCACCCCTCTTTAGGGGAGACTACTTTGTCCACATCTCCCTCCCTCTCTCCTTGCCGAAGGAGCCTGAAGGTCCCTGCAGGAGGCTAATAAATGTAGAATCCCAACAACAAGCAGGAGACTCTGCCTGGGGTAGACCTCGATTCCAGGGCTCGGAGGGGAGGCCACCCTGAGCCCTGCTGAGCTGCAGGAGGGGGGTCCCCACAGCCACCCAGGACCCACTAAGATTACTGGGTGCCCCGCAGCCAGCAGCGGACACCCTCCCCTCACACATCTGCAAACCCAAAGGAAGGTGGGGCCAGAGTCACAGGGTCCAGCCCCCACCCTGTCCTGCATCGTCGTGGGGACCCCACGGACAGGCCCGGCAGGTGACCGCCCATGGACAGGTCCCGACAGACAGATGATGGGGAAACTGAGACCCAGCAGAGCACGAGACTTGGGGCTAGAGGGGACTGCGCTCCCTATATCTTCTGAGACAGAGTCTCGTGTACCCCAGGCTGGCCGCCAAGCCACTCTGTAGCCCAGGCTGGCCTTGAACTCCTGATGCTCTCACCCCACCTCTTGAATGCTGGGGTAACAGGCATGAGAGATGAATCCAAGGCCTCTAGCACGCAAGATAGGTGGTCTACCTCTGAGCTCCGCCCTCGGCCCTCCCTGAGGATGCTGGGCTGTCACTCTCCTTCTGAGCCCCGCCCCCGGTCCTCACTGAGAATGCCGGAATGTCACTCTCCCTCTGAGCCCCGCCCCTGGCCCTTCCTGAGGATACTGGGCTGTCACTCTACCTCTAAATCCCTCCCCCGGCTGGGCAGGGTGGGGGCGGGACAGGAGACTGGGGGCTGCTGAGCTGTTCATAGGGGCAGGGCGGGGCCTACGAGTCCAGGTAGTGGCAGGAGACCTGCCTGTCCAGCCCCTCAACCCCCTGGCGGGGAAGGGGGAGCAACAAGGAGTTCAGGACACCTAGGGTGTCGGGCCATGGCGGACGCCCAGCAGCCCCTCTGCAGCAGTAATTAAGGGCTCTCAGCGTCCCCGCGGGGTGATGTATGTGCGCCTTAACGAATCATTTATTAGGCCGCTGATGGGTCGCCAATATTAATTCATTTCTTTAAACAACTCGGCTCCGTAATGAAGATGTTGCTGTGGGGGAGGTGGGCGGGGTGGGCGCCGGTGGCGGGAGGCTGTGGGGATGGACGCGAGGTGGGGGCTCATAGCCAGAGCTGGGGGGCATCTTTAGAGGGAGACCCCAATATCCTGGCAAGTGGAAGGGGAGACTGAGGCAGGGGGCCAGGGGCATGGGGTTTCTGGCTGATCAGAGGGATCCATGTTGGTGTCTCTCCAAGCCCCTTCTTCTTCCTCTCTCTGGCTACCCAGTGACCCCAATCCAATGCCCTGGGTTTAGGGGAAACCCCAGTAAAACATGCACTCCCTGCCTGGTGGATTTGTCCTCAAGGTTTAAGAGTGGGGATGGCTTGACAGGCGAGCAGGCACAAAGGCCATAGTTGGGGTTCCCTGCACCCAAGTTGGGGGTTTAGCAGGTTCCTGTCTTAACCAACAAGATGTGGTCAGTGAAAGGGCTCAACATATCAGGGTGCTTGCAGCCAAGCCTGAAGATCCGATCACATGTAAAAATATCCAGCAGGCATGGCAGCCATGTGTCACTCCAACCCTGGAAGATGGAACCTGGGAACCCCCAGAGCAAGCTGACTGCCAGATGAGCCCTCATGGCTATTCTGGGTTTCATGAGAGAACAGGGGCTGGAGAGATGGCTCAGGGGTTAAGACTCTGCCTTGCAAGCAGAAGATCCTGAGTTCAGATCCAGGTCCCAGGTAAAAATGCCAAGCAGCCCACATTTCTGACCCTGGTGGGCAGAGCCTGGGAAATCCCTAAGTGGAGCAAGAAGGAGGTAGAAGCAATCCAGGATGATTCCCAAAGTCACCCTTGAGTCTGCCCGGGGTCTCACCAGCCTGGGGGCTCCCCCACACGGGCAGAGAAGTCGACTGGCTTCCGAGGAGGCGGGGACGTTAAAGTTCACCTCCATTGGAACCATCATAATTAGGGTGCTAGTCAACACATAAATCAGCTGTGGCTGGCCAGAGACACACAAACCGATCGATGGGGTGCCACGGAGACTCTGAGAGCCAGCCAGCATCCGCCAGGGACCTGCCGGCTGCAAAGCTCTCAGGCTGGACCACTCAGGGTGGCCGGGGTGCTTCCTGTCCAGTGAGATGGACACCTGCGTGGGACACCCCGCCCCCTCGGACCCCAAACCCATGTCTGAGTCCTGCTGGCTGGATCCAGTTGGCACCAAACAGACACTTCCATCAGAAATAATACGCTGGGCCCGTGGGCTGTGTGGGCAGGTGGGGGACCCAGGATGGTCCTGCTCTTAGCCAATCAGCTTTTGATCTGGGGGGGTTGAAGTAAAGTTTGTGAGCAAGAGCTACAGCTTAGAGATAAAGAGCTCCCCCCAGCACCCCATAAAACCAGGTGCCCGCCCTGGCATCCAGCACTTGAGGCAGGAAGGTCAGGAGTCAGTTTAGCCTGAACAGTGCAGAAAGTCGGACATGAGACCTGGAGAGAGAGGGAGAGAAGGTGGGGGTCTGCATCCCCCTCCCTCGCTCTCCCACCTCTGTGTGCCTGGGTGTCTCATGAGACCCAGAGCTGCCATGGCTGTTGGCTGGCTCTGGGGTTTCCCAGGGTACGCCCCCAGGGCTGAAATGACAGATAGATCACATCTTTACACATGATCTGGGATTCGAACTCAGGTTTCTTAGCTTGTGAGGCGAAGGCTGTAACCCCTGAGTGTCTCCCAGACCCCACGGAACATTTTCATAAGATCCCAGAATTTCAACTCAAGTCCATTTACTTGGATGGCAAGCGCTTTGTTGGCTGACCTTGTCCCCAGCCTGCCTCCGGGCCTTTCACTCACCAGTCAGACTGGAAGGCCAAGGAGGCCCAGAGTTGTAGGGCGGGTCCTGCTTTCCAGATGGGGCAGTGGCAGGGTGTGGAGGGGCATGTGACCTGCGCCCTCAATCTGAGTGGCTCCAGGTATCATAGCAGTGTTCCTTAAGCAACTGAAATGGCCTAGGCAGCTCCAGAGTCCCTGTGTGTCTGGGATGCCCCCCCCCCATGACCGGGGACGGCCCCCCGGGTCTGGAGTCTGTAGTTCCAGAGTCCCCAGTGGCTCTGCGGTGGATAAATTCAGTTAGAATCCTACCATTAGAAACAGGACACAATCATTTTGGGGGTCACCAACCAGCACCCCAAGTCGAAAGACCAGACTAACTTTACCCCCAGTAAAGATTTGGGATCCGGACTCAGGACCTTTTGCTTGCCGGCACAGTCTTAACCCCTGAGCCATCTCTCCAGCCCTTACCTGCCTTTTGAAGGATTCTTGCATGAGGAGTGAAGCCTCGGGGTGTACCCCCCTCCCCCACTCCCATGGTCCTTAACGTTACTTATATACAGTGAGTTGTTTCTGTTTTGTTTTGTTTTTGCCACAAGCAGAAACTAGAGTTTGGGGGACTCACAACCAGTGGGAATTCACCGGGTCCTGAGTTGGATTTACGGGCAGGGTGGGTGTGTGTAGGATCTGCATACGTCAGGGAGAGAAAAGGAAAGTCAAGTTCTGCACGGTGAGCAGAGCAAACCTGCATAGATCCAGAGGGAGGGTCCTCAGTGATTCTGCTCCCCCAAGTCACAAGTTTCTATTAGTTTGTGTTTCAGAATTTGTGTGTGTGTGTGTGTGTGTGTGTGTGTGTGTGTGTGTGTGTGTGGCTTGTGCACACCTGTGTACCAGCACACACAGGTCAGAGGAAGATGTGGTTGCTGGCCATTCCTCTCGGTCATTTTCTGCCTTAACCTTTGATTGATTGGTTGATGCCACGGCGCACAGGTGGAGGTCAGAGGGCAAATTTCAGACGTCAGTTTGCTCCTTCTACCATGTGAGCTTCAGGGGCTTGAACCCAGGTCTCCAGGCTTGTACGCAGGCTCCTTACCCACTAAGTCCTGCCACAAGCCCTGCCTTGCTCCTTTGAGACAGTGAGGATGATGGACGCTAGCCTTCGTTTTGACTCAGGAGAAAGGGACCTCAGGGTCTCAAACAGCAACAAGGTATAGAAAGTTCTGAAAAAAAAAGTATAGAAAGTTCTGGAACAGAGAAAGCATGGAGAACATCTGTAAGACAAAGCAAAAGTCCCCTGGAATGAGTGTTGGGACAAACTCTGACCCCAAAGTCAGATCCGGTCCTTGGCTTGTTTTTGTAAATAAAGTTTTATCGACACACAATTGTAAGTTTGCTCACAAGGGACATACAGTTGTAAGTTTGCTCACAAGGGAGTCTGTAGTGCCCGTCTGACCTTCAAGATAAAAGGAAAAGTGGATTTCTGGCTTTCTGTGGGTGCTAGAGTGGAGACCCGAAATAGGGTGGCCCCCCCAGGGACTCCAAGCTGTCCATACTCCCTGGGCAACGGGTGATGCTCTAGAATATCTCCCATGATGCCCAGGGTCTTGTGAGAGGTTTATGCCAGGTGGGAGGGAGGCGCCTGGAAGATCCTGCTGCAGCTTGCCTTCATCTTCCCATAAATTCACTGCAGAACAGCATATGGGGAAAGGGGGGTTTTCCTTTGGCTGGCGATTGTCTAGCTGGGCAGCAGAACCCACGCCAACACCAGGGGCCGAGGGAACTGGCCGCGCCAGCTGAGAAAGGGATAAACCTCGCTCTCCAGACGGTGCGTCTGTCCAAGTACGCCGAAGCACACCAACTTACCCAGCCAGGTCCCTTCACCTTATCCACCAGCTCGGGACTCGTGTTAAGACTAAATCTTCGGGGCTGGAGAGGTGGCTCAGGGGTTAAGCCTCTGCCTTGCAGGTGGAAGGTCCCGAGTTCGGATCCTAGACCCCATGTATAGACGCCGGCGGAAGCGGGGCGGCCTGCGTTTCTGGTCCTGGTAGGGAGGAGCCTGTGAATCCCAGGGCAGAGTAAACAAGGAGGAGGTGGAGGCGTCCATGGTGGTTCCCAAATTCTTCCATGGTTCTACACACACACACATCCATACACACACACGTGCACACACACGCACGTACGCACAATTGAATAAATAATAAATAAAAAAATTTTAAAAAAAGACTAAATCTTCACACATATGCCTAGAGCTCAGTCCTCCACGGTCAAGTTGACACGTGTCTCTCTAGCTAACACAAACCCTGAGCCAAGTTCAGGCTCAGGTATGTGGGTGCAGGGTGCCCGGCGGCAAGAAGCCCACGCACAGGCAGATCGGGCTGGGAGTTTGGACGCGTGACTGGGCAGAATGGCCCATTGGTCTGCTAGAGTGGAGTCAAGGATGACGTGGCTCTGACATCCATCCACGGGGCTTCATCAGGAACCCATGGGGTCCTTAGAATCTGGTGTAAAGAAGCAACTCAGAGGCCGGATCTCGAGGTCAGGCGCTGTCTCCATCGCTGTCCGCCATGTTTGACTGAGACAGCATCTCCCCCGAATCCAGAGGTCACCGATGCGGCCAGGCCGGCCGGCCAGCGAACCTGGGGTCCTCCAGTCCCCTTTCCCTGGTCCTGGGGTGACAGGCACACACCCCATGTGCCTGGCTTTTTGCATAGATTCTGTGGTTCAGCTCAGGATTTCCTGCCTCCTGCCAAGCGCCTCGCCCTCTGAATCATCCCCAGCTCCCAGCATCCCTCGGAATCATCCCAGGGCCCAGCCATTGAAATGATCAACAGTGCATCCTGGGGAGGGACCGGGCTGCTGAGCCTGGGGACCCTCCCGGCTCCCGGGGGGTCTCTCCCCAGGCTGTGCGGTGTCTCCTTGGCACGGATGTAGCAGGATGGCCAGAAGATGCCCCTAGGCACGGGCCGGGCAGATCAATACCACCATCACCCGGAGCATGGCGGAAGCCAAGCGCATCTCCGCCCTCCAGGAAGGTGGATAAGCCCTGGGGACCCTCTTGAGAGCCGCTGGGCACCCGTCCCTGCCAGCGGGCACCCTATCTGCAGTGGAAGTGCCCAGTTCCTGAATTACCCCGAAAGGCAGCGCCATGGGCCCACGTCGAAGGCTTTAATAGCCAAGACTTAATGTTTTATTGTTGGGTTTTAAAGTGTAATTAGTTTGAGTGTAAACAGAAAACCTGCTTAATTAAGAATTTTTAAACAGGGGTATAAAATAGCGGCGGAAGCTTCACGGAACCCCAAGCTGCCGGGGAGATATTGATTGGAGTTGGGGCTCTGGTCGGCAGCGGAGGGGCTGAGGTGGGGAGCTGGGGGCGGGGGGCTCAGGCGCTGGACACTGAGAGGGGCAGTGGCCGTGGCTGTGTGGTTTGAGACCCCCAGGAACCCGCTTGTTTGCAACCGGGGGTAGAGGCCACCTGGCATCGGGCCTGAAGCCTTTTACGCCTGGCAGTTGGGAGAAGCGCGTGTGGGTGGCCAGGTGCCAAGTCCCTTTTCGCTGCGCTGGCGACTCCCTCTGGCCAGCTCCGGCCACACTTGCTCGGCCATGGACACAGAGGGAGGGCGGCATGGACAGAGACCTGCCGCTCCTCCCAGGCAGTGCCTGGGGTTGGGTGGCGCCTGATGTCTCACTTCATGCACACACGTTGGGCTTTTCATTTTGCATTTCTGCTGTGTGTGTGTGTGTGTGTGTGTGTGTGTGTGTGTGTGTGTGCCCACGTGTGTGTACGTGTGTGCATGCACAGGTCCCACATTGAGAACACTGGTGGACCTCAAGCACCCTCCTCCATTGTCCATCCTGATTGCCAAGACAGGGTCTCCTTGAACCCCTGATGGAGCAAGGCTGGCTGGCCAGAGAGTCCCGGGGTTCTCTGGTCTCTGGCTCCCCAGCGCTAGGGGGGGGGGCAAACCTTTACACAGATTCTGGGAATCAGAACTCAAGACCTGGTGCTTGTACAGCAAAAGCTGTCCTGCTTGCTAATTTCCACTTTTTAATTTGAAGTGTTCATGATGCGACATGGAAGGCCTGCTTGAAGCTGTGAGTGGAACAAGGACAGGGGGTGGGAACGGACAGGACTCGCATCCTCGGAGCCCGCTGGGGCCAAGGAGGGACTCGTGTCCGAGATCCACAGGTGTGGGCACGCGCTGCATGCACCTTGTGGCTCGTCAGGCTCGGGCAACGTTTCTTCTGCTAAGGAGTCTCCCCACCAGAGCTCTACCCCAGCAATGTATATTTGTGTCTAGTGCCAAGCTGCTGCCCCAGACACACCCACTTCTAACCCAGCCTGGCTCCAGGCAGATCAATAGACAGACATTTGGGAGCCTGGCGGGGATCCCCACCCTCCTAAAGAGACAGAGACACGAACTGGGAGGGGGCAGATGTTCTGATGCACCTCGATACAGTTGCAAATGTGTGGACTCTGATCTGAGGTTTTCTGGTTTCTGGAAAATTCTGTTTCTCTCTCTCTCTCTCTCTCTCTCTCTCTCTCTCATCTTCTTTGCTTTTCTAAGACAGGGTCCTTGTTATCGATCTTAAATTCACAGCAATCCACCTGCCTCAGCTTCCCAAGTGTTGGGGTGACTGGCTCCTGCCACTGTGCCCAGATGGTCTGTATTCGTTTTACATTTATTTTGATTTTTAATTTGTCTGCAGGGAGCGGTGTGTGTGCACGGGCGCCCACGGTGTGACGTGAAGGTAGGAGGACGTCTTTGTGGAGTTTGGTCTCTCCTTCGGCTGTCCATGTGGGCTCCCTTGGATTGAACTCAGGTCACCTGGCTTGGCAGCAATCTCTTACCTGCAGAGCCCTCTCACCCACCCACGTCTATCTTTCACAGAGGAATTGGGATGTCCCTAGGAAGGCAAGAGTCGGGGCTCGGCAGGCAGCACCCAGCATGGACAACACTGGGCGTGGTGACACACACCTGTCACCCTGGAGCCAAGAGGATAGGGTCATCCTGGGCTACATAGGGGGTCATTGGCCAGCTGGGCTATGTGAAGCCCCATCTGTAGGGAGTGTCTCCGGCCGGGCCTCGGGCTGACTGCGGGTCACCTAAGGTGGGTCTCCAAAACCCAGCCCGACCTGGGTGCTCATTCGCTGGCAGCCAGTGGAAATCTGGAACAGTCCATGGGAAACGAGACTGGGCTGAGGCTGCCCTGGCATTTGAAGTGTGTTTCACGCATTCCCCAACACTTTGACTTGGGGTCTAGAGACCGCCAAAGACCCTCCCGTGGCCCCTGGGAGCTGGGAGTTGGCAGAGCCCTGAGGAGACAGGACTCAGTGGGGCAAGGGGCTTGAGGACACCCTGTCCTTCAGGGCTGGATGCCCGCTCCCCTCCGTCCCTCCTCTCTAGCTCACCACATCCTGCTTGTCATTTATTTTACCATCAAAGGCTCCTGCGGGCCTGTTTCCCGTGACCCCCCCTTCTGTGGTCAGAGGACTCCAAAGCCAGTGAGTGGTCTGTAGGGGGGCTCTGGTAAGTGACACCTGGCTCTTCCTGTGGGGAAACCCCACACTGAAGAGGGATCACGGGGGACCCAGGGCTGTGGATGACTTGCCTATTTCCTCCCTCCTCCCTCCTTCTGTCCTCCCTCCCTCCCTCGCTCCCTCCCTTCCTCCTTCCTTCCTTCCTTCCTTCTTCCCTCCCTTCCTTCCTTCCTTCCTTCCTTCCTTCCTTAGTGGTGGGGAATGTGCTCATCTGCATATGCAAATGTTTACAGCCAGAGGTTACCCTCCCCCTCGTGTCCTCCTCTCTCACTGTCCACTGCGTTTTCTGAGACAGCATCTCTCTGAACCCAGAGTTCGCAGATGTGCCCAGGCCAGGGCCAGCGAGCCGTGGGGTCTCCTGCGCTGGCTCTTATGTGGGTGTGTGGATTCGAATCCAGGCCCTCAGGCTTGCAGGACAGGCGCTTTGCTCCCCAAGCTGGCTTCCCAGCCCCCTAGTCACGGCTGTACGACATCCTGGGATCTCAGGACCCTGCGGAGGAGACCACGCAGCCTTGTACATTGAGATTTCCCTGCGTAGCCCAGGCTGGCCAGAAGCACCCAGTCCTCCCACTGGGACCCAGGCAGGCCGGCAAGGGAGGACAATGCCCAGCGCCACACCCAGGCCACCGCAGGTGCCGGCGCTCGAGTGCGCGCCTGTGCACACAGTTCCCCGAACACAAGCACACATTCGCATGCACCCCACACACGCATGTGTGAAAGAAAAGAAAATTCTAAAGTAATTTTTTTTTAAATCAGAAAAACTGCCAAGTGACGGGAATAACTCCGGGCTGGGAGAACCTATGTGGATCACAGCTGACATAGGACAGGCGGCCCCCCCACATATGCAAAGAGCAGCCGCTACCCAATCACCGGGCTGAACTGGGGCTTGATGCGCAATGCAGGCCTCAGGTGAAAAACTCAAGAGGAAGGAAAGAAATCGTTTGATTTCAGAAACAGGAGTGTATTGGGGCTGGGGAAATGGTTCAGTGGATGCATGAGGCCTGGGGGAGTTGAGGCAGGAGGATTGTCTCGAGTTACAGGGTAGCCTGAATTAGCACAGGGGAGGGTCATCTCTCAAAAAGAAAAAAAAATCAAATATTAGAAATAACTAGCAAGGCGTGATATTCTAGACAAAGCGGGGTTGGGGCTGTCTCCATGGAGATGCAGGGGCGACGGCTGGACACAACCCATCACCTGAGATGCTGCTTGTGACGCTGGAAGAGAAAAAGAAGCCAGTGTAAGTACCACTGGGAAGAGATGGGAGGGCGACTCCAGAGGAGAAATGCAGAAAGAAAAGAGAAAGATAAAGTCAAAGGAGGGATTCATAGCCCCAGAGAGTTACAAGCCAGGCCACTACGGGTCAGCACGTGGTAAAGTAGATAAGGCAGATGGAGGGAGGGAGAGAAGGAGCCAGACAGAGACAGATGGAGACAGAGGCAGAGAGAGAAACAGAGAGAGAGACAGACAGATGGAGACATACAGACACAGGGAGAGGCGGAGGCAGAGGGAAAAAAAGACATACAGACACAGAGAGTCAGAGACAGAAGAAGATACATGGAGAGAGAGAGAGAGAGAGAGAGAGAGAGAAAAAAAATATTAGCTGTTGAGTTAAGCCCGGATCAGGTGTGCAGGAGATTTTTTGATTGATGGGGAAGACCCAACTCATTGTAGGTGGGGCTAGATCCTGGGCAGGTAGATAAGATGGAGGGAAGTCGGCCCCAGATACTTCCAGGAACCTTCCCAAGAAGGCAACCTTTCTATATAGAGGAGGCAACTATACAAGAGTCAAAAAGATGCATGCACCTTAGGGCTGGTGAGAGGGTTCACCTAGTCAGGCGCTTTCGGGCAAACCTGGCGACCTGAGTTTGATCCCCATGGTAGAAGGAGAGAACGAACTTCTGAGCTCCACCCGTGCACTGTGGCTGTGTGCCTGTCGCCCTTGCTTATAGATAAATAAAAACAGGAACTGCTGTCTCGTGGGCCAGCCGGGGGCCCAGGTCAGGCAGAGAAACAGGAAACTGAAATCTCTGGGGGGGGGGCAGGGTTGAAAACTCATCCTCTGCTGGGAGAGATCCCCTAAGCAAAGGCGGGAGACCCCACCACCTCTCTTCATGGATGCAGAGGCTGAGCCTCGCAGAGAACCTTCCCGGGAATGAACCTCACCCCCCCCTTCCCTGTACGTGCAGCGATGTCCCCCAAACCAAGCAATCTGTCCATCTCCTCACAACGCCGGTTGGCAGGAAAAGAAAATTCTGTGGGTCGGTCACAAAGTCGGGAGACAAGACACCACACTCCCCTCTCGATGACCAGCATCCTGCCCACCCCCTTGCTACCAACTCGGACTTCAGGAAAAATCGCGCATGGGTTTGAGACACTATAACGCCTGGCATCTGGGCAGCTGGCGGGCATCGTGGGCAGAGGCAGGAGAAGAACAAAGTCAAAGCCAGCCTGGAACTTCACAGCGAGAATCCATTTCGGAAAACAAGACAAAATAGAGAGGATCTGGACCATTAGAAACGTGTCAATCTTGTGTCAATTAAGGTGCAAAAAACACAAAACCCTCCAAGGTCAGAGAAGAAACGTACTAAGGAAAGGGGGGTGGGGGTTGAGGAAGCGTAAAGATGTCGATTTCCTCCAGGAAAAAAAAAAAAAAAAAAACAAAAAAACCTCGTAACTTTTTATTTCAATTCTGATCAAAATTCCAACATAGTTTTGCTTTGCACACTGGAGTAAAATCAAGTCCAGTCTTGTGGTGTTTTCATATTTACTTGTGAGAGAGGGGGACAACATGGCACACATGTGGGTGGCGGGCCAGAGGGCAACTTTCAGGAGTCAATTCTCTCCTTCCACCAGGTGGACTTCTAGGAATTAGAACTCAGGATGCCAGGGTTGGGAGTCACGATTAGGCTGTGGTCCTATTTGGGAGACTAAGGACAGCCTTACCCAAGAGGTGGTGTCTTAGAGAAGAATTCAAAAGAGGGAGGGAGAGAGAGAGAGAGAGAGAGAGAGAGAGAGAAATTGATTCTATTTCATTTTTTTATTTCTCTATTTTCTACTTATCTATTATCTATTTATCTATCAATCTATTATCTAGATATCTAATCTGTCAGTTTATCAATCTATCCATTTATCTGTCTGTCTATTCTTGTGTGTGTGTGTGTGTGTCTCAAAGAGCACTGTGTGTGTCCCTGTGGAGAACCAAGGATGACTTTGGGAATCATCCTGGATTGCTTTGACCTCCTTTTTTGCTTTGTTCTAGAATTTTCCAGGCTCCTCCCACCAGGATCAGAAGTGCAGGCTGCTGCCATTTCCGTCTGGCGTTTTTACATAGGACCTGGGATCCGAACTCAGGACCCTATGTTTGTGAGGCAGAGCCTTAACCCCTGAGCTGTTCTCCAGCCCTCTGTCTATTTACCTATCTATGGAGAGGGTCTCGTGTAGCCCAGGCTGGCCCTGAGCTGGTGCTTCCCCCTGCCCAGTTGCCTGGGGGACAGGTGCTCCCTCCACACGGTTCCCTCTAGCTCCTTATGTACCTTCTTACGCTCCTTCAGTACCTTCTGGTCTTACCTGGACACTACACAGGACCGTGTCCAGCAACAGGAGAGCTGGATGTGGCCTACAGGGAAGCCCCACCCACGGCGGCGACACGCATGTGTGGGATGGCACACAAGAAATCCCCAAATCTGTCTCTGGGAGCAGCGACAGGCGTGGGGGGGAGGCTGTTTTTCTGCCCTTCGTATTGATTGACAAAGGTTACATTTCCTGCATTTACCCACTTGACACGGGGTCGTTAGTGGTCTCGACAGCAGAAAACACTAATAATAACAGCATTGCTTTTCCACGCCCCTCGGCCTCGTGTGGATTTCACTGCCAACTCCGTCTATGTGGGACCCTCATTGATCCATGATCAGATATGCAAATAGGTGCTAATATTCCTTTCTCTGATATTCCTGGGGCGCGGATATTCCTTTGCTTGGCGCTGATATTCCTTCGCCTGGTGCTCCAGCTGGGGTGTGTGCACCCTGAGACACTGCTCTGCTGTTCCCCGTTGCCGTCCCCCCCACGCTCCAATGCTCTCAAGGCATCAAATATCTTTTTGGATTTCAAGACAGTCCCCCAGGGAATCTTGTCCTAAATGAGGTGTAAAAATCTAAGTGGCGCACACACACATGCGCGCGCACACATGCGCGCGCAAGCACACACACGTGCGGGGAGAAATCAATATTCTCTCCACACGTTCATCGATTAACACCATATTCTTCATTTATTAATTATGAAGGGGATTTCAGAGCCACTATCTCCAGCTTTGGCTGGGACGTGGCGGTGCCTGCAGCCCCCAAAACACTCAGCCTTCTGAGGGGTGGCCCTGTGGTACCACGCTCGGCTCACCAGGTCAGGAAGGTGCTTGGCCTGTGTCCACTAGGACCCCCAATTCACCAACTGATTTGGGGATGTGGGATGAGGTTTTCAGCCTGGCCCAGCACATAAGCTCCCTTGGAAGAAGGGGCCGGGAAGAGAGGCTCCCCAAGAATAAATGACTACCGCCTGTTAACATGTGCGGGTGAAAGCCGCCCGGGATGGAGGCGACCACACACCACATCCCCCCACAGTTACCTCCCCACCCCGGCTCGCCCGCACACCCGCTTATTCTTCCACCTGCCTGTTGACCACCCATCCACCCGCCCTTCTTCTCTTACTGGCCAGACACCCCAATACCCCACACCAAGCCTCCTTGGGGCAGTGGCTGGTCGTAGGGAGCTGCTGGCTTGGTTTCTCAGCCAGGATCTCACGGCCCCCTCTCAGTCACTGCCCCTCTATGTGGCCGTGTCTTTGCCTTGGCTCAGAAACGGATTCATCTGTGTCTCCACCGCTGCAGAGACCCTAGAGTGGTAACAAGCAGATTTTAAACATTTAAGAACTTATTATCATTACTGATGGTACTATTATTATGCGAATGTGGTGCTGTGGGCCATGGTGCACATAGACCTGGGGACCATTTTGTGGAGTTGGGCATCCCACCTGCATGGATGCTATGGGGTTGGACTTGGGCCGCCAGGTTTGAACACTGACACCTTCACCCAAGAATCCTTCTGAGAGGAACAACGGATGAGAGAAGAGATGCATCGAGAGGAGGTGCGAGGATGTGAGGATGGATGAATGGATGGATGGATGGATGGATGGATGGATGGATGAGAGGGTGGATGGATGGATGGTTGGGTGGGTGGGTGGGTCGATGGATGGGTGGATGGGTGGATGGGTGGATGGATGGGTGGGTGGATGGGTGGATGGGAGGATAGGTGGATGGATGGGTGGGTGGATGGGTGATGTGTGGGTGGGTGGGTTATAGGTGGATATGGTAGTGACTTTGGGCAGGTGTTTGAAGGACTGAGTAAATAGCGATTCCATGTTGTGCAGGGTGGTGCCCGCAGTGAACCCCAACTTGGGCTGGCAATGTGGTTACTGGTTTCCCATGTGAGTCCCCTGGGGCTTCCCAGCATCCCTTGCAACTCACAGGTGCTCAGGTAGGAAGCACAGCCCAGGCAAAGTCAGCCAGGGGGAGGAGGCACTGGGGACTCTCATGGAGACACACAGTGGAAATGTAGTGGACATTTGGCACAGCTCTGGCATGGGATATGCCTAGTCTCTGCCGCCAGCCCAGCCTGCTCTGGGGCTGCCCCCCACTGCCCCTTTCCTGCAAGTCCCAGAGAGGAGGGGGGCTGGCAGGCGAGAGGTGCAGGGGCGCAGGGCCCTCAGCTTGGGCTGTCAGTCTGGCTGGGTGGGAGGGGAGGGGGCTCCCACGCCTGGTCGATGTGAGTTGGGGGCCCAGGCCGCGGTTTACACTGAATCCACAAAACCCAGCCGAGCTTGAAGAGTGCTCAATATGCCATTGATCGCCGCTGCTGATCGGTGCCGCCGCTGCAGGGGGGGGGAAGCAGGCAACCCCCTCCCAGACGCCCGCGGTGGGAGGCTTCACGCATCCACAGCCCAGGGCCTGCGATGGGACTGTAGGTGTGTGTGTGGGTAGAGTGTCTCTGTTCCAACTGTGGACCCCCTCTTCAGAAGGCTCCCCCAGGCAGAACCCTGCCTGTCCCCTTCCGTGAGACTGGGATCCCTCCAAGCACAGCGGGAACAGGTCTTGGGCCCAGCACTGTGGCCCAGTAGGAGCTCAGGGTTAGCCTTAGCTACGCCATCCCTCCCCCAAATAACGATGAACAGTGGAAGGAGAGTCTGGGATGGGAGGTCAGGATCCAGACAACCCCGAAGCTACCAGAGAACCAGGGAGGCCCTGGAGGACTGACTGGCCAGGAGGCACTGTGGGATCGGAGGCTGGCTTTGCAGCTAAAGGCGTCTCCTGCAAAAGCCTGAGACCCGGGGTTCCATCCCTGAAGCCCATCAGGCGGGACAAGAGAAGAGAATGGCACCCTCACGTTGACACATGCCTGGCATTCCAGCACGTGGGAAGATTGTGAGTTCAAGGCCAACCTAGGTTACGTCACCTCTCAAAAAAACACCTGCTCAGACTGGGGAGACGGCTCAGGGGTTAAGAGTCTGCCTTCTCTCAACCAAAAGGACCCGAGTTTCTCCTGGATCCCAGGAGAAAAACACCAGGCAGAAATGGTGTTGACCTGCACTTCCAGCCCTTCAAGGTGGAACCTGGGAGACCCAAGAGCAAAGGAATAAGGAGATAGAAGTGATCCAGGATGATTCCTGATGTTGCCCTTGAGTCTCCCCAGAGATACTTGGTGCATCTGACAGCCCCATCAACCAGGCTGGGGGGCTCTGGTGATGTAGCTGCTCCCGCTGGTAATCCTCACCCACACTCCTGAAAGGAACCCCAATAAACCTCATTGGTTTGTCACCGGGGGGTCACAGTGACGTTGGTCTATTGTGAAATTCATATCGGAGTGGAAGGACCATTGCGTGTCTGTCCTCTGGGAAAGTATCATACAGCTGAGAGGAGGAGGAGGAAGAGGAAGAGGAGAGGGAATGTAAAGGGTTCCCATTCCGTATCTATCCAGGCCCCCCCTTCTCCGCCGGTGGGATGAACACATTCCCAGCCTGTGCCCTAAACCTGGCGTCTCATTGCGCCCCAGTGCATGAGGGCAGAATTCGAACTCTCAGCCTCGGGGTTTACGGCATCTGTAAGCAGCCGTCCCGCGGGCCGTGGGCTCCTCCGTCTTCGTGTCCACGGCGGCCGCGTCTCTCCCGGGGCACCGATGGATCGATGCCACCCGGCGCCCCATAGCCGGCTGCAGCGCAGGCGCGCGGGCTCCGCATTGATCCCCGGGCTCAGCCTCCGCGGCCGCCGCGCCGCGCCCCGCCTCCCTCCGTTGCCAAGCAACCGCGGACCCCCGCCCGGGGCGCTGGGCAGCCGGGCAGCCGGCCGGGGGCTGGACTCGGGGCGTCGGTCGATGGCACTGCGTCCCTGCTGACCTTCCCGCGCTCGCCGGGGTGCCCTAGGTCCGGCGCACAGACCGCATTGACCGGCTTCTTATCGCAGAGAGCAGGGCTGGGCGGGCTGGGGGTGTGCGGTGCGGGGGGGGGGCAGGCTATCGGGAGGGGTCAGTAGAATGCAGTGAAGACCCTCCCCTCCCCAGAACTCCACAAAGAGAGGTTCATCTGCACCTAGAAAAACCTGCTTTGCTCAGAGCAGAAGTGCAGAGGGTGACCCAGGTACCCCAAAAATACCCAGCGGCTTGGATCCCGTCCATCTTGTGGGGTACCCAGCTACACCCCTAAAGAAAGTCAGGCCACTCTGGAATATACCTGTATTTGGGCCACAATGAAAAATTAAATTGACATATGTCGTGAGAACACAGTACAGGGCCCCAGACTGTAATCTCAGCCCTGGTAAACTGAGGCAGAAGGATTTGGGGTTCCCAGCTTGGGGGGGCTATGGGCCAAAGGCAACTCTGAGGATCCAGTGTTGATGCAGTTAATCCCCTGCCCAGTGGGGCAGGGGGAGACACCAGCAGCAGGCTTGTAGTACTGATCACTGGGTAAGACGTAGGATGCTGCCACAGTGTGCCGGGTTCGAATCCCAGCACCAAAATCATAAAACACCACAAACCCAAAGTTCAACCGGGCATCCACGCCTGTCATCCCAGCCCTCCGGAGGCAGAGGCAGGAGAATCAGGAGTTCAGGGCCATCCTTGGCCACACAGTGGGTTCCAGGCCAGCCTGGGCTACGTGAGACCCTGTCTAAGCAAATAAACATACACTGGGGCTGGGGACATGGCTCAGCTCAGAGGAGCTTTGGGTGCAAGTGTGAGGATATGAATTTGAATCCCCAGAACCCATGGAAACCAGGCAGACAAGGTGGTCACCTCTCAACCCAGCATGGGGGGGGCCAGAGATGGGGAATTCCCAGGTGAGACAGCCAATTGGCAAATTGTGGTTTCAACTAAGAGACCTCAGCTTAATAATAAAAGTGAATAGTTGTTGAAGAAATCCTTCAACCTCTATGTGCATGTGCACATGCAGGCACATGCAGACCCACGCAGGGACACGCAGGCACACATGAACATGTCAGTTGGGACTACCAGGTGAGAAAGGAGGTCCCGGTGCATAGTGGGTGCACCCCCATGCCAGACACTGAACTCGTGCTGTGGAGGAAACATTATGGGGAGGATGGGAGACATGTCAGTGGGCAAAGTGCCGCACAAGCCTGAGGACCTGGGTTTAGATCCCAGATCCCACATGAAAATGCCAGGTGGAAATGGCGGCTGCCTGTCACTCCAGCCCTGGGAGGCGGAACCCCCAGAGCAAGCTTGTGGCCAGAACCCTCCTGGCTGCTCCTCTGGGTTTCTCACAGCATGAGGGGGGAGAGCGACAGAGGGGGGTTCCTGACGTCATCTTTGGTCGGGTCTCTGCAGGCGCACGCGCTCTCATGCACTCGCACATATACACGGCTGCATACACACAATCAAGAACGCTAATGTGCACACAGTCACTCACGTGCAACACACACACGTGTGCACACATAGATGATAAAATAAGATAGGAGGCTCCCCACACAGACCCCCAGACATCCTTCTCTGAGAGTGAAGACAGACACGTTCAAGGGCATGTGAGATGTGGGCTGCGAGAATCGTCTCCCTCACCCATACGGCCCCAACCCACATCCTTAAAAACATCAGAAACTGTGGCCGCAGCTTGCCCAGAAAAGGTCAGAAAGGAGATTCGGGGGTCCTGGGTCCACCCCACACACAACCAGGCCCAGCCTGCACCCCGAGGTCTGTGTTTATTTGCTATACTGGCTTCCATACCCGCCTTCCCTGCTCCCTCTTTGGCCTTTGCATTTCAAACGCCTCCCAGCTGAGGCCGATGCCACTGACTGGGTTGGGGAGCTGGGGGGGGCACTCCTGAAGGCAGATACTGGAATTCGGTTTTGATTTGAATTTGGTTATTGAATGGAGCGTGCAGGGGAGAGAGATGGCCGGATGCATCAAAGGAAGGACCTGGAAGGAAGGATGGGCTGTGAGGGAGCGGGTTTTGGGTGATCATGTGACTGAACAGGCTGCAGGGTTTTTACACGTGTGTGTGCCAAGGCACATGGCAGAGACCAGCTGGGTGGGTCAGGCCTCTTGACCTGGGTCTCAGCAGACCTGAGACAGGACAGCTGTGAGTCACTGGGCAGCCTGGCTATATGGTGCCATTTAGGTAAGCTTGGACTATGGGAACAGACTCCGTCAGAAAACCAGACCAAAGAACAGAACAGAACACAGCTCGACCACCCCATTCCCCAGGCCTGTATACCAGCCAGGCTGCACCCCAACTCCAGCCTGGCTGCACCCCCAACCCCTACACATCAGCAAGGAGTTACTGGGGTCGGCGCTGGGAGGGGGGCTGCATTTAGGGCTGAGGTCCAAGTTCAGTGAGACCCTATCTCAAAAATAACCCCCAGGGGTCAATGAGATGGCTCAGGGGATTCAGGGCACACCTGTAAATTTGGGGGCTTGAGTTTGGTCCCTGGAAGCCTATGTGGAGGAAGGACAGTATTGGCCTCTGATCCCCCCAACCCCCCTCAACACTCCCTCTGCCGTGTGCACGGCACGGTCCTTCTTTCTGCCACTCTAATGAGTCGTTTTTTTTTTTTTTTTTTTTTAATTTACTTATCTTGGGGCTGGAGAGATAGCTCAGGGGTTAAGCCTCTGCCTTGTAGGCGGAAGGTCCTGAGTTCGGATCCTATATCCCACGTATAGCCGCCAGGCGGAAGGGGGGGAGGGGGGTTGGGGGGTGGCCTGTGTTTCTGGTCCTAGTAGGGCAGAGCCTGTGAATCTCAGGGCAGAGTAAACAAGGAGGAGGCGGAGGCAGTCCACGGTGGTTCCTGAATTCGCCCTTGGTTCTACACACACACACACACACACATACACATACACACACGCACACACGCACAGTTGAATAAATAAAAATAAATAAAAATTTATTTATCTTGCGCGCACGCGCGCGCGCACATATGTGTGTGTGTGTGTGTGTGTGTGTGTGTGTGTGTGTGTGTACCAGAGGGCACTGTGTGTTCCTGTAGAAGACCAAGGGTGACATTGAGAATCATCCTGGATTGCTCTCCCTCCTTATTGCTCTGTTTTGGGGTTTCCCAGGCTCCAACTTCCGGGGGTCCAGAAGTGCAGGTGGCCTCCATTTCTGCCTGTGTTTTCACATGGGATCCTGGATGCAAACGCAGGACCTCCTGCTGGTGAGGTGAAGGCTGCACCCCTCACCGTCTCTCCAGCTCCGAGCGAAACATTCTTTAAAAAATATGTGACATGAAGAGCAATTAAGGACGACACCCTAGTAGCTCTGGTCCCCAAACATACACATGTATGCACATGTGTGCACACATGTATGCACTCATAAACACACGTGTATACACATGCCTATGAATGCACACACGTGCACAATGCACACACACGCACACATGCACACACATGCACCCTGAGGCTTGTCACTCCTTGCCTGCTGCCCTCCTCATTCTGCACATGCTCCTCCCGCTGGGGGACGCTGCTCCCCTCCTTTGCAACCACAGTTTCAGGAGTGGCTGTGATCCCCGCCTTTCTCCCACTGGGCTGCTGGATCCACCATCCTCAGGCACCCACAGTGCAGAACACCCCCGAGGGATCCGTGAGGGACGGGGATGTCCTCCGGCAGTAGGGTGAACTCTGGGGGGGGTTGTTGGCAGACGTGCGAAGCGCCCCCCAAGCCCTTCCTGGACCCAGTGCAGTCGCTTGCCCAGTGCCCACCCTCCCGCACCCGCCTGCAGCAGCCCATTAAGCGATTTTTTTCCTTCCACTTACAGAGCCATCGACAAGAAGGTTCAATATCGGCCTTGAAGAGCCGCTGGCCGCTCAGAGAAAAGATTCCCTCCCAGCAGCGACCCAACCTTCCCCCTCTCCGGACCCCTAGTCTTCCCCATCCTCCCTGTCCCCCCCTCCGTGCTTCCTGACTCTGAGCCCCCCATCTGGCCAGCTCCCCTCTTCTGCACTCCACCACGGTGGGTGACCTCCCACCCACCCCACACCACAATGGGCTAAGAGTCGCAGTAGGGGCCAAGCAGGATGGGGTCATCTCCCCCAAGGAGTCCTCCCAGAGGCCAGGGTGTGGTCTCTGAGCCAGGCTGCTGCCCATGGATGCCACATCCATGGAGACCAGGGCAGAGGATGGACATAAGCTCCAGCAGCCCGGGCTGCCAGTCTCTGCCCCAAAAGGCTAAAACCCAAACAGAGGAGGAGGGAAGGGAGAAGGAGGAAGAGGAGCAGGAGGAGGAGGAAGATGAGGAGGAGCAGGAGTGGGTCCAGGTAGGGGGAGCAGGCACCCGCCTCTCAGTACCCCCACTTTAGACAGTGAGGAAGAACCTCAGGCCAGGCTGGGCGGGGGTAGAGGGCACCGCAGGGCATGCCAGGTTTTGGGGAGAGGAGATTGGATGTGGAACAGAGGAGCCAGGCGTCCTCAGAGACACGAAGCGCCCAGCTCAAGAGATGGGGACCTCCTTCCTCCCCCAGCATCAAGCTCAGCCCCCCTTCTTCTCTTAGAGGAAAAAAAGGCTTTTTTGTATTTTTTTTTTCAGACAAAATATTGATGATGGGAGTAAGCGGGGCTTTTGTGCTTTTGTTGTGAGAGAGAATCAGAGAGAGAGAGAGAGACAGAGATGGGGGGACGAGGCTTCAGGAGCCCCCCGGCTTCAAGTTCCCCGTCCCTGTCACCAGCCTCCCCAAGAGGCCTGGGGCATCTGCGGAGAGGGCCCGACAAAGCCAGCTGCCTGGCCCTCCAAGGGTCGATGCGCCCCGCCTGGGGAGCCCCGGCTTCCGGTGGCCGCCGCTGAGTCGCACCTTGCATTTGTTTCTTTCTCTAGGGGCCTGGGAGCTGCGGAAGGCAGGGGCCTGGCTTGGTTCTTCTTTCAGAGCGTGTAATTACTAGGCACCTGCTGTGTACCAGCTCCTTCCTTACAGACCACCCACACGCAGGACGCGGGCTGAGCCTCCTGCGGCCTCAGAGACAGATAAACAGGGGGAAATGGAGGAAGGCACGGGAAAAAAATGTGTCATTAGGACTCGTGAGGGACCCCCAGAAATGTGAGGTGGGGAGAGCCCGGCGCGAAAGCGCAGTCTGCAGGTGCTGAGACCAGAGGATGGCCTCGAGTTCAGGAGGCAGAGATGGGGGGAGAGCGTTGGGAACAGGAGCCTGAATGAGGCAATGCACCAGACTCCAGTTTCAGGGAAGTACCTGTGGTCTAGGCGGGGTCCGTGGACTATCAGGGACGACACAAGGCACCCTTGTCTGCTAAGGACCCGCAGCCTGTGAGCCGAGATCAGGCAGGACCACCTGGGACGGTTCCCATCCCTTGTCCAGCTGACCCCCGGGATGGGGGACCCTGAGTCCACCAAAGAGAGGAGTCTATAGATTCGGATGAGCCTTTGGGCCCTCTTGTGGAGAGTTACCTAGCTAAGACAGACACCCAGGGAGGCCTGTAGATTACCTCGACTGAATAATACGCTCACAGTGGGTGGGGCCATAGATGGGTAAGGTGGAGGCTGGGGGAGTGGAGGCGGTGGGGGGGGGGGCAGAAGCAGAAGAGGCAGGAGTTCAAGGTCAGCCTCGGCTCTGTAATGGGTTCAAGACCAGCCTGGGCTACCTGGGCCCCTGATACCTCGACTCGGACAAAGTAAAGAATGGAAACTTCAGTCTGGGCAGGTCTGAGGAAAATCAGGGGTACGCACAGAGGCGGGAGGGGAGTCTGGCAGGCAAAACCCCCAAGCTGCTCCCTCCACGGGAGGGGGGTCAGCTCAGCTGCTCTCCCACAATCCCCTGGGCCTGTTTGTTCTCCTGAGGGGCGTGGTCTACGGTTCCACAGAGGCGGCTAGGCTCTGCCAGCCTGTGGCCAAGGACCCCCGAAGGATAAAGAGGTGCCCCAGCCCTCGCCAGACCCCGAGTCCCCCCCTCCACTCTTCCCATCTGCCTTCTTTGCCTGCCTCGCAGGTTCTGGCTCCCTCAAGATCGATGCGAGAATCAATCCTAGTTGCAAGACTTAGCTGAGCCTGGGAGACTGTTCTGGGAGACCTTTCCTCCCCTGACCCCCCCAACCTCCCCAGCCTGCTCCTCCCAGCCTCCGCCCTCCCCTGCTGAACCTCCCCAGCCTCCATCTTCCCGGGCCTCCATGGACCTCCTTGAGTCTCCCCACCTGCTCTGATCTTGCTCCTTGAGGCTGGACAAGCTTTGGCTGCTCCACCCACTTCGAACTCCTCTCTCTGAGCATCTACCAAATGCCTGGCGGGCACTATGACTTCGAGGAGGCTGAGGCTGCACTGGGTCGTTGGGATGGGTGCGTCATAGTGAGACACAGGTGTCCACTTGGCAATTGCAGGCTGAGCAAAGGCCCTGAGCAAGCCTGCAGGAGACTGTCGGATTGACTTGGGCAGCTTGGGATGTCGACATCCGTTTGTATCTTGGCCAGACTTTCAATTGGCATGTAAGGTTCCCCCTTCTCGGCCAACCTGGGCTTGACGTGGGCTCTGCTGCCCCGCTGGACCAGGAAATGTAAAACTCATGAGAGAATAAAAAAAATTCCTGTTCCCCTGAGCTGCTTGGTCATGAATCTGTCAGCAACACACACACACACACACACACACACACACACACACGCACATGCACACACGCACACGCTGCAGGAGTGTGGGATTCAGATGCTGGAGTGAGGTTGAGGGGCTGGACATGGGGGACACTTGAAACAGGCTGGACCCCCTCAACTTTATCACATCTCCAAACACCAAAAGGCCTTTGATTGCACAACCAGAGAGGTGCCCTCTTTGGGAGGTGGAAGCCTGAGGTCTGCCTCGGTTTCCCGATCTGTAAAGCAATCAAGAGGTAGACCCCAGCCCCCCTCCACTGCTGCCTCCTTTGGTGGAGGGGGGAGACCCTCCTAAGGGGCAGGTTCCCGCAGATCTGGCTGCCTCTCAGAAATGTTTCGTTTTTGTTAATTCGAGGTAGAGGGAGGGAAGGAGGGAGGGTAGGAGGGAGGGTGGGAGGGTAAGAGGGAGGGAAGGAGCCAGGATTGGTTATGCAGATTAGAGAGCCCACAGAAGGAGGGAGGGAGGAGGGAGAGGGGTAAGAGAGGGAGGAGAGGCAGACAGAAACCCAAAATGTGAAAAGGGGGATAAAAAAGGAAGGAGGTGGAAGAGAGGTCCCAGCCCCCCAACTGCGGGGGAGGAGAGAGAGAGGGAGAGAGAGAGAGAGAGAGACTCAAACTCCTAAATGTTCTACAGAGCCCAGTGTTTAGGCGGGGGGGGGGGTTCTTCCCCTCCCCAGCCTGAGGCTGGAACCTCAGCTCTAATATCAGGGTGCATAGAGACTGGCGTGCCCCTCCAGCCACCAGCGTGTCTGGAGATTCTGAGCCCACCCGTCTATGGCAGAGACTCAAGACAGAGAAGGCTCAGATGGGGTGAAGCGTGGGGACTGGTCACTGGGGGGCACTTGGGGGGAGACTGGGCCCCAGCCACTCCAGGGGCTCCCTGACTCCCCGGGGGTCCTGGCTGGAGTGGAATCTTCCCCAGGCTCTGGGCAGGGGGCACCTCTGCGGGCTCCACAGAGTCTGCCTGGCAGAGGGATGCTGGGGGGCCATTGATCCCCAAAGCCTCACTCATGCACAGAGGTCGTGTGTAGGCTGCAGTGGAGGCAGCCAGGCAACCCTGGAGACAGCCACGCCCCAAGAGGGTTTTGCTGCTCCGGGGGACACAGGCGGGGCGGCGACCCTGGCTTGACCGCAGCTGTGCCAGGCACCCCCTGACCTCAGTTTCCCCACACTTGAAGGAGCAGTGTAATTGTCTTTTTTTCTCCGGCATTCAAGGCGTGGGAGGGGAGAGGGTGGGGGTCTGCAGCCCGATCCCCAGCCCAGCCCACCTGGGTCTTGGATCTGCAAAGCCAGCAAGGGAGAGATGCTAGAAATGGGCATGGGGAGTATGCCTGTCACCCCAACCTATGGGAAGACAGAGGTAGGAAGATCACCAATGCCAGCCCGGGCTGTCTGAAAGAAGGAAAAGAAGGAAGGAGAGAAAAGACAGAAAGAAAAGAAAGAGAAAGAGAGGGAGAGAGGGAGAAGGAGAGGGAAGGAGAGCGCCTGTTAGACCCTCCCTCTCCCTGCCAGGGTCCCCCGATTACCAGCTCTCCCCTTTCTGCGCGTAAGGCGTGAGACAGGGTGGTGTAGATGTGCTTCCTCTTTGCCCACCCGTGAGCCGGGGGAGGTGCGAGAAGAGGACACCTTGGGGCTCCAGGTCACCCCACCAGTCGGCAGCTCCCCGTGTTCCGGTGCATGTGCAGGTGGGCGACGATGGGGACTCAATGGGGATTTGCCCACGGGGCATCACAGGCCTGGGCGCCCCACCATCCTGCTGTGGGGATCTCAGGGTACTCCAGCACTTGGGATGAATCTCCAACACGCTGGGATCCTGGACATCCTGACCCCACATCCAAGAAATAAGCCTCAGAGCTTTGCACAGTCTCAAAGTGGGGGGACTCCCCAGGCTGCAACAATCAGGCCCCACTCCCGCTTCCATCCACATGGGGGGGTCCCTCTACTCCATCCCAAAGAAGAAGGCTTGTTTGCTGAGTTTAGGGGACAGGATGTAGGGTGACTGCAGCTCAGGGCTGTGATGGGGCCCTGAAAGTGACATTTGTGATTAAGAAGGAGAAGAGAATCTGTCGAGCTGAAGAGGGACTGGGGAATCCCCCAAAGACACAGCTTTGAGTGTCTAAGATCCTCATCCCAATTCGTAGCTGAAACGGGAGGAAACAGAAACAGGAACTGAGGGGACCGAGAAAGAGACAACATTTGGATTAAGTGGGGGGACTGCAGTTTGGGGGATGCTTCTGGAGGTCAGGATGATAGACTCCGGAGAGAGGAGGCCAGAGCCCCTGTCCGGTCGGCCGGCCTGACCCTCACAAACCTCAAGTTAACGGAGCCCCTGGTTTCTTCCAAACTTGACCTGAGCACAGAGAGGGCGAATAATTACCCGGGCGCAGCCCAGCACCAGCCATGGGGCTCGACCCTCAGAGGCGCTTGAGGGACCTCCGAAATCATCTCCTAATCTTCTCTCCAGAGGTTTCGTGAGTTGGCTAAGGTCTCCACACGGGTAGAGATGGGGGGGCACCTGCCCCCTTCCAGCCCGCCCCTCCTCCACCCTCAATTTGCGTAATGACCCGAGATCGATCCTGTCCCAGCCACCCGCCTGCCCCTTGCCAGCTCAATTCTATTTTACTAATTACTAAAAGCCTATGTGTGGAGCTTCGGGGAAGGGTCCCTCACTCCCTCTTGGGGGAGACCCCCAGATTTTTGCTCCGCTTCTCTACAGAACTGAGTTCTCTTTTTCTTCGGTCTTGTTCCCCATGGGCGGGGCTCACAGGGAAAAATTTCTTGAAATGGCCAAGAGTCTAGGCAGCTGGGGGAAGGACCTGAGAGAGTCCTGGGGTCTGGGGGGAAAAAAGGAGCCCCCTTTATCCTAGAGCATCCTTTCATCTCTTTGGCAAAATGGATTCTTCCTCCAGCTGAGAAAAACCGCTAGCTTGCTATTTTAAAAAAAAAAATGTAGATCAGACGTGGAAAAACCAGGGACCCCACACCATCCCACCCCCCTCCTCTGAGGGGGCTCCAGGCTGCCACTGGTGTGTGGGGTACAGCACAAGCACCTTTTGTTTTTTTCTAGCCCTGAACATCCCGGCCCCGGGTTGGCTCTTCCCCACCTCCAGCGCATTTATGGCGATGGATTGATTTTACACCGCACGATTATTTTTAATTACTTCTGATAGTTGCAGAGTAGAATCAAGAGTGTCAGGCGTGGGGTCCCTCTCCTTGCCTCTCCAACCCCCCCAACACTCTAATTGTGTCAGGGATCCCCAACGAAGACCTGTGCCCCTCCAAGCCTCATCTTCCCACCAGGAAGATGGGTGAACCAGAAACAGTATCTGCGCCTTGTGAGGAGACTCTGCGGCTCTGTGGGGTTTTTTTGTGGGGGGTCACCAGTGGGAATATGGGTGGATTTAAGTTGGAGCACAACTTTGCATCTGCTGCTTTACCTGGGAATCCCAGCATAAGACACCGCACTAGGGATAGGAGAAGGAAGTGGTAGACCGTAGGAGCCTAATACTTGCAGAGTGCTAGGCACCAGGTACTATCTGGAGTCCCCCCATTAGGTCCTTCTGACCCAAGGACTTGCTTTGAGGCACCCCAGTGTGTGATGTTCCCCATGAACTTGGAGTTCTGAACACACACACAACACACACACACACACACACACACACACACACACGGTTAGCGAAACCCCCTTTCTGCGCCACTGTACTCAGGCTGAACGGCACCTCCTCTGCCAGCCCAGAAGGGGAAATTGAGGCACGGGGGAGGAGCCTCAAGCGCCAACACAGCATTCCCTCCACACCTGCACTGTGTAGCCCAGGTTTAGAACCTAAGGCCTTGGTGGGCTGGAGGGAAAGCTGAGCTGCCCCCCCATACCTCTCTGTCACCTCAGAGGGCTTTATTTTCCCCACTGATATGGAGTGAGTGAGGGTTCAGCAAGAAAGCACTTCAAATTACCCCCCCCCAGTGCCTTGCTCCTTGGAATGTGAGCAGAGGGGACCTCCAGGAGGTGGCTGATTTGGGGAGTCCTCTTCTGATCCTAAGAGATGGTGGGAACCCTCTAGGGTCTGGCCGGGCTTCTCTGGACTCCTCCCCTCTGCCTGCTAGTGGCCCCCAACAAAGAGATCTCATTGGGAGGGCCTCCTGGAGTCTCTTTTCCCACCCTCCGTGCGCCCCCTCATCTCTAGGCCGGGGCTTCCGGGCTCCCCTGGCCCAGGAACTGGAGAGGCGTCGGTCCCCCGCCATTATGGACTGTGGAGACAGGAGACAGCGCCCTGAAGTTATGAGGGACCTGCGAGCCCACAACACAATTGGGGGAAACTGAAGTTAGGGGCCTGTCGTCGTCTTCCCTCCCCCCCCCCAGCCATCCTTAAAATCTGAGGCAGTTCAAGGGTACCTTCTTCCTTTTAATCGCTCCATCCCCAAGTAAGTTGGTGACCCCCACCCATGTGCATGCAAAACACTCCCTTTTGAGGGGGAAATGGGTTCGCAGGAGAAGGCACTCTGTTGGCCCCGAGCCACACACCCCCAACACTCCTGAGACAGGACCCCGGTCTTCAGGTCGGAGACCACATTCGGAGCCAGAGCAATAGAAAATCAGAAATGAAGCAAGGAGAACCCACACACACACGCCGGACCCAGTGAGCGAGGGCCTAACCCTCCCTCCCGGTTGACTCTTTCCGGGGTTCCGAGGGACCCAGGATCTGGGGACCCGCGGAGCCTGCCTAGCGCCCTGGGGCCTCGCCGGCGCGGGCGGAGCGATGGGCGGGGGCGCTGACGTCAGGCCGGGGCCGGGGCGCCGGCGGCGGCTCCCCCGCCACATCCTGGTGGCCGCTTCTGGCAGCTGGGGCCGGAGCGAGCGCGTCGCGGCCGCCGCCAGCGCAGAGGGGAAGCGGCCGGCGCGCGCGGGGGTCACGGGCGTTGGGGGGCCGGGACCATGGCGCGGCCTTGAACCCCTGGGCAGGCCCGGGCGGCCGACGATGGAGCTGAGCCTGGAGAGCCTCGGGGGGCTGCACGGCGTGACCCACGCGCAGGCGAGCGAGCTGCTGAGCCCGGGCCACGCGCGATCCGCCGCGGCGCCGCACCGGAGCCTCGTGGCCCCGGGACGGCCGGGGCTGGTGGGCGGCATGGCCAGCCTGCTGGACGGCGGCGGCGGCGGCAGCGCGGGGGGCTCCGGGGGCGCGGGGGCCGCGGGGGCGGCAGCGGCCGCGGGCGGCGGCCCCGACTTTCGCGGGGAGCTGGCGGGCCCGCTGCACCCCGCCATGGGCATGGCCTGCGAGGCGCCCGGCTTGGGCGGCACCTATACCACGCTGACCCCGTTACAGCACCTGCCGCCTCTGGCCGCCGTGGCCGACAAATTCCACCAGCACGCGGTGGCCGGGGCGCACGGCGGCCACCCCCACGCGCACCCCGCGGCCGCGCCGCCCCCGCCGCAGCGCCTGGCGGCCAGCGTGAACGGCAGCTTCACCCTCATGCGCGACGAGAGGGCGACGCTGGCCTCCGTGGGCCACCTGTACGGGCCCTACGGCAAAGAGCTGCCGGCGATGGGATCCCCGCTGCCCCCCGCGCTGCCCCCCGCGCTGCACAGCGTCCCGCAGCCGCCGCCGCCCCCGCCCCCGCCGCCGCTAGCCGCCTACGGGGCTCCCCCGGGCCACCTGGCCGCCGACAAGCTGCTGCCCCCCGCGGCCTTCGAGCCGCACGCCGCCGCGCTGCTGGGCCGTGGTGACGACGCGCTGGCCCGAGGGCTGCCCGGAGGCGGCGGCACGGGCGGCGCGGGCGGCGCGGGGCTGCTGGCACCGCTGGGCGGGCTGGCCGGGGCGCATGGGCCGCACGCGGGGGGCGGCGGCGGCGGCCCGAGTGGTCCTGGAGGCGGCGGCGGCGGCGGCCCGGGCGCGGCAGCCGAGGAGATCAACACGAAGGAGGTGGCCCAGCGCATCACGGCCGAGCTGAAGCGCTACAGCATCCCGCAGGCCATTTTCGCCCAGCGCATCCTGTGCCGCTCACAGGGCACGCTCTCCGACCTCCTTCGGAACCCCAAACCCTGGAGCAAACTCAAGTCGGGCCGCGAGACCTTCCGCAGGATGTGGAAGTGGCTGCAGGAGCCGGAGTTCCAACGCATGTCAGCGCTGCGCCTGGCTGGTAAGGGACCGCGGGGCGACCTGGCGCTCCCCTCCCGGGGTCTGGGAGGTACGGAGTAGGGAGGACACCGGCTTGGAAGAGGTGAGAGGACCCGCCGGCACTAGGGGCCCCTCTGCTCTGTTAGCCTGTGGATTGCTTTGATATATCAGCTAAATACCAGCTAAATACTGTGGGTGACCCGCCCCCTTATCGCCGTGCTTGCCTCTCTTTTGGGGTGCCTGGTTTCTTTCAGAAAGATGGGGAGTAGATTCCAAAGGCGCTGGGCGCAGCTCACTATGGTGGGGTATGTGTGTACGCTCGCTTTAGAGTACTGATCATATGTCCTCCCCCCAAAAAACGTGCCACCCTATCCTCTTTTCCCACCCTGGAAGAGGGGGTGCTGAACCCCCGACATCCAGCCACAATGCACCGGGTGGGTGAGCCCCGCACCTCAGATCAGGGCAGCTGGGGCTGCAGCAGCCCCAGGCCGGCCCTGGCAGCCTGCGATGGAGATCGATCCATGAGCCCCCCATCCCTCCCCTTCCAGCTGCTGGCAAAGGTCACCAAATATTGGGTGGGGGAGGGGCAGCCCTAGAACCCTGGGGTCCAGCGGCCCAGCCAGAAGTCTTCACACCTCAGCTGGCCCCCAGCCTCCAGCCCCTTCCACTTCTGCATAGTGGGACACACGGGTCCCGCTTTCTTTGACTCTCTCTCTCTCTCTCTGTTTTCTTTCTCCTATTGCCGCACAGGGCCCTTGGGGTATCCCAATGCCTGTCCCCAGTTCCACCTGTGAGGAAGCGGGGTAAGGGGGTGGTTAGAGACTCCCCAGCCCCTGTCTTTGTTTTGGGGGTGGCTGAGCGCCCCTGGCCTCATCTAGCGTCTTTCCGGCGCTGAGCGGGGAGGTGGCGGCGCACCCAGATGCAGGACAATGGCTGCTTCATCGATCGGCTCTACACAGCAGAGCTGGGGCTGGCAGGAGTGGCGGGCTGAACCTGAGAGATGAGAGGGGGTTCACTGTACCCCCAGGCTGCTCTGTGGAGCAGGGGGGACCACACAGACTGATGTGCATCTGCTGCTGGCTGCTTCCTGCACCCCAGGCCTGGGGTGCCCCCCCACAGCTGCACACATAAAGGGGTGTCAGTCTCCCCCTTTGGAGGGAGGCTTCTGGGGACCCCTGAGAGTCTTCCTTGGGGAGACAAATTTTCTTTGGAAGGTACCAGGTCACAGTCCCCAGGGGGTCTTTCAGATGACTTCTGGGGCGCAGGTTAAGATCCCTTAGCCGCCTGGACACTTGAGTGCTCTTGTGGAGACTTGATCACTAGCCTGAGTGTGTGTGTGTGTGTGTGTGTGTGTGTGTGTGTGTGTGTGTGTGTAATATGTATATGTGTGCATGTGTCTGTGTGCATGTGTATGTATATGTGTGTATGTGTGTGTGTATGTATGTGTGCATGTGTATGTGTCTGTATGTATATGTGTGTATGTATGTATGTGTGCGTGTGTGTGTGTGTGTGTGTGTGTGTGTGTGTGTGTGTGTGAGCTCATGGGGACAGGTGTGTCCCCCCGCACCGACCACACTGCTCTCTGAGAGTGACCTCAAGGGTGGAGGGCTAAGCCCCAGGTCCCCCCACCATGGTTTGGTTTCACCGTACAGCTGTGGCGTCTACATACAATCCAGGTGCTGTGTGGGTCCAGGCGTACCCCTCAGTGTGTGAGATAGCGAAGAGGTATTTTGGGGCGACTCTGGGAAGAAGCCTCACGAGTCTCCTTAGGCAGAAGTCGTGGGTCAGGAGGGTCTCCCCCCCGCAGTGGATTAGGGGAGACTTCTGCTGTGCGGGTCACCAGCTCCCCTAGTCTCAACCCATGCATGCCCCAGGCCCCGCCAACCCGAAGTCTCCCTGGGAGCCGCAGTGTTGTTGCGCATGAGGAAACCAAGGCTGACCTCTGTAACCGCGGTGACCATGTACCTCCCTCTCCACTGTCTGGGTGAGGGGTGTTTGCAGGACCTGCGGGGGTGCAGGGATGGTGACCCCGAGCCCCGGGGTGTGGGAAGGACCTTCCAGGCCTTTAGCTCCGCCCGCTATGCACGTGCAGGTGGTTAAGTGGTTGGCAAATCGCCGGTGCTTAGCTGGAGGCCACGGCGGATGCCTGGGGGAATCGCTGGAGGCCACCGCAGGGCCGGGTTCCCCGGGCCCCCCGACCGCCAGCAGCGAAACCCACCTCCAGTCTCCGTGCCCAGAGAGTGGCCGGGGACCAGAAATGAGGGAGGGGGGATGAGAGAGAGAGGAAGAGGAGGAGGAGGGAGATGGAAAGAAAGAGCGAGAGAGATGGGGAGAGAGAGAGAGATACATTAGGAAAGACAGGGAGAGGCAGAGGAGGAGGAAGAAGAGGAGGAAGAGGAGGAGGAAGAGGAGACCATATCCAAGCCTGCCTCCTAGCCTTTCTGTCCCCCCATTTCCCCCTCGGGGCTCACAGAGGGAGCAGCCACCAAGAGCCTCTTGCCTCAGTT
>JALPQD010001056.1:0-171017 GCA_023101885.1 Typhlomys cinereus | reverse complement strand
TCTAGTATAAACTGCTGGTGCTAAGTGCAGGTGACTGGTAGGGTAACAGGCTGGCTGGGTCGGAGGTCTGCTCCCAAGACTGCTAATGACTAGGTGAGGTCTTTCAGCTGTGAGTGGGCGGTGCATTCACCTCCGTGATCTTCTGAAAGGGTGGAAGTGAGGGAGCCTCCTGCTTTCCCTCTCCAAAGAGTCTGCCAGTTCTTTGAAGGGATGCAGACCTTCCTAAGAAATCCATCGTGGCGTGTTGTTGTTGTTGTTGCTTTGAAAAACCCTTGCCGTTTTGAACTGATTTGGTCAATCAACTACAACACTTTCTAGCAGACATACGGTACAAAGGGCATGGCTCAGAAGGCCCTGGAGGGACCTTTCTCCAGTTCTTGAGCGCCTGCTGTCAAGCTGTGCTCCCCCAGCACCTCCACAGCCGCCTCCACCACGCCCACCCACGCAGATGGTCTGTGGATGGAGCTGGCCGCTCCCGAGATCTGGAGCTGGCTCTGTGCTTCCCGCGCCCTGGGCTGCACAGCTGGCGCCTCAGCTGTCTGCAGATGGGCTTGAGATGAGGGAAGTCACAGAAGCCTCCTGGCCTGCACTCTCCAGCTTCCTAGAGGTGGCAGCAGGCTTCCCTGAAGTGGCTCACAGGAGACAGCTGCGCCCACATGGGCAGCCCGAGAAACCAGCGGTGGTTCAAGTCCATCGGGGCCTTCTCTGCGTCCTCTGCCCGGCGAAACTTGACCTACACCTTCCCCAGCAGGTGATCGCCCAGGTCGGCACAGAAGTTCATCTCCTGCACTGCCCCGAACCTGTCCTGTGTCTCCTACAAGACCTCAGGGAACAACTGCTCCTAGTGCTGCTCCTGGCCTTGCACATAGCTCCCTGCCAGCGGGCAGCGCTTCTTGGTCTGGGGTCTGGGCGCTGACTTCGGGGTCACTGCAGAGGCTTTTCATCAAGACCCTCAGGCTCAAGGGGCTAAAGGCCCTAAAGGTCAGTGTGTGGTGCAAGCGAGAACATCTGTCTCCATGGCGACACGCTCCAGTTGAAGTAAGATGAACAGTTGACTGTCTTTCTGGGTGCCGGCGCTGGTGCCACTGCCTGTGCAGGTGCGCGAGATGGACGCCATTTACCAGGCCAAGTTGCAGGGACTGCAGCCCAGAGCCCGCGCGCCCCGCCCCCTAGACTCCCAGTGCTGACATTCTGGGACTTTCACCTTCTGGGGGTGTCTCCTGGGCCAATGGGAAAAGTGTGGCTTAGTTTCCTTTGCTGTTAATGAGGGCAACAGTAACTTTGTGTCACAACTGAGCAAATCTAGTTATCCTTTGTAAAACACTGTGTCTAGGACGTAAGGAGACGCCAATATATTCTAACTACTACATCGTCATTGGCAGGTTATCACTCTCTGTCACTAACACACCTGACATAGCAACTCTAGAAAAATTCATATACTGCAAGTGCTAGCACAATGCATATATTCCCATTTGACAAATACACATTCATAAAATAGGAGGCATGAATTGTAATGTTATCACAACCAAAATGACTTCAATAGACCTGTCTGGCTTCTGTTCTCCAAAAGTTCTTGAAAACCTGTGATTCAATGTCAAAGGACAGTGCCAGGAGATGTGTCCAAAGCATGAATTTGACCTCCTCTTGTGCCTATACCTATTCAGTCATAATCTCGTTTTTAACAAGAGCTCAGGGTGACAAATATAAGAAAATGTGAGAAGTATTCTGGGAGGTTGCATAGTTACACAGCTAGGAGAGTTAAAGCACAAACTGTCAATAATTCACTCATTTAACCATTACCAAGGATATTGTATGCACTGGTCTACCACCAATCATCTATTAGAGTGAAAAGGACAGGAGACATATCTTAGGGGTTAAGCCTCTGCATCCCAAACAGAAGGTCCTAGTTCCAATCCCAGACCACATATAAAAACTCCAGCCGGAAGTGGCAGTGGCCTGAACTTCTGGCCCTAGAAGGCAGAACCTGGGAAACTCCAAAGCAAAGCAAAGAGGAGTTGAAACAATCCAGGGTGATTCTTAAAGTCACCCTTGTACATTCACAGTCACACATAGTGCCCTCTGATTCACATAGACACATTTACAGACATGCACAGAGACAAACATAAAATTTTTTTAAAAAATTATACAATGAAAAAAAAGTTGAGAAATCTGACTTTATGATCTACAAAAGAAAGTATGTGATACTTTATTGTAGTGATAAGTCTTCAAAAAGAGGTTGAAATTTTTCAAAAAAATTTAAAAGATGGTTATTATGGAATATTTTTTCAAAAGTATTAGAGAGAGAGAGAGAGAGAGAGAGAGAGAGAGAGCCCAGTAATGCACAACTTAGAGCCTCAAATTAATTGAATTATTGCACATCCTTTCCATTAACTATGTGAACACAATGAGAAAAAGATGCTGATGAGAAGAAATATCAGCAGGTTTCACTAATGTGTGAAAATGTTTATGAAAAGCAGCAAAGCAGACAAACCTTGAATAGGAGAAGAGAAACATGAGAAGAAAGGTACATTAAGATGTCAGCAGCAGTTATGTGTGGGTGGTAAGACAGGGACTTGTAATCTCTTTTTTTTTATATTGCTCTTCGCCTTCCTTTTAAAAAAATTTGATGTAACCCAGGGTGACCTCAAATTCCCTATGCAGCCAAGAATGACCTTGAACTTCTGATCCTTTTGCCCCATCTCTCAAATTCAGGAAGCACAGGTGTGCAATATGATCCCCTTTTCACGGGGTGCCACAGTGTGCTAGTTAGATAAAGGTGTCACTTTGACAATTGAAGGTTGAGCCTCAGGACCCATCTGTGAAGAATTGACAGTTAAGGCAAGTTCTCAGCAAATGTTTGGGAAGTTATCTAATGGATGTGAGTTATCTAATGGATGGACTGAGGCAGGAGGAACCCAAGTTTAAAGCCAACACAGTGAGACCATTTCTTAAAAAGGGGGGAGGAGTGAAACCAGATACCAAGTATACTAATCTTTTTAATATATATATACTTTATTTATTTTTGTGTGCGATTTTTCACAGGTTAGGGTCGGAAGGGGCAATGTGATTCTCCACAAGGGAAAGCTCTACAGAGAGCATGCCAGACTCTGGGGATGTGCTGCAGGGGAAAGCAGTGCTACCAGTGGGGCTGAGGAACCTACCTGTGGGAAGCAGCAGGTAGAAAGGCAGGCCAAGGAGCCTCTGGATTCAGAAGAAACTCCGGTTCATGGGGCAGAAGCTCCCATGAAAGGTATGCCTGATGGAATGCAGTTTTACTATGACTACTTTGAGGAAGATGAATATTTTTAGTGTGATTATAAGCTCATAAACTGGCACTTTTTATCAATTTATTTGTGTTTCCTGTGCATTTCAGAGAACATTGTATAGTTCCCTGTGTAGTTCCAAGGGTGACTTCAGGAACCATCCTGGATTGCTTCTCCTTCGCTTTTGCTTGGATCTGGGATTTCCCAGGCTCTGCAGACCAGAGTGAGAAGTACAGGCTGCTGCTATTTCTGCCTGGCGTTGTCACCAGGGACCTGGGGTCAGAACTGGGACCTGCTGCTTGTTAGGCAGAGTCTTGATATCTCTCTGGCCCCAAGGCACCATTTTAAAGAAAGTTACATACTAACTTACCAGAGCATGAAGAAGCATGTTTCCTGCTCACAAATGAAATGGGGACAGGTTGTCAGATGGCTTGTGCCTGCGTTACCTTCAACATGGAAGACTGAGGTGGACAGACCTCTTCCGGTGAAGAAGGAACTACTGTCCAATACTTGGCGTTGTGTAGTGCTGCTGAATAACACGTGGTTCAATAAATTGTGATTTAGTAAAAGATTCAAATGTTTTGAGTGTGATTCTTCCTCTGCCCCCACTCCACCCCACTTATCCTTCATGTGTGAGGTTTCATTGCTCACACATGCTGGCTGTGCAGGCTGCTGTGCAGTTCTCATTTGAAGGGACTGCTGTTGCGATGCCCCCAGGCTCCCAGCATCTTCCACATCATTTGCTCTCATGAGGAGAGTACTTAGACCTAATGGTACAAGTGGATAGAAATCTTTCCCCCAAAGCCAGCTGACACAATCCCTCACTGAATTGCGCATGTGAACAAGTTGCCACTTGAGTGACCAGTCCTGACAGTGAAGGAACTGGAGCTGTGTTAGAATTCTGCATGCCATGTGCAGGGTTGGATTCTTCATACCCTCACCACGGCTTGATAGGCTCAATAGGCTGGAGAGAAGTGGAACCAGAAATTCAGGACCTGTGCTGGCCAGTGCCTCAGCCTTTAGAGGCGTTAATGGTATTTCTCCGCCTTCCCGAGTCTTAGGTGAAATGTTACAGGCCCACTAGGCCTCCACAGGAGCTGGGGGTGGGGAGCAGGAGACATTCCCTAGCTCTATCCTCCAAGGCTGGAAGTGTATCACTCAGCACTTTCTATGGCATCTGAGGGATCCAAACTTTGGTCCTGTTTTTTGCAAGGCAAAGGCTTCATGCCTGAGCTAGCTCCCAAGTCCTTCCACCCTACCAGATTGAGACAAGGTCTCACAGGGTGGCTGGCTGGCTGGCTACTAATCCATCTGCCTGGCTCCACACACCACCACTGGGCTTGTAGGTATATCTTCCACAAGCCCAGTTTTACAGGGGTGCTTTGGAATCCAAACAAGGGTCCTCATGGTTGTGAAGCAGGCACTTCATCCATCCCTTTAGTGCTCTCTACCAAACCTTTATTTGTACTGGGAATCAGACCAGGGACCTTGCATGTGCAAGGGTTTGCCAATAAGCTACATCTCTAGTAGGATTTGTATTTTGGATTTTGTTTCTATTTTGAGGCAGGGTCTTGTCCCAAGACTGACTGCAAAATCCAGCATTGTACAACATCTGAATTGCATACGTTCCTGAGGATACTGTCCCCATGCCAAGACCTTGATTACCTAGGGAAATGTCTCCTTTGGGCCTTAGATATCCTTTTTTTAAAAATTTTTTCAGACAAAATCTCAGTAGATAACTGAAGTCTGGTCTCAAAGTTATGTCCATCTTACCTTAGTCCCTTGTGTGCTGGGTTTAACAGTTTTTGCTACCATGCCTCCTGGTTAAGGAAGGTCATACAGTTCCTAAGAAAAACAGAAGGTTTCTGAGATTCTGAATACTGAAATATGCTTGGACTTCAATTTGCAGGCCACAGCCCAGTCTGCTACAGGAGCAGAGATGAGTTATGCTCAACCAAAACAGGAGGAAGAAATTTATGAACATGATATAACAAGTTAACTACATCCAGTTCTTCTCCTGAATTCTTAACATTGTGTGATCAGTACCTCTGGAAAGCAGTAAGATGCAATACATAACATGTAGGCACACAGGCTTCCCACTGACACAAGAAACTCCCCTCCCAACATCAGCAATAATGTGAAAGGATAGTGGACAGGTTCATTCACTGACCCTGCCTTTAATTGGCCTTGAGGCCATCAGAGAAGGCCAAGTCATACTGTGATTTTTAACTTTTTAAATTTTATGTGTGTGTAGCAGAAGGCAGTGTGTGTGAAAGTCTCCATGGAGGACCAAGAGTGACTTCGTTAATTATCCTGGATTGTTTCTACCTTTTTGCTTTGCTCTGGGATTTCCCAAGTTCCACCTACCACGCCTGGAAGTGCAGGCTGATACCACTACCTGGAGCTTTTTTGGGGGAACTGGGATTTGAATTCAGGACCTTCTGCTTGTGAGACAAAGATTTAACCCCTGAGCCATCCTTCTAGCATATACTCTTCATTTTAAAACATTGATTATATGAAGTGCAACATGTGGGTCACTTGAATAGAAAAAGATCTGGGGCTGGGATGATATTTCAGGTGGGAAAGTACTTGTGCAATCATGAGGGTCTGAATTCAGTCACTGGAGCCCATATAAGAAAGATAGGCTCAATGGCTATGTGTTTATTAGCCCAGGGCAGAGAGGCAGAGACAAGAGGTTTCCTAACTAGAAAACTGACCTACTCCATGAACTCTGAAGCATGAAAGACCTTCACTCAAAACATGAATGACCTCTGAGGAATGAAATTAACAGTCCTCTAACCCACTGTCATAGTTAGACACAGGTGTCGACTTGACCATTGGTTTGAGCTCTGGGCACATTTGTAGAGAATTAATGATTGAGTTAACCCCAGAACAAACCTGCAAGAGATTGTCTAGCTGATAGGGAAGGCCCAGCCTATGGTGGATGGGATTAGGTCCTGGAACAAATCACAGAGAGCTTGTTGAGAGAATCGGCATCCTTCTGTTCACTTGGCCAGACATGCTGGTCTGGCAAGTAAGGATTGTTATGTGGTGATGGTGTGGCCAGTTCCCTTGACCCTGGTGTTGATGCATGCTCTCCCATCAAGCTGGACTGAGAACTATAACCAGGAATTATAGGAGAGAATAAACCCTTGTTCCCTCAAACCATTTGATGGTCATTTATCAGCAACCATGCAGGCTGACTGCAACACTCACATGTGCACACACACAAACATGTATGTGCACAACACACAGAAGTCCTACAGGTTCATTGTGCATGAGATTTTTTTTTATAAACAGAGTCTGCCTGTCCCTGACTGGTCTTGAACTCAAAAAGTCTTCCTGAATCAACTTCCTAGGTGGTGGAATTAGAAATGCGTCCACACACCTGGCTGTATATGCAAAAACTTGAAAGACTTTGCTGCAACTGATGAAGAAACTAGAATTGAGCAAGAAGATTGGTTCGTATTGTGTGTGTGTGTGTGTGTGTGTGTGTGTGTGTGTGTGTGTGTGTGTGTGTATCAGAGGGGACTGTGTGTATGCATCAGAGGGCACTGTGTCTGTGACTGTAGAGACCCAGGGATGACTTTGGCAATCACCCTGGATTGCTCTGCATGCTTTTTGCTTTGCTCTTGAGTTTCCAGTTTCCACATTCCATGGCCAGATGTGCATGCCAGCACCATTTTCACCTTGGACTTTTATGGGGGATATGGGATTCCACTCAAATCCTTCGCTTTTGAGGAAGGAGTTTAATCCCTGAAACCATCTCTCCAGTTCCAGAGCTAGAAGTTCTTGTGATTAAGTTTTATGGACAACTTGCCTGTTTTCTTCTTCTTATTTTCTCTACTATTAATGTAAGCAAATAAATACATTTTAAGAATTAGTCATGAGCTTTCATTATCTCAAACCAGAGAAAGGTGAAGACTGAAATCCCTGAGAATGAGTTGCCCCACCGTGGAGGCAAGAGCTGTGGCAGCACCCAGGAGTGCTTCCTCAGATTCCCTTCATCTTGCCACCCTGCAGTCACAGAAGCAAGTGGCCAAGAGAGAAGGGGACATGAAGAAGATGTTCTGCCCTGACCTAGCTGTGTCACCAGCCAGCACCTTCTGTTTATTTTGTTTCACGAAGAGGGATTTCTCTAGGGGCTCAGTAGTCTCAGACTCACAATTCTTCCACCTCAGCCGCTCACTTCTAGGATTTGGGGAATGTGATATTTTACCCAGGTGAACTCTCCCTCCCTCTCTCTTTTTTTTTGTAAAGACAAAAAGGGGCTGTGTAACAGTTATTCTTAACTATTGCTATGAGAGAACACTCAAAGTCAAGCAACTTTAGGGAGAAAGGGAGGTTTATTAGCTTATGATTCCAGAGGGAAGGTAGTTTCTCAAAGCAGAGGTGGCATGGCTGGCTGGCCAAAGCTGGAGGAGACTAAGTCACAGCAGGCAGCTTGGAAGCTGAGAGCTTCAGATTGCTTGCTGCAAAGGCAGACTTCTCCTGGAGGTAGGGTGGGAGTCATCCACCTCAAGGCCCACCCCTTGTGACTGCCTTCCTTCAGCAAGGATCCACATCTCAAGGTGACATGACCTTGCCAGACACATGAGGCTATGGAGGACACATTTCAAACCATGACAGGCTGGGTTAAGACTCTGCCTTTGGTCCTGAATAGGAACACACAGTACACACACACACACACACACACACACACACACACATATACACAAATAAATTAATTATTTTTGTAAAAAGATAAGTATATTTCATATCAGGTTTCACAACCCCCCTTTTTTAAAGAAAAGATATCACTGTGTTGGCTTTAAACATGGGTTCCTCCTGCCTCAGTCTCCCCAGAACTGAAATCACAATTAAAAACACCACTTCCAGCTGTCAACTCATGTTTTTAACCAGGGAAGATTATCTTCTGTCACACTATTTTTCAGAAGTCAAGCAAAGATTCCCTTAATTTCTGTCAGGAGTTGGGTGAATAGATGCCTTAGTGGACACAAGGAAAGATTCTGAATTAAATTTATGAACACTAGGGACCTGAGACCTATACAGTAGGAATAGGTGTATGTAGCTAAAATGTTCTGGATCTGGGAAGCAGTGAGTCAGGGGAGGGAAGGAAGGAGAGTGGGAGAGAGTTAAATTGTGACCCTTCTGTTGTTACAGATTGAATGTGGGAATGATAGATGTTTGTCACCATACCAGGAGTTTTTAAACTCCTTAATTTTACTTATATATGTTGAATATGTACATAATATGTTGCTGTTCTTAGAATTGGAAGGAAACAGAAAATGCAATTGATATCTTTGCATAAATCTTGGCTAGATTTCAGCATAGAAGAAGGAAATGGTGGTCTCCTCCCTGAGTGACCTCAAGAATACCTGTGTTAGCAAAGGTAGGATTGGAGCCTAGTGTTCCAGGTTCTTGGACTTTTGTTCAAGAATGAAATTAAAGTAAATATAAATTTACAAAGTAATAGTACAGCTGTAGTAAAATTAGGGTATGCTGCAAAGAGCCATAGGTAACCTAAATGAAGAAACTTCAGGGTGCTGTATCTTTGTCTGGGGCTCCTTTCCAAGGAGGCTGAAGAAAGGAGGGGCTGGTTGATAAGGGGAGGTTCTCTATTTTGACTGAAAAATCAGGTCAGCTAGCAACTTCCTGTCCTTTTTGTATTGCTCATGTACCTGAGTTTAGTCATGCGCATAGACATGACATGGTAATGGGGATTCTCTCTAAAAGTTCACTGGAGGGACACAGTTTGCCTTACTGCTAGTGCACCCAGAACCAGTTTAGGGCAGATTGTTTCTACCAGATGTTCTAAGAATATCTAAAACTAAATTTAATGGTTATGAGGGGAGGAGACACAGGTAGGGCTCTGGAGGTTGCTGGTTGCATAGTGTGGAGAGAGGTGTCCAACCACAGAACCCGCAGGTAAAGGACCTAAGCTGCCAAGTGCATTGCAAGAAGTGTGCAAGAGGGTAGTATTTAGCCCAAACCAAATGGAGGTTCTAGATTCATGAACTACTTCTTGTGCTTATCTGACTCACATGTTTGCATCACAGAATCTATTCTGATGAACAACCTACTGGAGGAAGCATTCAGTTGAATTTTTAAATTATTTTGTACTTCAATTTGTATTGTTTTTGAAACAGAATCTTGCTGTGCATCCCTGGCAGGCCTTGAGCTCAAGCAGACACTCTTGCCTCATAGCCTCCCAAATCTTCCCCTGTAGCTTTAACTTTCAAGTCTCCAAAGAGCTTCTCTGTTTCCTTTCCAATGCAAATAAATTTAGAAGGAATATCAGTGACTACATGAGGAAGCTAATTAAGTGGTGGCTAGAAAGACTTGAAGGTCACAAAGCAGAAATGTGCTGGCCTCTGTCTTTCTATCCTATAGATGTATCTTCAGCATAAATAATTGGTAAAATTGGGCTGAGAGACAGTTCAGTAGTGAAGTGCTTACCTAGTGCACATGAGGCCCAGACTTCTTTCCCAAGTGCTGCAAGTCTACTGTGAAGAGGACTATGGGTGAGCACGCTGGTAAATCATTTGCCGAAATCCCAGGGAGTGGTGGGCTCAGTTCCTGTGTTGCAGTTTCTCTTGAGGTATTGATGAATACACAAACAACTTAGGGGAGCAAAGGGTTTTTTCTTTCTTATGATTTTCAGTTACACTTCATGGGCACGGAAGGAGAGTTCACTCCACATCACCTAGCTACAGCATGCCTGAAGGAATTGCTGAGGAGAAAAGCAAACCTCTTCACTTGCCAGTGTGCCAAAGTCTGCCAACTACTGAACCAACTCTCTCCATAATATCCATGTGAACAACCAAACATTTGCTGAGGGCTTGCTTTAACTGTCAGTTATTCACAGATGTGTCCTGAGGCTCAGCCTTCAGTTGTCAACGTGACACCTGTATCTAACTGGGATACTGTAGCACCCCGTAAGGAAAGGATGGTATTGCACACCTGTGCTTCCAGAATTTGAGAGATGGAGCAAAAGGATCAGAAGTTCAAGTCATCTTTGGTTACATGGGGAGTTTGAGGTCACATTGGGTCACATTATTGTTTTTTTCTAGAAAAGAACAAAAGGGGAAGAGCAGCATGAAGAAGAGATTACACGTCCCTGTACTACTACCCAGACATAACTGCTGCTGAGTTCTTAATGTGCCTTTCTTCTCCTGTCTCTGTCTCTTTATCAAGGTTTCTCTGCTTTGCTGATTTTCATAAACATTTTCCTACATTAGTGAAACCTGTTGACATTTCTTCCCATCAGCATCTTTTGCATTTGTATTTAGATATTTCATGGAAAGGACGTGCAGTAACTCCATTAACTTCAGCCTTTAAATTGTACCTTGTTTCTGTCTCTCTGTCTCTGTCTCTGTCTCTCTCTGTCTCTCTGTCTCTCTCTCTGCACCCCTCTCTCAAATCTGAGTCCTATCCACAAATCTTTAACTAGGTTTATTTTTCACTGTTATGAAGTGGGCTGCTGCAACTTGATTACTGAAACATTTTGAATTATATTAATGGTTTGCATCTCCATATCTATATTACAAACACACAAATGGAAATGGAACCCAGCAAAGTGATTATAATTTCTCCAGGCAGAGGATCATGAATGCAACCTTCACTATCCATCAAGTTCCAGGCTAACCCAGGCTACCCTGTCCCACAAAAAAAGTAGGAAAACCTGATTTTCCCCCCAATTTTTCAGTTGAAATCATATACTTTCATATTTATGCACCTTCCGACAGACAGTCCTGTGCCCTACAAGAATATGATTGAAATACAAGAGCAGATGAAGCCTTATAGGAAGCACAGAGATCACATAGCTGACAAAATGTTTTTGCTAATCTAACTGTGCCATTCCCTGTTACATTCCCTGTAATAACTTGCTTGCTATGCAAAAATGAAAGTACATTTCTGTCATGTACACATGTTGTTCACAATACAGAAATGGGATTACACTTACAACATGAACTATACATATGTCTGTGGTCATTGTCTTTATATCCTAACTCTTTGGGAGAAGAGAGTTGCTACAGATACCCAAAATCTGCTGTAGGTATGTATACCTATGGGAGCCCTTGGGAAGGTCCCCTTACCTCACAATGATTGGGAATACAAAGTCAGGCCAAAATCAGCAGATAATATATAAAGGAGATTTATTGTCAAGTAAGCATGAGTACAAAATAGGCAAGCAGCATTCAGCATGGCTGTCTCAGAAACAGATGGAGAAGCAGAGAGAGAGAGAAAGAGAGAGAGAGAGAGACAGAGAGAGACAGAGAGACAGAGAGGGAGACAGACAGATAATCTAGTTTCTGGAACCCTCTTATTAGATGTGGTCATGTGATCAGGATGAAAAGGTGGCAGGAGTGTGACTATAGGCCAGGGGCATGTAGTTGGAAAAGTACTGGAATGAAAATGGGGGTTCACCTCAGGGTGGGTGAAAGTCCTTGGGAGCTGCAGAAAAGCTGGGCGCCATGGAATTGTCCTTGGGAGAATAGAGCTGCCTTGTCTAAGTAGACTGGGAACTTTGAAGGGGTCTTTGTCTGAACACCTACATTGGAGATGAGGGGCAGCTTGAGTCATTTTGTGTTTACCATGCCTAACATCTGACATTCTCTGATTTTGTTTTGATTAAAAAGAAAGAGCAAGATGTGGCAGGATCAGTCTGGCTACTGCCGGCTTAACGGACTTGTTGAAAATCCTGAGGGGTCATGTTTAGGGGAATGTTATTGGCATGAAAAAAATTCAAAATGCAGTGGTAAATGTTCCAACAGATAAAATGTAGATTAGGGAGGCCAATAGCTTATCATATGGATCTGGAGTTACTATTATGCATCTTGTTAGAAAAGGTAAAGACAGGACACAACACAGAACCAGAAAAAGTAGATTATAGCAGTGGCAGTTGGCAGTTAAAGTGGTGTAGTTGTTTTGTAGTAAAAGAAGTCTCGGTTGTGCTTTTGTAGATGTCACCTAGGAGGAGAGGGAGACAGGGAACAGAGGTGAGGCTCAGGGAGTGCACCATCTAGGATGTCTGGTTGTTTCCTAAGATGTTGCTTTGGAGGGTCCTCAGGTTGTAGTGGGATGGCTGATGATGTGCCCATCAGCTCTTAGACTGTTGTCTGGGGTGATTGGAATAGGATGGTATTTTATTTTAAAATATTTGATCAATAACTTCATGACTTGTTTAGTTATAAATTTAAGGATAAATCAAATGAAACCCCACAAATAGTAGTGGTAGAGGAGTCATGTAAAAGGCAGGACTCTGGTCTAGTTTATATCTTGGATGTTTGAAGAATTGGATTGTGAGCTTCTAGTCTCAGAAGCATCTGAAAAGGCAAGGCAGGAAAAGTAACCATAGGGAGGTTGCATTTAGAGAGGCTTCTTCCTGTCAAGGGAAACTATAATGGTGAGTCCTTTAGTGAGTGTCTGGGAGAATGGATTTGAAGTATCAAGTTTTAGAGATTGTTGATCTGCTTTTTTAGTTGATTTTGGAGGACTGAAGTCAACAAATTGGGTTGAGCCTGTAGAAGTGAGGTGATTGGGGTGATATCCACAATAACTGAGAGTACAGAGGGTTCTAGCCTCTTGTGGAGAGTTGGAATGGTGTCACAGGTGTGGAAGACAAAGTTGTAGCTAGGAGAGACAAGACTGGCAAGAAAATTAAATGGAAGATTTGATTGAACTACTGTACTCAGGAAGGTAGAGAAGTGGTTATGTGGAAGAAAAGAAATTTTTAAAACAGACCCAAAGGCAGACAGAAATGTTCATGTCCTTGGGTCAGGAAAAGTCATGACTAACAGCTTGGTGGTCAGCAGTTTTCAGAGTTCTAAAAACAAAAGTCTAAAACGGGTGGCTAGAGACTGAAAACATCTCCACTCTCAAGGTCCCTGTGAAAAGGCCAAATGCCAAACCACCCAGACCCAGATACTAGACCATCCAGACCACTCCCAAAGTTGGTTCCAGGAATCTTCCCACTTCAAGGTCTCAGAGAGATGTTTTCAGTATGTGCAGATGCCGCCTAAGCCCACTTGCCCCCTCCCCACACAGAACTCAGGGAAATGCTCCCCTTCTCAAGGTCTAATACGTGCAGCTATGCCAAATACCGCCAAAGCCTTTGTACTATTATTGTAACTAATATGATAGCCAATAATTTTGTAACATTACGTAATCTCCCTGCGAGGAGGGTATAAAAAGTGTATGCTTCTTGCGCTCTGGGTCGTCTCTCCCTCTCCTGTATGGGGCGACCCCAGCACACTGGAATAAAATCCTCTTGCTTTTGCATCAAACTCGTGTCTGTGAGTACTCTGTGGAGGTCCACTTCCTGGTGTAAGGCCTCTGGCCTTTGGGCTTCGGCCCTTTGGGTCTAACAGTTACAATGAGCCTTTTAATTATTTGGTTTATTGAATAGTCATCAGAATGTTAAATCACATACAGAGAATGGTAATAAATGGCCACAAAGGGCTGAAATTGACCCAAGATTATTTGGCTCTGGATTTGTAGCATTTTGGATCTTTCCACTTTATCGGAGGTTCCAGTGAAGTCAGTCAGCCTTGTAAGTGAAGTAGTGTCTCTCCAGGAACTTACGTTTAGTTACCCGTGGGAAAAAAATGTCACAGTTCTGTTTTCATGTGGCTAAGGCTCATTCTAGTGTCTCCTGTGGATGAAACTGAGTAAGAGGTGAGAGAGATGAGGCTAAGTAGCAGGTGAGGGAGCAGTCTTCAGGAGAGAGGTGGCTAATTAGTAGAGAGATTAAAGAAATACCTGGACAATATTAAATCTATTTGTGCTGTTTTGCCCAATGAGGTCATGGTAAGGGACAGCGGCATTTATCGTTAGATTGGGACATTATAGTTAAATTCTATGACATTAAGATATAGACAATTGGAAAAACATTTGAATATATGAAACCTTGTTGTTCATAAGTAGATTTAATTTTTATATATTTTAACCATTACATTATGAACTTGTCAGTAGTATCTCATTAAACTTGTCATAAATTTAACACCTCATAAAACTTTGTAACATACTTTACTTTTTAATTAACCATATTTTATGTTAACCTTTTTATCAAACATAGTTTATTCAGTAAGTAACCAATTTATAAATCTTCTCTATATAACATAAGTAATCAGTTTATAAACTTCCGTATATATTCAAAACCTTTTAAGTAACATAAGTCAGTAACTTTAAGTCAGAGGAATGAATAAGCATAGTTATTTTGTAAACTCATGGAAAATAAAAAATCGGCAACAGGGCATTGGAACCCTGGCCATTAGGCAGAAGTCTGGAGTTTGTATGACCTTGGCAAGAAGACATGGCTTTAAGAACAGAAGCATTTTTTTTTACAATTATAATTAGAAGGTTAATAAGAACCATAATATTTAATACATAAATTCAAGATAAAAATCTTGTAGATAAACACATAATAAGATTATTTGAAATCCATGTTATTGATAAAATATTACGACATAGAAATATTTTGTACAGATCAATGTTGAAAATAAACATGGGGCTCCCTTCTCCCACTCCACTGCCCGGGACGCGTGCGTGGTCCAGCAGGGCCTCACCCGTGACCTAGGTAAGCTCCAACCCCTCGCCCACCTCCAGAAACCCAGGCACTCCAAGGGACCCAGCTCCTCCCGCCATCCAGCCAGAGCCGGGCAGGGCGTGGGAGGAGGACACTCCCTCTGCGCCCTGGGCCCCGCCCCAGCTACCCCCAGGTTAAATAGCGCCCCACTGATGCCCAATCCTCCCTTCCCCCACTCCGCCGCCAGGGACATGCCCATGGTAGAGCTGGGCCTCACCGAGACCTAGGTAAGCTCCGTCCCTGCCCACCCCCAGAACCCCAGATCAAATAATTCAGTTTACTGAAAAACTCACAGAAATTGAAAGAAGATCTTAAGAGTTAAAACAACAATGCCAGAGTCAAAGTGCAAATCCATGAGAAACAACACTCAAGTAAACAAATCTCCCACTGAAGGAATTAATCCCATAATGTTAGACTCCAACCAGAACAAACCCACAGAAAATGGCCATGAAAGCCTGACCCAGGATAATGACTTTCAAAATATGATCATTACCATGTTCAATACTATGAAAGAGGAAATCCGGGAGGAATTACATAATCGAATCAATCGCTTTGAAGAGGAACACAACAGACACTTGGAGGAGTTGAGAAAAACAGTGCAAGAAACAAAAACTGGCATAGAGCAGTTAAAAAAGACTCAAGCAGAGTTTAAAACTGAGCTAAAAGACAAGTTATCTTCAATTCAGAACTCCACAGAGAGGCTTATCAGCAGAACTAACGAAGCAGAAAACAGAATTTCAGACCTTGAAGATAAAGTGGGAGTACTAACCAGCTCAATGGAAGAGGTTGTTAAAGCCAAAAAGATACTTGAGAGAAATATCCAGGAGATATGGGACACCCTGAAGAAGCCTAACATGCGCATTCATGGAATACCAGAGCAAGAATCTCAAAATACCACCCCTGAGGAAATTTTTCAAACGATCATCAAGGAAAACTTTTTTTTTATTTCCGCTCATACAAACTTACTAGGTAGACCAGTTCCCTCCCTCCCTCCTCCTACCCCCCCAACCCCTGCTCCCCCTCCCGTCACCCCTTCCCTCCCCATCCCCCAGTGCCTCCCCCTCAATCCCCAGAGAGTCCTTTATTGTGTATTCCTGACTATCCTCTGGGTCCTCCTCTCTGATGACGTACAAGGACCCAGTGGCATTTCCCTGAACCCTTTCCCGTGTTCCCCTTAAGCATAGGAACACTACTGTGGCTGCCAATCCCTTGCCTCCAAGGATCTTGGGGCCTTTAGCAGATGCTAGACTTTGTGAGGTCGATACTGTGTTGGACATTATGCAGGGCATGCAAAGTCCTATTATGATTGCTTCAGCCCTAACTCCCATCCTGAAGCTCAGTGACATTTGCAGAAGAGGGGGCGGTAAGATTGTAAGAGCAAAAGGATGGGAGGAGCAACGACTTGCAAAAACTTTCCTCATCTAAAAAAAGAGAGGCCCATACATATAGAAGGGGCATTCGCACCCCAAACAGATATGACCAAAACAGAAGCTCGCCACGGCAAATAACAGTTAAAACACTCCACATTCAAGATAAAGAACTGGTGCTAAGAGCTTCAAGGGAGAAAAAACAAGTCACTTTTAAAGGTAAACCTATTAAAATAACAAATGATTTCTCAGTCGAAACAGTAAAAGTAAGAAGAGCTTGGAGAGACATACTTCAAGTATTGAATGAGCAAAAATGTCAACCCAGGCTGATTTACCCTGCAAAACTATCCGTCATGATCGAGGGAGAAAGAAAAATCTTCCAGCACAAAGACAACTTGAAGGGATACATGTCCACTAAAACCAAGCCTTCAAAAAATGCTAGAAATGATACTCAAGCTTGAAGAAAAAAACAGGCATATCCAGGAGAACAGAAGGAAAGTATAACACCATCAACAGCGAAGCAATATACTTATAAAACTCACTAAACATAATAAATGTCTGGAATTAAAAATAGTTTCTCCATTATAACACTAAATGTTAATGGAATTAACTCACCGATCAAGAGACACAGATTACAAATTTGGATTAAAAATTACAATCCATCAATCTGCTGCCTGCAGGAAACCCATCTCACCACAAAAGATAGGCATGCCCTAAAAATAAAAGGCTGGTCAACAATTCTACAAGCTAATGGAAGCAGAAAAGAGGCAGGGGTAGCCATTATGATATCAGACAAAGTGGACTTCAAACCAAAGAAAATTATAAGAGACACGGATGGATACTACATTTTAGTCACAGGTACAATTCACCAGGAAGACTTCACAATACTGAACATATATGCACCCAATACGGGCCCCTCCACATTGATTAAGAAAACCCTACAGCGTCTAAAGCAAGAAATCAACCCCCAAACGATAATTCTTGGGGACTTCAACACCGCCCTCTCAACATGGGATAGATCAACAGGTCAAAAGCTTAACAGAGACACTTTGGAACTTAATCAAACCCTGAAAGAAATGGACTTTACAGATCTCTATCAAACTTTTCACCCATGCACCAAAGAATACACATTTTTCTCAGCAGCACACAGAACTTTCTCCAAAATAGATCACATATTGGGCGACAAAACGAATCTACACATATACGAAAAAGTTGAAATTCTAACTGTGCCCTGTCAGATCACCACAGCCTAAAGCTGGACATCCACAACACAACAAACGAGAAAATACACTAACTCCTGGAAACTTAACACTATGATGCTGAATGAGAACTGGATTCACGAAGAAATTAAAAAGGAAATTCAAGGTTTCCTGAAAATGAACGATAATGAAAATACAACTTACCAAAATCTCTGGGACAAATTGAAAGCTGTTCTAAGAGGTAAGTTCACAGCTCTTAATGCCTACATCAAAAAAATGGAAACATCAGAAATAAACAACTTAACAATGCAGCTTAAAGCTTTAGGGAAACTAGAGCAATCTGATCCCAAAAGTAGTAGAAGAGAGGAGATTAGCAAAATAAGGGGAGAAATATCTGAAATTGAGATTAAGAAAACGATAGAGAAAATCAACTAGTCAAAAAGCTGGTTCTTTGAAAAAATCAATAAGATTGATACACACCTAGCTAAATTAACAAAAAGCAAGAGAGAAAAAACCCAAATTAACAAAATTAGAAATGAACATGGAGTAATCACTACTGATACCCAAGAAATCCAGAGAATTATAACATCATATTTCAAAAACTTATACTCTGTGAAGTTTGACAACACAAAAGAGATGGACGAATTTCTAAGTAAACACAACTTACCTAAATTGAATCAGGAAGTTGTGAATTATTTAAATAGTCCTATAACATATAAGGAAATTGAGGAAGTAATCTCGAATCTTCCCACCAAAAAATGTCCTGGACCAGATGGATTCAGCACAGAGTTCTACCAGACATTTAAGGAGTTAATAACACCAATACTCCTTAAACTGTTCCATCAAATAGCAAAGGAAGGAACACTACCAAATTCCTTCTATGAAGCTAATATCGTTTTAATCCCAAAACCTAATAAAGATTCACTTAAAAAAGAAAACTATAGGCCGATCTCCCTGATGAACACAGACGCAAAGATTCTCAACAAAGTCTTAGCAAATCGGATTCAAAAACATATTAAAAAGATCATTCATGGGGACCAAATAGGCTTCATCCCCGGCACACAAGGTTGGTTCAACATACGCAAATCAATAAATGTAATTCATCATGTAAACCAGTCCAAAGTCCAAGACCACATGATACTCTCGATAGATGCAGAAAAAGCTTTTGAAAAGATCCAACAGCCTTTTATGATCAAAACGCTAGAGACAGTAGGAATGGAAGGAACCTTTATCAATATAATAAAAGCTGTATACAACAAGCCCACAGCAAGGATTATGCTCAATGGGGAACAATTGGAAGCATTCCCACTTCGATCAGGAACTAGACAAGGCTGTCCATTCTCACCACTTCTATTCAATATTGTACTTGAAGTGTTAGCTGAAGCCATAAGACAAGAAAGGGACATAAGAGGGATTCAAATCGGCAAGGAAGAAGTCAAGCTATCCCTATTTGCAGATGACATGATCTTATACCTGAGTGATCCCAAAAACTCCACCAGGAAGCTCCTGGAACTAATTGAGAAGTTCAGCAGGGTGGCAGGATACAAAATAAATGTGCAAAAATCAGAGGCCTTCCTATATGCCCAGAATGAAAGAAGTGAAAAAGCCTTGAGAGAAACAATACCATTTACTATAGCCCTTAAAAAAATGAAATACCTTGGTATAAACCTAACTAAGGAGGTGAAAGACCTTTACAATGAAAACTTTAAAACCCTAAAGAAAGAAATTGCAGAAGACACCAGAAGGTGGAAAGACCTCCCTTGTTCCTGGATTGGCAGAATCAACATTGTAAAAATGACCATCCTACCAAAGGCAATATACAGATTCAATGCTATACCAATCAAAATCCCAAAGCAATTCTTCAAAGAAGTTGACCAAATAATCTCAAAGTTCATATGGAGACACAAAAGACCCAGGATAGCAAAAACAATCCTGAGTAACAAAAACACAGCTGGAGGTATTACCATACCAAACCTAAGTCTATACTACAAATCCATAGTTATAAAGACAGCCTGGTACTGGCTCCAAAATAGACACACAGATCAATGGATAAGGATTGAAGACCCAGATATAAGCCCACAAAGTTACAGCCATTTGGTCTTTGACAAAGGGGCCCAAAGAATCCAATGGAAAAAGAACAGCATCTTCAACAAATGGTGCTGGCAAAACTGGATCTCCACATGCAGAAGATTAAAGCTGGACCCGTAGTTGTCACCATGTACAAGACTTAATTCCAAATGGATCAAGGACCTTGATATCAGGCCAGAGACGTTAAAAACCATAGTTGAAAGGATAGGGAACTCCCTCGAGCTGATTGGGCTAGGCCAACACTTCCTAAACAGACATCCAATGGCACAATCACTGCTACCAACTCTCAACAGTTGGGATCTTGTGAAATTAAAGAGCTTCTGTTCAGATAAAGAGATTGTCACACGAGCTCAAAGGCAACCTACAGAATGGGAGAAAATCTTCACTAACCACATATCTGACAGAGCTCTACTGTCCAGAGTGCACAAAGAACTTAGAAAATTAAACTCCAAGGAAAACACTGGCCCAATTAAAAAATGGGCCCTGGAACTTCAAAGAAACTTTACCAGGGATGAAATTAAAATGTCTAACAATTATCTTAAAAAATGCTCCACTTCCTTCGTCATCAGGGAAATGCAAATCAAAACTTCCTGAGATATCATCTCACCCCGGTCAGGATGGCAAAAATCCACAATACAAACAACAACAAATGCTGGAGAGGATGTGGAGAGAGGGGAACTCTCCTACATTGTTGGTGGGAATGCAGGCTCATACAGCCACTCTGGCGAGCCGTCTGGAGATTCTTAAAGAAATTAAAGATTGAAATGCCGTATGACCCTGCTATCCCACTTTTGGGAATAACCCCCCATGCAGCAGAGGTTCGCCTCGATAGCACAAGCTCGACCATGTTCATAGCAGCACTGTTTACAATAGCAAAGTCATGGAATCAACCTAAATGTCCAACAGTTGACGAGTGGATAAGGAAACTGTGGTACATCTATACAATGGAGTACTACTCAGCCATCAAAAATGATGAATTACTGGAATTTGCTGGGAAATGGATGTCATTAGAAAGAATTATATTAAGTGAAGTATCCCAAACCCAGAAAATTAAGCGCCGTATGTACTCCCTAATAGGTGGCTCCTAGTACCAAACTCACCCAGCCCACATTGAGACACTCAAAAGTAAACCTATGAAACACAGTAATTGCAAGGATTATGAACAAGAGAGATGGGTTAGGAGGGCCACACCAGAAACAAGGAGAGAGGAGACCATGTTACAGCAGAGAAAATAGGCCTCCATCAAGGTCTGCAAGTAAGTAATGAGAAACCTGGTTAAGTTCACAGACGTTCTTTCCTGATCTCACCAGAAGGGGAGGGCATATAGTCTAGCAGATAAAAAGTAATCATTTTGAAAATGGGTGATGGACCCCTCCCTCAGGGAGGTTTCCTACTCTTATTACATCTACCCTTGAATGTGCTATTACAACAAGACTCCAGTTTAACAGCTTTTTGTCTCTGGCCAGGGGGTGACATACAGTGCCCAGCAGAATGGAGTGAAGGGAATTGCAGGAGCAGCAAAACTGCAAAAGAAAATCAACGAACCACAATCCAGAACTTCAGAGACTATATCAATCACATAGAACTAGGACAGCCTAATCTCTCCCCATCCTGGAGCTCAGGGACATTTGCAGAAGAGGGGGCGGTAAGATTGTAAGAGCAAAAGGATGGGAGGAGCAACGATTTGCAAGATTCTCAACAATAGTTGGGGCCAAAGCAATCGTAATGGGACTTTGCATGCCCTGCGCAATGTCCAGCGCACTGTTGCCCTCATAAAGTCTAGCATCTGTTAAAGGCACCGAAACCCCTGGAGGCAAGGGATTGACAGCCATAGTAGTGATCTTATGCTTAAGGGGAACAAGAGAAAGGGCTTATGGAAATGCCACTGGGTCCTTATATGTCATCGGAGAGGAGGACCCAATGGAGAGTTAGGCGTATACAATAAAGGACTCTCTGGGAATTGGGGGGGAGGCACTGGGGGAAGGGGAGGGGGAGGAGAGGGGAGGGAGGGAACTGGTAAAAAATTTTAAAATGTATAATTAAATTTTTAATAAAAAAAAGATTGTATGAGCGAAAATAATAATAAAAAATGTTAAAAAAAGAAAATAAACATGGGAAAATATCATTAAAAGCAGATGAGATGGACATTTAGGACAATCAGACATTATAGAGGAGACAAATTGGACAGAGAAGACAGGGCTGGCCAGCACAAATGAGAAGACATGAAAAACACTGATGTAGAACAAAACTGGTGAAAAGAATCTGATATTAGTTCATTGTTTTATGTTAAGAAAATATGGCAGAACAGACTATTTAAAGGATCTGTAGGGGCTGTTTAAAATAGATTAGGTGTGCTATAGAGTCCCTTAGTTGTTGGCTGGAGAGATGGCTTAGAGGTTAAGTTTCTGCTTTGGAAGTAGAAGGACTTGGGTTTGGATCCTAAGTCACATTCAATAAATGCCAGCCAGAAAAGAAGTTGCAGCAGTCTATATGTCTTTGTCGTAGTCAGCTGGGATGGTACAGGGAAGGGTTTGTACATTTTGGTTTGTTTTAGGAGCTATGGCAACTATGCACGGGGCAGGTGGTGGTGGTGCAGATTAGGGACTGGGGCAGTTGCAGCAGAGGCTCTGGGGGTGAGGGCAGGGAGGAAAGCAGGAAAGGGGCAGGGAATTGTTTGGACCACTGGGGAGTTTGGGACAGCTCAGGAGGATGTCACCCGAGTTCAGCGTTGGGGAGGGAAATATTGGGTTTGGGTTGTGGAGCTGAGGTGTAGGAGCCCTGAACTGCCCAAGGGGTTGGGCGGGAGAAAGAAGGAGAGCCAGTGTTTGGAAGTTGTTCATTTTATGAGCTGTTTGAAGACCAGATGGGCAGGAGATTATGAGGAAGGAGTAGGAAAGTGGGAAACAGAGGCGGTGGGTGGTTGTTCAAGCTCTGAGGAAGACTGAGGTGAAGGAAGTGTCAGGTGGGCTTTGGGATTTGTGTGGTTGAGGGCTAGGGGTGTGAGAGAGTGGACAAGGGGAAGGAGGCTGGGTGAGGAAATCCTAGCAAACATTTATTATAGAAATCTGCTCCTGGTCTGATTTTAAAAGTTTAATCTGGTTTTGATAATTGTTCTTAAGATTGGCTTTGCACAGTGGACATTACACAAGTAGTCTAGACTCCACATATTGCTTACTTATCCAAAAAATTAAACTGTGAGTCCGCCAGTGGCCAGTCATCCTGAAGACATAGCAGCCAAATTAACTCTGGGGCAAGAGTTAATAAGAACTGCCATTCATGCTGTGAAAACCCTCATGAGGAGCCCTCCAGAGAGATGGATTTCCAGCTCCTGCATAACCCGTTTTCAAGTCTTGCTTCTGGATCAGCCCAGAATAAAATGCCACAAGACTGCTGCCCTAAATCCAGCTACCTTGGTGCCTCGTTCTGAAACTGAGGATGCTGCATTCCAATATGATGTCTAGAGCTCACCATCACCTCCCAGGGACTAAGGCTGACCTCACAGATGTTCCATGGACACAACCAGATTTAGTGATGTTCTGACAACAGCCATTTCATCCAAAAAGGTGCCAGGCAACCTTGGGGCAACTATGGTGACTAGAACAGGTCCTCTGGACAGAAACTCTGCTCACTGGTTCCTCAGCTCACAGGGCTGAACTTATAGCACTCACAGAGGCCCTTGAATTAAAAAAGATAAGACTGAGTGTATACACTGACAACAGATATGCCTTCACCACTGCCCATATACATGGGAATCTACAGAAAAATAGGACTTCTGACAACAGAAAGCCAGACATTAAAAATAAGACTAAAATCTTAAAATAATTGACTACAGTATGGGCTCCGAACCAAGTAGCTTTTGTACACAGCCCTGGTCACCAGAAAGGGGACTCGTTGGGGGCAGTCAGAAGCAGGAAGGCTGAGGAGATAACAGCAGAGGCTGCTGTGCAGACTGCAAGCTGCTTGCTCACCACAGCAGAACCTTCTTGCCTGTGAAACCTCAAAACTCAAAAGGAGACCTAAAGAGAGATGATGAAATGGCACCAAGAAAACTCCTCTAGAATGGTTTCAGCTACCAGATAAAAAATAATAATGTTCCCATAAGTATTGGGAAGACAATTAGCACATCTGCTTCATGAAGGAACCCATTTAGGAAAACTAGGACAACTGATCTAATAAGAAAAAGATTCTTTTTCTCAGGAATGGACCACAGAATGCAGGACATTGCTTCCAGATACCGAGTTTGCTGGCAGATCAATGCTTCCTCTGGTAAGGAGCCACTTCCAGGGGTCAGAGAAAGAGGATCAGGATTAGGGAGGTGTTGGGAAGTAGATTTCACAGAAATAAAAGCAGGACAATATGGACATAAGTATTTATTATTTTTTGTGGATCCATTCTGGATGGACAGAGGCTTTCCCACTAAGACAGAGATTGTGAAGCTTTCCATTAAAAAAGTTTTCAGTGACATAATACCTGGTTTAGATTGCTTTTATCTAAAAGATCAGATAATGGGCCAACTTTTATATCCAAAGTTACAGAAACCATTTCTGCCATTTTGAAGACAAATCAGAAATTACATTGTGTTAATCATCCCCAGAATTCAAAACAGGTCAAAAATGTAAATCAGACATTAAAGGAGACCTTAACTAAACTAACTTAGAGACTGGGGAAGGATGGATGAGACTCCTTCCCTTTTCCCTCCTTAGGCCTCATTGTACATAAGAGGTCTGAACCCCTTTGAGATCCTGTTTGGAAGGCCTTTTCCTATTCTCCCTCAGATAAGATTAAAACTAACAACTGAAATAACTAAAAACAAATAGTTCAATCTATCCAGGTCCTGCAACTGGCTCAAAAAACTAGTTTCTGATGTAAAAGCTGCTTTCCAGCCTCCACCATCTTATCCACAGCCCTTTCATCCAGGAGACAAAATATGGATAAAGACACATGGCATTGAGGCTCTTGGGTCTATTGCAAAGGAACACATTTAGTTATCCTGACCACTCCAACAGCCATTAAGGTAGAGGACACCCACACTTGATCCATCACTCCCAGATAAACCTCTCCAAGGACCCTGAAGGTGCTGACCGAAATTCAGATAGAAGGATAATCTCCAAGACCAGGAAGGACCCCCTAAAGATAAGATTGTCAAAAAAATTGCTAATTTTTTTATTTGTTAATTTCCTTATATGTATTCGCGGGACCACTGATAAGAAGTCTGCTAATGATTATGATTGGGCCATATGTTGTCAATGCTTTAACTGGATATATTAATGCTTGCCTAGAGACCATAAGAGCAATAATAATTGAAAGGACAGAAGCAACTCCATTTTGTCCATTTGCAGCCTCTCTGACTTACCCTGCGTTAACTGAAAATTCCCTAACTATTCCAAAGAAAACCACAGAATAGCACCCTCCAGTCAACCAGAATACCTAACTACACTGTTAGGATAGCTACCAAACATCCTGAAAAGGTTATGTTTTGTGCTAAAGTTACCTTTTCTCCCAGCACCAGCCAATCACATTAAATGTCACCAGCACTCCCTACCCCTCCAGACTGTACATCTGCTTGTGGTTTTTGCCTCTAAAAGACCACCCTCCATGCCCTTTGGGCCGCAGTTTCAGCTCTCTAGCCTGAGTGTGTCCCTAATCGATTAGCTATTCACCTGTGATCAATAAACTTTTTCTGTTTAGCCCACGTGTCAGTTTCCTCGTCCTTGCCTACATCTTGGACCCTACTTTCTGGGGGCTTAACCAGGATTGTGCATTCTGAGGAGGAATGCCAGGACATCAACCATTTATTTGAAAACCAGGGGGATTCCACCAAACAGTGAGAAACAGAGAGCTCTCATGTGGTGTTTCTGGTATCTAGAAATTCTGGGTCTCCAGAGAGAACAGGCAGAAGTGCTACTGTTCTCAGAGGTAGAGGAAATCTAGGGACTTCTAGACCCTTCCAGGGGTCAGCAGTTCATTGAACTTCACCCATTTGGTTCCAGGTCCCCTCGTCTTCTAAGGGGACCACTGCACAGAGCCCCTTCCTCTTCCTTAAGTGGTTTCACTTCCCGCTGGTTCCCACCTTTTTGGTCTCTATTCATTGTTTTCTTCTGATCAGCCTCCTTTCTTACCTCCTCTTCACTATGGGATAGTTCTCCTCACAGCCCTATTCACCCTTAGACTTTATGATTTCTCATTTGAAACACTTTCAGAAAACTGCAATAATATACCTTACTCCTGGATTTCTGAGGATTTTCATCAATTGGCCCTCAGAATGATCCCTGAGTCCTCCCCTCGTCCTTGGAGTCCAAGACATCATCTTCAGCCATCCTGGGCACCCAAACCAACCTCCTCAGCAATTCATCTGCGTTACCTCTTGCCTCCCCACAGCCCCTAGGAACGGTCCAGCTCTCTCTCTCTCTGCCTATGTCAAACTGCCATTCATCACCACCAGACCCCAGTCCTTTACACACCTGTTCAGGATGCACTGCTGGGCCCACTCCAGTCCCTCCCCTAGGAGCTGTGGGCCCACCTGATAATTTGGGCCAAATTTTTATGGTTTATACTCCCTTTTCTACCAGTGACCTCTATAACTGGAAACTTCAGAACCTGCCTTTTTCCAAAAAAACCTGGTCCTAAAAACAAGTTTCTTCACCCATGAGCCCACTTGGGAAGCTCACTAATGATGTGGACACCATCAGTCAGACTTGACTGGGACCCCCAACTCTCCAGAAGTAGGGAGTATCTGAAGGTCTATCACCAGATTCTCATGGAGGGTCTCTGGGCAACTGTTAGGTACCCTACAAATTTATCTAAGTTAGTCAAATTATTCAGAACAAAAATGGGTCTTCTTCTGCCTACCTCGAGAGACTATTAGATGCTTACTGGACTTACACTCCAATTGACTCAGAGGTACCTGAAAATCAGAGGCCATTAATGTGGTCTTCATTGGCCAATCTCCCCCTGACATATGGAAAAAACTACAATGTACTGAAGGCTTTGAAGAGAAGAAGCTTTCTGAACTCATGGAAATTGCTACCAGAACTTATATGGGAGAGTCCAGAAGATAGACAAACCAAAGGACTGCCTAAGATATTCCTAATGTCCAACACGAGGGTCATCAATTCCCCCCATGCCCAAAAGCCCCATTTATCTCAGGGGGGCTATCTCTAGGTACCTTGAACCCAGGGGTGGGGCTCGCCTCTTGAGAAACCAATGAGTTTACTGCAGATGACTTGGACATTGGACAGGGGAATGCCCCAGATGCAACTGACAGGACCACCCTAATGGGAAACCCATATAAACACTAAATCTCACCGACTGAAGGGGCTGTCACTTTTCCTCAAGTTTTGGGTAGCCCCAAATGTAGAGGAGCAACTGATAGATCTTCTCATATGGGAGCTCATCGTTCAATCCTTAAAACAGCTCTTGGACCTCTCTCAGGGTAACAAACCTGTGTTCAGAGAGCAACCAGAACCAACCTCTACCCATGGACCATGAAACTGTGGTGTGGAAGAAAATTAAGCACCATATGTATTCCCTAATAGCTGGATCCTAGTACCAAATCCACTTAGAGCCACACTCAAAGAATGTATCTCTGTAATACCTACAGTAATTGCAAAGACTATAGATAGGAGGGAATGGGAAGGAGGGCCCTGCCAGCAATGGGGAGAGAGGGGATCATGCTACAGTGGAAAAAATAGGCCACTATCAAAGACTGCAAGTAAGTAATGAGATACCAGTTAAGCTCACAGACTTCCTTCCTGGTCACTTGCAACTGTTGGGATGTGATCTCACCAGAAAGGGAGGGCATACAGCCTGGCAGATAGAAGGTAACCATTTTGCAAATGGGAAACTGACCCCCCAACTCACTGCGGTCTCCTACTCTTGTTCCATCTACCTTTGAATCTACTCTTATAAGACTATTTTAACAGCCTTTTATCTCTGGCCAGGGGGTGACATCCAATACCCATCAGGATGGAGCTAAGGGTGGTGTAGGAGCAGCAAAACTGAAAAAAAAATCAACAAGCCACAATTCAGAACATCACACACTCTATATAAACCACCTGGAACCAGGCCAGCCTAATCTCTCCCCATCCTGAAGCTCAGGGAAATTTGCAGAAGAGGGGGCGGTAAGATTGTAAGAGTATAAAGATGGGGAGGAGTTGTGACATGCAAGATACTCCACACAAGTTAGGGCCGAAGTAATCATAATAGGACTTTGCATGACCTGCACAATGACCAACATATCATTGAACCCCCAAAGTCTAGCATGGATCACAGGCACTAGGATCCTTAGAGACAAGGGATTAACAGCCACAATATGTTCCCATGTTAAAGGGGAACAAAAAAAAGTACTCTAGGCAATGCTACTGAGTCCTTATACATCATCAGAGAGTAAGACCCAGAGGGAAGTTTGACATGCACAATAAAGATGCTCTAGGAATGGGGGGGGGGCAATGGGAGTAAAGGAGGGGGGAAAGGAAGCGGAAAAAGGGGGAGGGAGCAAGGGGATCCAGGGAGGGGTGGAAGGAAGGAGGAGAATGAGGTACCTATCAAGCTTGTATGTGTGGAAAAAATAATAAATATTTAAAAAATGTATTTCCATTAAAAGGAATATTAGGTGGAAAAAAAAGCAGGACCTCAGCTAAAACACCGGGATTGACACCCAAAGGACCCCTTAAAGCTAAATCTCAAGGCTATACAGCCTTCTTATACATCTTATGGATAATTCTACCCACATCTGATTCAGTTTCTGTTCCCCGGCTCCCAAATACATGTGCTCCCCAAACCTACCTTCGGCACTTTACAAGTCAGAAACAGGCCAAAATATTCAGCAAACTCTTCTCTCCTCCTCTTCCTCCTCCTCTGTCTCCCCAAGTTTCCTTGTAAACCTAGTACAACTCTGGATGACCATCTCTTGAGATTTAGGGCTCTCCTCCAATGTGATCTCAAGACTTCATTACCTGTCTCCTGCTGGAAGAGCCCACCAGAATAAACCCTGTGCTGACTCTCCTTTCTGTCCTGGCTGGACACTTAGTATTGATTTTCCTGCTTTTAACTTTTGGCACTCTGGTAAAATTAGTTCAAAAATGCATCTCAACTATTAGACTGTTAGCACTCCTGTCCTATTACTCGCCCCTATCTACAGAAGATTCCTGTGAATCAAAGACCTAATAGACTGACCTCAGGCAGATTGATAGAAAAGACACATGCTATGATTTTAACAGCCACATTATGTTCCCATATTAGAGGGGAACAAAAAAAAAGTACTCTAGGCAATGCTACTGAGTCCTTATACATCATCAGAGAGTAGGACCCAGAGGGAAGTTTGACATGCACAATAAAAGATGCTCTAGGGATGGGGGGGGAACAATGGGAGTAAGGGAGAGGGGAAAGGAAGGGGAAAAAGGGGGAGGGAGCAAGGGGATCCAGGAAGGGGTGGAAGGAAGGAGGAGAATGAGGTACCTATCAAGCTTGTATGTGTGGAAAAAATAATAAATATTTAAAAAATTTATTTCTATTAAAAGGAATATTAGATGGAAAAAATCACCTAATGTATGAAATATCAGGAGAGCACTGTGTATTCTTCTGGGAGTTGAAGGGTGACATCAGGCATCATTGTGGACAGTTCTGCCTCCTTTTTACTTTGTTCTGAGATTTTCCAGGCTCCCCATCTCAAATAATTAAAATATTTTCTAAAAAGAAGGAAAAAGAGAGAGGGAGAGAGAGAGAGAGAGAGAGAGAGAGAGAGAGAGAGAGAGAGAGAGAGAGAGAGGAGGTATTACAAGTCAAAACAGGTCATTTGAGTCTGGCATGCACATTAAAGGATTCTCCGGGGAATGGGGGGGAGGCACTGGGGATGGGAAGGAGGGGTGAGGGGTGGGGGAGCAGGAGGGTCTGGGGGGAGGAAGAGGGAGGAAGGGAACCGATGTGCCTATTAAGTTTGTATGAGCAGAAATAATAATAAAAATGTTAAAAAATAAAATAAAATGAAAAAAAGGTCATTTTAAACCTTGTCACTGGACTATATCCCCAGTCCAGACGTTTGGCTTGTTGCAAGCTCTCAGGTAGTGCTATGCATGCTTCTAGTCCAGGACTTGGGAGCCAAAGGTTGTAGGGAGACACAAAAGAGCTATCAAAGGAGCATGACCAAAGAGAACTTGTACAACTTTATAAGAGGCAAGAGATCAATCTAGGTACACCAATCTAGGTAGAAAGCATGTTGCAGAAAGTGTTGGAAGGAAGTTTGACTTATGAAGTCGTCCTTTTCAATGTATCAACTCAAAACAATACACTCAGCTAGGAAATCATTTCAAGCCATTGTCATATGTAGCTATTTTTCGTGATGGTGTTGGAGTCCAGCCAGGGCCCTTGTCGTCCCTAAGGAGCACTCCCAGTCCTAATTCTAGCCCTAACCCTGCTTATTATTGTTGTATGAATTACTATTTATCATTATGATTTAACTGAAATCGTGTAGCAGATAAGCATAAAAATTGGATGTCCTGCACAAAAAGAATGATTAAGAACTTAAAAATTCGTGTTTAGAGGGCTGGAGAGGTGGCTCAGGGGTTAAGCCTCCGCCTTGCAGGCGGAAGGTCCTGAGTTCGGATCCCAGATCCCACGTATAGACGCCAGGCGGAAGCTGGGGCGGCCTGCGCTTCTGGTCCTGGTAGGGCAGAGCCTGTGAATCCCGGAGGCAGAAGGAGGTGGAGGTGTCCATGGTGGTTCGCGAATTCGTCCATGGTTCTACACACACACACACACACACACACACACACAACTGAATAAATAATAATAAAAAAATTTTTAAAAAAATTCGTGTTTAGAAAGTTTCAGTTAAATACATACAGCAATTGATTCTCTTCTTTTTCTTTCTCTTTTCTTTTTTTTTTTTTTTTTTTTCCTGTTGATGCAGGTTAGATCCAGATTAGAAAATCTTCTCCTGTGGACTGGACCAGCCACAAATTGTATCCAAACCAGTACTTGCCTCACCTATTCAACTCCTAGAAAGTAAGGGCCACAAGCTAGAGGGTGAGAAGACGAGGTGGGACAAAAGCATTGGCTTCTTCAGGCAGAGCCTTAAGATTTAGAAGCTTCCTTGTATCCCACGCCCTGAGAACTTGAACTCCGAGATCTCTGTGCTCCTGTGAAATGTGTAAGTGTGTGCTGGGAAGAGGGCCAAGAGTCTGCGTTGAAAACAGGAGGCTCAGTTCAGATCCCAGATCCCTCAGTAAGAGCCGGCGGGTCGCAGCAGGGCGATGGGCACCAGATGCGTGCACGTGGGCCGCAGCTGCTGCAACATAGCCAAGTACATGGCGTCCATCTTCGGCACCAAGAGAGGCAAAGTCAATTGTTCCTTTTATTTCAAAATTGGAGCGTGTCGCCATGGAGACAGATGCTCTCGGTTGCACAACAGACCGACCTTTAGCCAAATGGTCTTGATGAGAAGCATCTACCGCGACCCCCAAAACAGCGCCCAGACCACCATGGGCTCCCAGCGCGCGGGGAGCGATGTGCAGGGGCAGGAGCACTTAGAGCACTTCTTCCGGGAGGTCTTCTGCGAGATGCAAGACAAGTACGGGGAGGTGGAGGAGATGAAAGTGTGCGACAACCTAGGCGATCACCTGGTGGGCAACGTGTACGTCAAGTTTCGCGGGGAAGAGGACGCGGAGAAGGCCGCGATGGACTTGAATGACCGCTGGTTTTCAGGGGAAGCCGATCTACTTAGAGCTGTCCCCGGTGAGCGACTTCAGGGAAGCCTGCTGCCGCCAGTACGAAGCAGGAGAGTGCAGGCGAGGAGGCTTCTGCAACTTCATGCATCTCAAGCCCATCTGCAGACAGCTGCAGTGCCAGCTGTGTGGTTGCCTGCACAGGAAGCACAGCGGGAGTTCCAGATCTCTGAGGGGCCAGCTCCATCCACAAATCCTGGTCACCAGGCTGGTGGAGACGGACTTGGAGGTGATGGAAGAACAAAGTTGGACAGGAGGCATTCAAGAACTGGGGAAAGATCTGGGAGATTCTGACCCATGCCATTGTGACCCTATCTATGTCTTCTACAAAGCATAGGAGTTGATTGGTCCTCAGGGAAACTCTCTAAGTCTTTTTAAATTTGAGCCAGACTTTGCAAGGAAAAGAAAATAGGAACTTGAGTTGACCCAAATGCACTTAGTCTGTCTTTTTCCTTAGAGATTCTAATGCTGGATTCAGATTACATTGACCCTATCTAGTTTTAAGAGAAAGGGTTTGGCTAAGGTGGAAGCTAGATGAAATTCCTCTTCCACTTTAGTCGTGAGAACATCTCTGTTGAGAGACAAAGCTTTTTCAGAACTATTAGTTGGTACTTATGGTCTCAACTTCCTGACATTTGCTTTTGACTCAGCAGAATAAATCTAGCTGGAAGTTGGTGGTATAATTCAAGGATCTTCCTTGGGGGGCATTTCTCATTATCATCTAATATGTATACAGTCCATGTCTGAGAACAGATTACCACAAGTTGTCCCTTTTTCAGATTAGTAAGAATAAACATTCTCCAGTTTAGTCCTTGGACACAGGATGTGGAAACCTCTCTTTAGATGGAGTGTAGGGTTCATGGATTTGGGAAAGGACCATGGCTCAGAAAGGATCTGCCAAGCAACAAAAAGCCAGTGGCTGACTGCAAGGTCAGTGTCATACCAAGCATGGTCAGCAGAGGATGCCCCACTGACATCCTAAAACCTGGAGTGGTCAGGAGGGAAGCTCTGATGACACCTTAATTCTTGACAGAGGGTACTCTCCACACCCTCTGCCAGCGTTAAATGGTTATAGGGTCCATGGTCCACCCATGATTGAAGCTTCGTGAGTTACCTCTGCTACTTACACAGATGTATGGTCATTATCTCAGACATGAAACACATTTCCTTCAGAGTGAAGCACGCTAGGCACTTCCCTCCATTAACTTTCAAAACCTAAAGCAAATAGAACCCACCATCTGACACAGACAAAGGTTGGGTATCCCTCCAGGAGAGATCATACAAATTTGAACACTGAGGTGATACAGATTTCCTACTCCAGGCCAGCATTTATGCACACATTCACACAGAGCTTAAAACATCCCCCCCTCTATTTCAAAAGTGTTCTTCTCCTTCCCCTCTCCTGATAAGCATGCTTATGTTGGGCTCTAGACCAAGGCAATCATGAGGACGACAAGTGGGCTAAAAATAAACAGTTTATTGATCACAGGAGAATAACTAATCGATTAAGGAAGCAGTGAGGCTGGGGAGCTGAAACTGAGACCCCGAGGGCATGGAGGGTGGTCTTTTTAAAGGCAAAAACTGCAAGCAGGTGTGCAGTTTGGGGAGGTAGGGAGTGCTGGTGACATTTAATATGATTGGTTGCTGATGGGAGAAAAGGTAACATTGTTATAAAACTTAACTGTTTTAAGATGTTTGGTAGCTATCCTAACAGTGTAGTTAAGTGTTCTGGTAATTGATTAGAGGTCGCTATTCTGTGTTTTTTCCCCTGGAACAGGTTGGTGAATTCTCAGTTAGGGCAGGGCAGGTCACAGAGGCAGCAAATGGACAAAATGGAGCTGCTTCTGTCCTTTCACTTAGAGGACAGACCTAGATTTTCTTTGCTTTAGTTGCTGAGTCCCTTTGTGGTCACCAAATGTTGCAGGGAATAGTCTTTTCTCTACTGGCCAAACTCTATGTTGGGGGCCTGTGCCTCAGGGGACTCCACATGTGTGGTTCCCGAGTTCATTTCTAGTTTGTTGTTTCTCATGACATTCCACATCTGGAGTCCATGAGTTCCGTTCTTTCTCTCACTTAATAAACTCTACCTTTGTACTCTACCTGTGTTCTGGTTTCAATCTTCGATTCTGAATCAAAGAACCCTGCAATAAATGGATAGAAAAATCCCATAACATTTGGTGCCCAACGTGGGACATTTGGCAAGCAGAGGAAAGACAGTTTACTGTAACACAATCAGAAAGAAGGAAGGGGGAATAGCCCTGAAAAGAGAGACAAGAAGGTTTTAAAACTTCAGTGTTTATTTTTTTAAAAAGTATTTATATTCACAAGAAAATAACATCAACAATCAAAGTATCTCAGCAAGGCTTATTTGCTTTTGATGTAAAGGGTGCTAGCAACATTGACAAATTATGTACACTCTAAATAAAGAATACCTGATGTGGGATAGGGGACTCAACTGTGTTCAACTTACTGAGGTGCTTTCAGAATGCTTCCAATCTTTTAGAAAGTAAGGAGATTTGGGTAACTATGTACTTCTGTGTGCTGAAACAGGGCCCAGTTATACTCAAGGATTTTCTGTCTTTAAGGAGATTCCTATCCAAAGTCTTGAAGAGAAATGACACCAAAGCCATCAACAGCTTTACAAAAAAGAGCAAAAGGCTCTTCAAATTACTCAAATAAAACACAACAAGTTTGTATATAAATTTCTCAACACTTCTAATTCTCACATCTCTGAATTTGTCTATTTAATTATTATGGGACTGTGCTTATTTGAAATAGATCCTTCTTTCAATTAATTTAAAAAGAGTAATTCATCAATATTTGGTAATGATTGCAGATTTAATCATTACAGGCAGAAAACCTGCAAAGCAAATCATTGGAGAAGAGCCTCAGAAAATTGTTCTTCTTTATGATGCCTCTCAAATTTATTATTTACAGCAAACTTCTGATCATTTTGCCATTGTTTTAGTTCAATATCCTTATAAGATTAATAATCATTTTCCTTAAAATGAACTTTTAGATTTTGATTCTAAACATGTATTTGATTTTCCCCACCTTATGGAGAAACTCCCTTTGCCAACTCATAGGATAGCTGTTTCTACAGATGCTCCAGGAGAAGACAAAGTTGTATTGATCTGCCAGTGAGATCGACCAATTTTTTGGATTGAAGGAAAGGATGTTCCTGCATAACAAATGGAATTGTATATGGTGTATGTTGCCTTATTTCAATTTCCTCATCCATTAAACATTTGTTTTCTGATCCTAGATAATAGAGTTTTAGCAGTGAAATGTTTGGAAACTGCATGGGTGGTTGGTGGAATGCATTCTGTGTGTCACTTTTTCCTTTTTTTTTAAAAAAAATCAGATTCAGTCTCTCACTCATTCCAATAAAAACCCCATTTTTATTTCTTACCACAGTCTCAAAATGCATTACCCAGCCCTTTGGCTGAAGGAACTACTTAGTCAGATTATTTATTTACAGGAACTGTTAATGCAGATATGATACCAACTATGAACTGGTCACATGCTCCTTATCTTCAAAATTCTTATTTCTTATGAGCCCGATTTCTTTTACAAAAGGAAAAGCTCAATTGATTGTTAAAGCAATGTCCTTCTGCATAAAGGCTCTTGCCTTCCTACTCCTACCTAGAGGACTGTGTCCAAATCACATCTGATATTTTAGTCATGTCCCTTCTTTTGGGAAATGATAACATGTTCAAGTTATTGTTGATATATGTTTCTTATATATTTTTGCTTTACCCTTATCAAGAGAAACTGTTATGCATGCCATTTCCTTTCTTATAAGGGCTTCTTCAGTAATAGGACATTGTCAAATATTGAAAACTGACAATGCACTTGCATATACTTCACCACATTAAAAAACGTTCTTTCCACTCATGAGATTTCTCACATTACAAGAATTCCATACAATCCTCAAGGCCAGGGTTTTGTAGATCCAGGTAATGGCATGCTTAAGAGTTATTTAAAAATTAAAGAGAGGAAGGAAGGACTACTAAAGATATTCTTTATAATAGTCTTTCTTCCATCCTTTATATTTTAAAAGATTTAAACACAGATAAAGATGTACTTAGAGCAGCAGAGCACTTATGTAATTTACCAGATTACCTGGTAATATGGAAAGAAGTCTTTCCAGTTGTGGTGGCACATGCCAGTGGGATATGCTGAAGAGACAGAGGAAGGAGGATCAGGAGCTCCAGGCCAGCCTAGGATACACCTTAAAGTTAAAAGAAAGAAAGAAAAATTACTTGACAGGCCCAGCGTGGGACTTGAACTCAAGACATGTTCGTCTTTCTCCCAAGGATATACCTCCCACTTGGCTTCCTGAATAGGTGAAGAAGGAGAACCTTCGTACCAGATGTCCCAGATATGACCGAAAAAAATTAGGAATGAATCGACCCCAACACCATCTAACACCAGTTTCTATGTGAGAGGCATCAAAACATTGAGCAAGGAAGATGGCCAGTTTCTGAGCAATACTCCCACTATTTGTTTGTTGCAATGATACATCTATCTCATATGGAGTGAAGTGGATGGAGTGAGACATTCCTGTACATATCAATGACACTCAGCTCCTAGGAGGACTTAGAGCAGAAGCCACCAGGCAACAAATTTCTGGATTTAATTTTACAAGGAGTTTACAGATGTAGTCATGTGTGTGGCTTATTGAGTCCAATTATCAGCTGCCTCACTGTAATTTCCAAGAGTGCTTTACAATTGAATGATTAAGGAGAACCATGTATGTGAATAATACTCACGCACGGATCAGATTTAAAACAGGATCATTATGAAAGGAAAGAAAGTTTTAAAATTTTTTTAAAATTTATTCGTGTGCCTGTGTGTACGTGTGTGTGTGTGTGTGTGTGTGTGTGTGTGTGTGTGTGTGTGTGTGTGTGTGTGTGTGTGTAGAACCACGGGCGAATTGGAAAACCACCATGGACCGCCTCTGCCTCCTCCTTGTTTACTTTGCCCCGGGATTCACAGGCTCCGCCCTACCAGGGCCAGAAGCTCAGGCCGCCCCCGCGTCCACTCGGCGTTTATACGTGGGGTCTAGGATCCGAATTCGGGACCTTCTGCCTGCGAGGCAGAGGCTTAACTCCTGAGCCACCTCTCTAGCCCCAAGGAAAGAGTTTTATAAGAGCTTAAATCACCTTTTCCTTCCATTCTTCCACAATGGAGAGCTTGGGATCATCATGACATAGGTAATAGACAAGTTCTGCTGGACTGGTCTGTGCCAGATGCAAAGATTGAAGCTGAGGACTAGAAAATCTTCTTCAAGGAAGGTTTTGATAGTGGTCTTTGGTCTGACATGACAGGATTCCTACAGACAAAATTTTAGAAATTACAGCAGTATTAATACTTGCTGTACTTGCCTCAAAACAAAATATGGATATAACTGAGTGTGGATATGAGAATACCTCTATGCAGTTGATTAAAGCTAGTGTCCCCCATTCATATCTGATAGTGGTTCATCGCTTGTTAAAAACTCTTCCGAAGTTTTCCCCTGACAGAATACTTATCATACCTGAAGATCATGCCATGGACAGACATGGACACTTTTCTTTAAAGGATGCTATCTTTCTAAGTGCATAAGTCCTGATTTAAGTGTTACAGCCTTTTTACTGTTAAGCACCCACCTTTTATTAGAATGCCTGCTACAATATCTGAACAGGGCATTGAATTTTACATGAATTATAAGTGATTTGTGAGACTTGGTATATCTGCATTTGTAGTTGATGTTAGTCTTATTGCCAGACAGTTATTAGTGCTGTGGCCCTATCAAATACTACTCATGTAGCTTCTTTTGTAAATGATATGAGCAGGAACTTATCTGCTCTTTTCCGTACAGATTCAGTTAAAAATTGATCAAGAAATTGATACAAAGCTGAATGTGTTAAAACAAGCTATTTTTGCCATTGGAAAAGTACAAAACTGAAAGATAGAAGACTCACTAGGTTTCACACTAATCATCAGTGGATATGTGTTACTAGTAAGATTAATAACAATTCTGAATATTATTGTAATCACACCAAGTCTTACCTGTCAGGCATTTGGAATCATGACCATTTAAGCATAAATATTTGATCTTTGTACAATAAGATTATACATATTCAGAAAGCTACTGCAATACCTAATCAATTGTGGTTATAAAAAATGTTCTATAATGGTTTAAATTCTTGGATAAAAATACTGGAATTACTTCAAATTCTGGTCCATGAGTTCTACTTTGGTTGCTGTTGATATAGATTTTCTAGCAGTTGTTTTGATCAACTGTCCTATTCATTTCATGCTGTATCATTTATTTGTGGATGACTTAAAAATTTGAAAATAAAACAGGGGACCCAGTGGGTTTTGCTGCTGACCTTCTCAGGGTCTTTTGAGCTGATCAGACTGGGCAGCAAGATCAGCACATGAGACACTTTGTGTCCTGTTCATTTGCCTGTAAAGGAGGTTTTGCTTTCTCTGTGATTGAGTCTCGAGCTGGAAATAGTACCACACCACTGGTAATGTTCTCTCCTAGTTTCATTTCCTTCTGTTCATTTTTAACAAATTATGGGTTGATTTGAAAGTGTGGATATTTACAGAAAACAGCCAAAAAATTTAATGTTGGCAACTGTTAACATCAAGGTGCTCATAAATATAAATTTCTTTTACTTTACATACTTTATACATGTAAGATAGAAAGAGAGAGGAGAGAGAAAGAGATGAATGTATATATGTATGAGAGATAAGAGACAGAGAAAGAGATAGAGGGAGAGAAAGAGAAGCCTATAGTCTGCACATAGAAGTCAAGGAACAACTTTATGAAGTGACTTACCTCTACTACTGTGTGCTTTGTGTATTGAACTTAGGTCACAAGGTTTCCTAGCAGATGGCTGGCCTGATGAGCTATCTCAACAGCATTAATTACTTGCTTTATTTTATTATTATTGTGGAGGAGGCACATGTACATACACCATTGAGGTGCAGTTGGAAGTAAGAAGACATCTCTGTGGAGTCAGTTTTTGCCTTCCAACTTCATGTGATTTTTATGGACTTTATGTGACCTGTATAAGACTTTTAGATCAGAAATTAAAGGATTAGAAAATGTTGCTGGTGGTGGAGGTGAACGATAGTGGCAAATGGTAATGGCAATAAGGTGGCAGGACCCAGAGTTTGAGGTCAGCCTGGGCTACCAGTTTCCGGCTGGAGATGCAGCTCAGTGGGCAAAGTGCTTGCCTAAGCTGGCACACAGCCCTGGGCTGGATCCCCAGCACTGAATAAACTGGGTATAGTGCAAACATGACTATAATCCCAGCCCTTGGAGTTGAAGGCAGGAGCATCAGAAGCTCAAAGTCATCCTTGCTTCACAGCAGGCTCAGAGTCAGCCTGTGCTTCATGAGACCCTCTCACAAACCAACAAGTACATTCAGAAAAGTAAAGAAGGACTGGAGAGATGGCTCAGGGATTGAGGCTCTGCCTCACAAGCAGGAGGAATCTGATTTGAGAACTGTGATCCCATGTAAAAATGCCAGGTGGAAATTATAGCAGCCTTCACCTCTGGTTCTGGAAGGTGGAGCATGGGAAATCCTAGAGCGAAACAAAAAGTAGTTAGAAACAATCAAACACGTCTCCCAAAGTCACCCTTGGGACTCCACATGCGTACTCTCTGATACACTCAGTTCTCTCTCTCTTTCTCATACACACACACACACACACACACACACACACACACACACACAAAGTAAATAAAAATTAAGAAGAAGAAATTGGCATTATCTTGTGAATTAGATTATTTTGAGTCCCCAGATGCAAATATATCATTTAAAAAATGTAATTATCCAAATTCACTGAGAGATATATAATACTACAGATGATACTGTTCACATAAAAAATATATAACTTTAAAAATGTTCAGAAACTCCGTTATTTCCATGATCTTGGTTCTGAGGCCCATCTTTCTCTTACAGAAGAGTATGTATGTATAACAGGGAGAGAGAAAAAAAAGAAACTAATTTGTTAACAATGTGTGAAGAAAATAATTTCTGAGATTTTTTGGTGAGTGCACTTCTAAGAAATCAAGACAAGAGTCTCTACTTTGATACTCACTGTAAAGTATTTGTGAGAACTTAAAGGATGTTCTGTATGATTGTGATTAGAGTACAGTTTACTTTTATGTTTATACAGTTTCTCTTGCACATGTGTGTGTGCTAGTGTAGATGTGTGTAGAGGTCAGAGGTGGATTTTCATGTTTCAGATCTTCTGTTTAGTTTTCTAACTTATTTACTTAGTTGTTGATTTAGATGAGTCTCTCAATTAACCTGAAGGTCACTGATCTGCTAGACTGGCCAGGCAGTGGGCCCCCTCAATCTTCTGGTTTCTTCCACCCAAGACTGGGAATAAGGCTTGTGTTGCCAAGCTGAGGTTATTATATGATGCCTGGGATCTGAACTCAGATCCTAGTGCTTGCATGTCACACTTTAACCACTAAGCAAATTTCTCAGCTCCTGGCATATCACTTCTTGATGAAATATTCACTGCAGGGAATAAAAATTCATTAACAATAATATAAAGTTTTGCATCTTTTCGGGTATGCAAAAAGTCTTTCTACAGAACATTTACAAAGTTGAGTGTGTGTGCATTTGTGTGTGTTGGTGCTGACGACTGAATATTCTAAGCATATTTTCTACCTCTGAGTTGCACTTCCAATCCCTTAAATATGTCAGAAAGGTGGTAAGGTACACACACTATTATAAAACAGGCCTGCTGATTAGTAGCAGTTTTTGGATCTGGCCATGTAGCTTCTTCAGCTCGCAGCAACACACACTCAAAGACACACCACACACACACACACACACACACACACACACACACACACACACACACACAGTTATTGCAACCACTCCTTTGCATAGTCCATTTTTAGTCCAGAAGTTGAAATTGACATTTTTAGGTTGTAGTTTTATTGTACTCAGAGACTCTACCATACCATAGCCTTCAGCATTAGTTCTAGCATTGCTAGTTTTCTTTTGACATTCATTGCAATGGATGGGGGCATTGGCTAAGTATGTACATGTGTTATGTCATTTTATTTTCTCACTGCCAAGAAGAGTTGAGACTGGAGGATGAGGGACTTACCTGAGGTTGTATATTTGAAACGGATGATCAGGAGTGAACACAGGTCTATCTCATTGCAGTTTGTGTGTCTTTCATGTCCATCGTAAATTCAAATATTGAGTCCTTATATTGTTTTAAAAGCACTCCATATTTATCTATCTTCACATGAATCTGTCCCCTTTCTTTAGACTAGATGCCCTGATTTTATTTGTTCTCGTCTGCTTTCTTTCCTTGGTCTGTGTTTGCATGTGTGTGTGTGTGTGTGTGTGTGTGTGTGTGTGTGTGTGTGCGCGCGCGCGCATATGTACACATTCATACTTTGTGGAGTTAGTTGTCTCTTTCTCTTTTGTATGGTTGTGAGCTGGACCCAGGTTGTCAGGCTGGCGTGGTCTTTATCTTCAGAGTCATCTTGCTGGCACTCCAATTCCAATTTTCTGAACTTGAGTGACACTAACATAAATTGGAGAAAGTTCCAGATACAAACAATGACAGCTTCAGGGAAGGCATGGATACAGGAATTGGCGTCATTTTCACTGGCTACCAGAGTTCTGTGGATTGTCATTACCACTGACATCCTACTGCTCATCCTTGCTGAGGGCAAAGGTCTGAAGCATATTAAGTCTTGCTGTCATATATATATATATGAAACACATGCATAAATATTGAAATAAAAAGGAAATGTCAAGTGATAATTACGAAGTAGATTTATGGAATTTAAGGGATAAAGAAATTACCTATTCTTATTAATCTAAGAATTTAGAAACTAATACATGCCTATTTGTAGGAATGTGCTTGTTAGCACCTTCAAATTATTGTGTTCTAAGCATCCCTTAGCAGTTCAGTTAATGTCTGCAGTTTGAACTTATACTGATAACAGAGCTCTTGCTTTTGTGGCCAACCTCCCTGAATTCAGCAAGGCCATTTCTTCAGGATTCTGGAGTGGGCCAGAATCTACCATCACAGGAACATTCTTGCTTTTTGTTGTTTGGAAATATTATTTATTTGAGAGAGAGACAGACAGACACAGAAAGAGAGAGACAGAGAGAGGACAAAGAGAGTGAGAGCGAGAGAGCATATATCCATGTCATCATGCATGTGTACAGATCAGAGAACAACTTTTGGAAGTGTGTTTTCCCTTTTCATTATGTGGACTCGTGGAATTGAACTCAGATCACCAGGTTTGTGCCCCCTGGGCAAATTTACTGGCCTCTCCATCTCTCTCTCTCTCTCTCTCTCTCTCTCTCTCTCTCTCTCTGTGTCTCCCCCACTCCCTCTCTCTATACACACATGCACACACACAGACATGCAATCACACACACACACACGCACACACACACACACACACACACATCTTGCCATGGTGTGCTTAAGGTGTTTAGAGGACTACATTTTAGGAGTTGGCACTCTTGTTTTTCAGACAGGGTCTCTCTTGTTTCTTGCTGATTTTTTTCTTGTTCTTACCTTGCAGGATTGCTGGGATTACAAAGGTGAGTCATCTAATTTGATTTTTTACATGATTTCTGGGGACCAAACTCAGACAATTAGGGTTGCAGGCAAGTGTTTTTACTTGTGGAGCCATCTTGCCAACTCATTTGCTTGTGTCTGATGAATTCCTCCTCTTTGTCTTGACTTTGGTAGGACCTAGAGCTCTGTTCTGTGTCAGAAGCTTGTGCTTGGTTTCTTTCAGATTTTCTCCATAGGAAGCTTTTCTTTTTCCTTTGCTGAATGTGCCAGAGCTCTGAATGTGACCATTTGTTGAGTGTGACTTTCTAGTCTCTCAGTTGTTTCTCAAGGGGAGTTGCCTATCTCTTCTCTGGGCTGCAAGCAAAGATTTGTCTTCTCCAGGCATGGCTGTGTATTCCGGCAATGCATGTACTCCTGAGATGGAGGATCAGGAGTTTGTTGTCCCAGGTCAAGAAGGATTACATAACCAACCTGAGAGTATCAGGGGTAAGTGGTTCCTTAGCAAAACAACAACAATTAGAACCCCAAACAGGGCTGGAGTGGTGGCTCAGGGTTTAAGCCTCTGCCTCACAAGCAGAAGGTCCTAAGTTCAGATCCCAGGTCTCACTTAAAAAATGCCAGGCAGAAAAGGCAGTTGCTTGCAATTCTGATATTGGTAAGCAGAGTTTGGGAAATCCCAGAGAGAAGGAAGAAGGACGTAGGGGTGATCGAGGATGATTCCCAAAGACACTCTTGGGCCTGCAAAGGTACACACATTGTCCTGTGATAGACATACACATACATACACACACACACACACACACACACACACACACACACACACACACACATATAAATAAATAGTAGATAAATAAATAAATAACCAGACAGATAAATAAATAAATAAATAGATGGATAAATAAATAAATATTTAAAAGTAAAACCTAAAACTAAAGAAAGCAAGAAACCACTCAAAAACACACACATACACACACACACATGCATGCAAGCATGAAAAAATAAAATAAAAAAGTGGACATGGGACATGTATGGTGGCTACCTGTATCCCAGCACTTGGAAGGTAATGACAGGGATTCTTCTCAAATGACTAGTTAACCAGATGATTGTTGATCTCTGGGTTCATTTGAGAGACCCTGCCTTAACAAATATGGTAAGTGTTTGAAGAAGCACAATGCTACCTTCACATTCATGTCCACATATGAATACACACATGCATACACACATACACATGCATGTCCTATATACAATACATACAAAAAAAGAGAAACTGGGGTATCAGAGCTCAATCACAGGACACTTGCCCAGCATGCATAGGGCCCTGGTCCAAACTCAACTGTTACAATCGTTCAAAATAACAAGTGGCAACAAAAAAAGAAAGAAAAGAAATTGAAAATCGAAGGGAAACCTGAGCTATACATCTAGTTAAAAGACAGTAAGGGCTAAACAATGACACTACCTGAGAAAAAGAAAACTACATCAAAGACATGCATCAGTTATATAGGTTCAAGAAATCTAACCAAACCTTAACCTCTCTGCTCCTTAAGGCATATGAAGATCCCATGTATGACATCATTTGAGAGAACAAAAGACATGAAAAGGATGTAGGGTGAGGCTCTTCTGACATGATACCAACATACTCTTAAAATCTTAGTTTTTTTTTATTTATTCAATTGTGCGTGTGTGCGTATGTATGTGTGCGTGCACGTGTGTCTGTGTGTGTGTAGAACCACGGACGAATTTGGGAACCACCATGGACGCTTCCACTTCCTCCGCCCCGGGATTCACAGGCTCCACCCTACCAGGACCAGAAACGCAGGCCGCCCCCCGCTTCCGCCTGGCATCTATACATGGGATCTGGGATCCGAACTTGGGACCTTCCGCCTGCAAGGCAGAAGCGTAACCCCTGAGCCACCTCTCCAGCCCAACTCTTAAAATCTTAAGTCATACAATGTTATAAGCAGGTATACTGACTTAAAGGGAATGTCCTTGAAAATACAATATACTAACTGTGAGTGGCTGAGAGAACAAGACTCATTTCCAAATAGTCAGTATGAGGAATAAGCAGGCCAATTTCTAGTAGAGTACACTAAAATAGATAATGCCCCAGAACACTACGGCCTCTGTTGTGCACAATCCACATTGTGCTGTCTGTCCTCTGAAGTCTACACCTGTGTGTTTGTTTCTCTGTACAAGTGGTAGAGTCTGTGTAGCCACAATTATCCTCAAATTACAGACCTTCCTTCTCTGCCTCTTGAATGCTAAGACCCTAGGTCTGCACCAGCTTGCTTAGAACAATTGACCCGTGCATGTGATTTAAATGATCTTCAGTGTCATTGAGAAGCTGAGCTTTTGTGTCTAGATCCCCACAAGTTCTGTGGCTGAGTACAGATATTTATGATTTTTATACCTGTTGAGACACAGGGGCAGCCTGGGGTATTTCTTATGGTGATGGAGGTGTATTTTGTTAAAAAAACAACTTCAGGTGCAGTGTTGTCCAGGGCCAGTCCACTTTCTCCTAGACAGCATCACAGGGAGAACCCAGTTAGAACTGTTTTGTGATAAAAACAAAAAATGGAACCAGGTATGTAATACTTCCTATTAAGTTGCTGCCCAGAGTGGTCTTGAAGATTCCTCCCAAACCCTCCCCACCAAATAGTATTTGCTGTTGACATTGCTCTCTGTGCCCTGCAGAAACTGACAGTAGGACCCTATTACTGCAGCCTGAACACATGCTCATCATGGGATAAAAAACACGAGCAGGTACTGGTCTGGAAACTTCTTCCTTGCTGGATAGCCTTCATGATACTAGAATGTTCTATGCAAGTTTGTAGGAGAGGAAAGCTATCAAAAGATATCATTATTCTGTGAAAGATGCAGATTGCAATAGCAGTCACCCTGACAAGTGCAACAGTGGCATGAGAGTCAAAGGGGACAGCCACTTTGTAGGAGAAATCCCATTCCTGCTGATGTAAACCAGAGCAAGAACCTTGGCAAGGAAGGAAAAAGGCCAGGGGAGGGGTGAAAACGATGAAGTTAAGCTGTAAAAACACTAGCAAACTGCTTTTCAAATACTTGTCATTCTATCTTTAGATGAGAGGATCACTCAGCAGTCAACCAAGAAGCTTCCTCCTGTGATAGAAGGTGTTTTATTAAAGAAAATCACAGCTGGAAAAAGTGCAGAAAATAGAAGATGGAAGACAGCCCTGCCCTAAACAGGACATCCCAGCCACTCACCTACCCCAAGGGGCAGGGAACGTTACACAGCAGCTATATATATTTCCATGAGACTTACAGAGGATTTTTTCATAGTAACATGGTACAGAGAGCTCAAGTAGTCCCACATCACACTGAGATGGTCCCAGCTGGGGAGAAGCTAACCCCAAAAGTATAACCACTGATATGATTCATGCTTCGGTAACTGAAAGGAAACCCACAGGAAACCCAGGAGGTCATTTGTGCAGCAACAACAACAGCAACAACGAAAACAAGAGGGAACCTGGCAGGGAAGAAGAAGGGTTGTAGTGGAAATGGGAGGAAATATGAGACTTGGGATTATGTTTGGAACTATGATAAATTCTCTGTAATCATGCACGAAACATTAAAAGAATGTTTTTTTAGGGCTGGAGAGGTGGCTCAGGGGTTAAGCCTCTGCCTTGCAGGTGGAAGGTCCTGAGTTCAGATCCTAGACCCCACGTATAGATGCCGGGTGGAAGCGGGCGCGGCCTGCGTTTCTGGTCCTGGTAGGGCGGAGCCTGTGAATCCCGGGGCAGAGTAAACAAGGAGGAGGCGGTCCATGTCGGTTCCCGAATTCGTCCGCGGTTCTACACACACATACACGTGTACACGCACACATACATGCACACGCAAACACACACATACATGCGCACAATTGAATAAATAATAAAAAAAATTAAAAGAATGGTTTTTTGAATGTCAGATTTGATTTCTTTAGTGTGTGTGTGTGTGTGTGTGTGTGTGTGTGTGTGTGTGTGTATCAGAGGATGCTGTGTGTCCCTGTAGAGGACAAGGGTGATTTGTGGAATCATCCTGAATTGCTTCTATGTCCTTCTTGCTTTGGCGTGAGATTTCCTAGCCTCTGCCCTCCAGAGTGCTAGAAGTGCAGACCTCTACCATTACTGCCTATCATTTTTACATGGGATTTGGGACCAGAACTTAGGACCTTTTGTTAGTAAAACAGTCTTAACCCCTGAGCCATCTCTCCAACCGTAAAAGAATAACTTTTTAAAAAATTTCTTCATTCATACATAGAAAGTTGATAAGTACCCCATTTCCCTTCTTCCGTTAACCCTCCCTGTATCTCCCTTTTGCCCAGTGGGGCCCCCCCCATTCCTGGAGCATCCGATAGTGTGCATATCAAACTTCCCTCTGGGTCCTCCTCTCTGATGAGGTGTAAGGCCTCAGTAGCATTGCCTAGAGCTCTTTTTTGTGTTCCCCTTTAGTATAGGAACACGATTGTGGCTGTTAATCCCTTGCCTCTAAGGATCCTAGTGCTTGTGATACATGCTAGACTTTAGGTTCAATGATATGTTGGTCATTGGGCAGGTCATAAAGTCCTATTATGATTACTTTGGCCATAACTTGTATGGAGTATCTTGCATATTGTTGCTCCTTCCTATCTTTAGGCTCTTACAATCATACTGCCCCCTCTTCCACAAATTTCCCTGAGTTTTAGGATGGGAAGAGATTAGGCTGGCCTGGTTCAAGGTGGTTGATGTAGAGTCTCTGATTTTCCGAATTATGGTTTGTTAATTTTTTTTCTAAAAGAATAACATTATAAATTGATCTTACAATAAATTGATCTCATACAGGTTTAAGAAGAGCAGAAAAAAAGGAAGAGGGGTTGGAGAGGTGGCTCAGGGGTTAAGCCTCTGTCTTGCAGGCAGAAGGTCCTGAGTTCGGATCCTAGACCCCACGTATAGATGCCGGGCGGAAGCGGGGGTGGCTTGCGTTTCTGATCCTGGTAGGGCGGAGCCTGTGAATCCCGGGGCAGAGTAAACAAGGAGGAGGTGGAGATGAGATGGTCCATGGTGATTCCCGAATTCGTCCCTGGTTTTATATGCACACACATACATGCACACACACACATGCATACACACACAATTGAATAAATAATAAAAAAAATTTAAAAAAAGAAAGAAATGGGGCTCGGAATTTTGTAGTTGACACACTGCTTACTTACTTGCCCAGCTTGCATGAAGCCTGGATACTACTCCCAGCACTTTGTACTCAGTATGGTGGCACACACCCATAATATATCACTCAGGAGCATCAGAAGTTCATGCTTATTGTGCTGAGATTAAGCCTTCTCTCAAGAAGAAGGTCCTGAGTTTAGATCCCAACTCCAATAAGGAAATGGCAGTGCCCTGCACTCAGACCCCAGAGAGTGGAGCCTGGAAAAATCCAGAGGAAAGAAAAGGGAACTTAGTGCAATCCAGGGTGAATCCTGAAGATAACTTTGGACCTCCACAGTTACACACAGTGCCCCCTGACACATTACACACACACACATGCACACAGGCACACACACACACACACACACACAGAGTTCAAAGATATGGACTAGGAAGATAATCCAATCATTAAGGCTCCTGGTAGCTGAGTGATGATCCTGTAAGCCCACATTGTAGATTGACAGAACTGACTTGTGAAAGACATCCCTTGACCTCCACATATCAAGGTATATGTATACACCATGGCTCCCTCATTCCCCCTTTCCTACCAAATAAATACTGTTTTGATTATTTATTTATTTTTATTATCCCAATTATTCATTTTATTTTTTTCTATAGTGAGCTATAGAAACCTATTCTTTTCTCTGAGGTTTCTGTAAGGCCCCTGTTAAGAAGTCTATTCCTACTTTTCTTGAAACTGTTGTTCATGTGAATTACTAGCTTTTCCTGGGGTGAATCTGGAAACCAAATATGTAGAAGTCAGTCAGTTGATAGACTGGGCCTATCTCTCGGGTTCACTGGGACAAACTGGAAGCCTGAGTTAATGATTGGCTCCAATACACAGGAACTTTGCTGGACTGGGTCTGTCCTTCTAGCCTACTAGAGCCTGGAACGACAGGGAACGATTTCCAATCAGGGATTAGCATGATTTTTTGAGGAGACTGTATAGCCTGGATCCAGAGTAACCACTGGGAATGTAAATATGGAGGAGTTGGTTGGGAGGTCAGCACTCATGAATGACAGAGCAGAGGCTATACAGGCTGACTGGGTCACCTGATGATACATGTATCCTAGAGTTTGGATACAAAGATTATTCAAGCACTTCAGACCACTAAGGTTGGCCCAAGCCCTTGGGTCTGTTAGAGGAGGACTGAATCCCAGGGCTACAGGAGTAACAGGTCATAGAATTCAGCCTGATACTAAGAAGGTAAGGCAGTTGGGGATTGTGGCATCCACTTTGGCATTGGGGTGGGCCTGAAAGTTCAGTCTTAGTTAATGGTTTCATGTCCTCTTCATTGCATCTCATGTCTGTGCCAAACCTCAGTGCTTGAATCTCTTACTTGGTTTCCTCAAATATTTGTGAAGGCATTTTTGACAATGAAGACTTGTTTAAACTGATGCTTCTGCAGTAGAACAATGGCAAGTGCTACAAAATCCTATTCTGCAACTTTGCTGACATCTGGACCTCAAAGCACAGACTCTTCAAAAACTCAAGCACTACCATGTGTACAAATTTTACACCCTGACCCTCAAAACACAGTATGAAAATTCACCCCTAAAGTCTTGCATACATGCCAGTTTAAACAGTTTCATCCCATCTATTCTGCCAAATACTACAAAATCTTCTGCATATTGGAGGAGTCTCTAAACTGCAAGGCTTCTCACTTCAGGGGACCTTCAGTGCAGAAAGGAATGTATTTGGTCCACTTCTTCATCCAAATCCCTCTATGGGTTTTTGGGTTTTCAGTATGCTCAGATGCCATAATGCAGCTTAATTATAGTGTTCTACAAAATACCACTGAAGTTTTTCTTTAAATGGCACATGGGATAGGCAGATCTTCATTTACTACAGGCTCAGTGTTCTCTTTGACTGTGCAAAATAAATTTTCGTTTTTTTGGATGCTAATAAGGAACTATAACAGAAAAAATGAAATTAAGTTACATACTTGTCAAAGGGAAATAAGATAGTGGTACATTTCTGTTTACATGAAATAATACATAAAATTATTTTCTTTAAAAAAAGTTACTTGGTTACTACATTATAATAAAATATTTCCTCATATCCTTAGAGTGACAACTGTCAAAAAATAAAATAAAGTTTAAACTGTGTTAGTAAATTTGTAGAAAAGCTGGAAACCTTGTGTAGGCAGGAGTACAAATAAAATAATATAACTGCATTAAACACAATAGAGGACATTCTCAAAAACCTAAAAACTAATAGTCATAGGATAAAACACTGCATACATTTTTGGGTATGCATTCAAAAGAATTTAGAGCAGGGCCTCAGAGAAGAAATATCTGCTTACAGCAATATTGCTCCCAATTGCTAAAAGGAAATAATGTCCCTATTAATAGATGAATGGACAAGCAAAATAAAGTGTACACATTCGATTTAATATTATTCAGTCTTAAAAAGAAATTCTGGCATGTTGTATAACATGAAGAACCTTGAAGTAATTATGTTAAATGAAATAAACCAATAATCAAAACAATAAGTTGTGTAATTTAGTTTACATGAGACAGTTAAAGTCACCACAAATCACAGGCAGAATTATGGTTGCCACAGGCAACTGGAATGGGAAGTTATTTTTTTAACAGGAACAGAGATTCAATATAATAAAGTGAAAGCAGTTTTGGAGACAAATGCTCAACATTCATAATATATGGTAAATTTCGTATGATTCACACAGTTTGAAAGTCACAAGAACAGTTACATGATCACATAAATTTAAGGAATACATTTGATAACCTGGGAAATTCACAATGTACAAAAACATTTCAAAGTATGTGGTCTGTTTTTAATAAAAAAGTAGAGACTTTTCAACCACACTCATAACTTTAGCTTACCCTATCTTTATCTCCTTCTAATTTCAGAAGATGATAGTGGGGAGAGTCTTCCACCTGTTCCTATAAGGAACTACATACTAATCAATAGTTTTCAATCAAATCTGACCACTTTAAAAGTTTGCTGTGATAAATACTATCTTCACTATCTTAAACTTCTTAAGCACTTTCAATAAATCACTGCAGTGTTGGGTTTACACAGAAGAAATATTTTTCTTAATTCAAGTAAACATGATCATGGATTCTCATCAAACAACTGTGCTTAAGAAGGCTTTAGTTGATGGGACTACTACTGGAGTCCTGATTATTCTACATATGCCAGATAAATATTTATTTTCTTCTTTTTTAACATAAATTTTTTTGGAAGAAGTTCAGGGGCTGGACAGATGACCCATCAGTTAACCTTCTGCTTTGCAAGCAGAAGGACTTGAGCTCAGATCCCGGACTTATGTAAAGACACTGGGAGGAAATGACAGAAGCCTGCACTTCTAGCCAGGGCAGATGGAGCCTGGGAAACCCTAGAGCAAACTTTAAGGAGATTTTTGAGCTCCCTAGGAACATTCCCAAAGTCTCCCTTGCACCTGCACAGGCACTCAAATAATCCTCTGGGGAACACACACACACACACACACACACACACACACACACACACAAGTTCAAGGTCACTTTGAGCTGCATATCAAGGTTGAGGACAGCATGGGATCAAAAAAAAAAGGATGGGAGGTTTGTTTCACTTGATTATATTATACTTCTTGAGGTGGTAGCTCATGAAATTGAGCAGTGAGAATGGGTAAGAGTGTTCATCTGCTAAAGTTACAGGACTATGGCACACAGGTAGCAATATTTAGGACAATTAAAGGCATTGTTCTTCATGAGGTAGTTAGTTAGGATTATTTCCCCTACTCAATACTGCTTTAAGTGAATTTTTTGAAAACAATTTTTCTAGCCTGAAAAGAAATCATAGCTCTGAACAACTTTGCATATTTAGGGTACAACAGCTGGAACAGTTGCGGGAAGATTCTACCTCATAGAGGACTGCAGAGCTCCAGAGAAACAGAAGAGGAAGAAGTAAAAGAGCATCAGAACAAGAAAAAAAAAAAGAGAAATGAGAGTCTTCCATCAAGTGAGAGGTCAGACTAAGCATGACAGAGCTAACTTCTCCAACATTCTCCTCATGTTCTGGCTGTTCTGGAAGACAGATGCCATATGAGATTGACAGAATGGACATAGGAGAGAACATCTGGTAGCATGGCTGTGGATTCTCCCAACCTTGCAGTGAGGAGCTGACCACAGCTGAGCCAGTGGTGTCCAGTCAGGTGCTGGATGATGACACAGCTAGTCCAGGCAGAACATCTTCTTCAGTGTTCCCTTCTCTCGTGGCCACTTGCTTCTGTGATTGCAGGGTGGCAAGATGAAGGAAATCCAAAAAAGCACTCCTAGGTGCTGCCATGTTCTTGCCTACACAGTGGGGCAACTCAGTTCCTGTGGATTTCAGTCTTCACCCTTCCCTGGTTCGAGATAATGAAGACTCATGACTAATTCTTGAAGACTCATGACTAATTCTTAAAATGTATTTATTTATGTATATTAATAACACAGAAAAAATATAATACTGGAAAGGGGTCCAAATATAAAAGCTATGTGAGGTTTGAACATAAAAATTTATGGCTACAGAACCAGAGAAATGATTCAGATTTCTGTCTCAAAACAGAAGAATTTCAGTTTGAATCCCAGATCCCACATAAGTATCCCAAGTGGAAATTGTGTGGATCTGCACTGTAAAACCCAAGAGCAAAGCAAAAAAGATGCTTAATAATCCGGGATGGGTGCCAAAGTCATCAATGGGTCTCCACAGTAACACTCACACTGCTGTCTGATACATATACACATAAAACAAACCAAGCTCCTTGCTCAATTCTAGTTTCTTTCCAGAATGCAGTGAAGTCTTTCAGGCTTTTCATACAGGGTTAGGTGAGTGCACACAACTGTAATGCCAGCACCCAGGAGGCTGATGCAGGAAGATTTTTGTGAGTAAAAGACCACCCATGATACATAGCCAGATCATGTCTCTACAAAAAAAGCAAGCAAGCAAGAGAGAAGGAAAGAACAAGAAAAGAAAATATCTCCTGAAGGATGACCCTTTAGGACTTCTATATATGTGTGGGGACCACATGCGTGTCTATGTACATGTGTTTGTCAGAGGACTGGTAGTCTCATTCCTCAGAGCTCATCCATGTTTTGAGACAAGGTCTCTCATGCTTAAAGTTCACAGAGTGTATCTGTTTCCCAGTTAGAGAACCTCATATCTCTGCCTCCCCAGCACAGGCATGATAAACTCACTGCCACTGTGCCTGGCTTTCCAACAGGGGCCGCAGTGACTTATTTCAGACCCTCATGATTGCAAAACAAGTGTTCAGCCACCTGAAGTACCACCCCAGCCTTAGAGCTTTTTCTATGTAAGTGACACACATGTTGTCCTGCATGCTCTTAATGATTTTTAGTTAACACTATGAAGTGGCTCCCTATGCTGGCCTTGCTGTCCAACAAAACGCAGGGTCAGTGAATGAAACAGAGTCCCCTGCCCATCCACACTACTGTCGACCTGGAGAAATGAGGTTCCTGTGGCAATAGGAAGCCTGTGTGCCTACATTGTATGTATCGCATGTTACTGTTTTCCAGAGGTAATGATCACACAATGTTAAGAAGGGGATGTGGTCAGCTGGTTACATCATGTTCATAAATTCCTGCCTCCTGTTCCCTTGAGCATAACCTATCCCTCCTCCTGTAGCAAACTGAGCTATGGCTGAGTTCAGGAAAGTGCCTGCAAGTTGAAGCCCAAGCCTGTTTCAATATTCAGATCCCAGAAACTCATTGCCCATTTCCTGCTGATTTTCTTAGGAACCATATTACCTTCCCATGTCAGGAAACATGGTGGCACACAGGGACTTAGGCAAGATGATCACAGCTACGTACTGAGGTCTTGTCTCAAAAAACAAACAAACAAACAAAAAAAAACTAGCGACATAACTCTTGATAAACCTTTCCGTGTGCAGGGTCCCAGGACTGCAATTAAAGATTTGGTGGAGAGTGCTACGGGGATGGCTTTCAAGAGCCTACCCTCCCAGAGAATGAGAAAGCCCCCACGGATCCTATACTCTGAAAAACTGCACATCTCATACACCTGTTCCTCACACACACCCTCAGGAAGCGAAATGGCCAACATGGCACAGCTTTGCAATGCAAAGAAGTAACGTGAACGCAGCTCACAGCCTGGCTCCACATCTTCGAAATACACAGCTTCATCTTCTACTTCTTCTTCAGGGCGGTCACACTGGATTAATGGATTTGGCACTGGGTCTGTGGCTGACTCGGAATCACAAGACACATCTCCTGTCACATGGGGCTCCTCACTTTGGACCTCTGCGTTGACCTCCTTCTCATCGTGTATCCACTTGTACCATTAGGTCTAAGTCTTCTCCTCATGAGGGGAAAGGATGTGGAAGGTGCTCGGAGCCTGGAGTGTCCCAACAGCAGTCCCTTCAAATGAGAACCACACAGAAGCCTGCACAGCCACCACATGCGAGCAATGAAACCTCACACATCAAGGACCAGTGGGGTGGAGTGGGGGTAGAGGAAGAATCACACTCAAACCACTTGAATCTTTTACAAAATCACAATGTATTGAAGCGCACATTATTCAGCAGCTGCACACAACTCCAGGCATTTAACAGTAGTTCCATCTTCACCAGAAGAGGTCCGCTGTCTTCCCAAAGACGGGAGGGCTACACACACCCTGGTCTGTCCACCTCAGTCTTCCACGTTGAAGATAACACAGGCGCAAGCCATCCTGACAAACTGTCCCCATTTTGCTTGTTGTGCTAGGAACATTGTGCTAGGAACATGCTTCTTCCTGCTCACTGGTGCCTCAGGGCCGGAGAGATGGTCAGCCGTGTCAAGATTCTGTCTAGCAAATAGCAGGTCCCACTTCCAACCCCAGGTCCCAAGTGAAAACACCAGGCCGAAATGGCAGAGGCCCACACTTCCCACCCTGGTGGGCAGAGCCTGGGAACTCCCAGAGCCAAGCAAAAAGGAAGAAGAAGCAATCCATGATGGTTCCCAAAGTTACCCTTGAAACTACACAGGGACAGTGCTCTGTTACCCTCACACGGGAAACACTTTTGAGTTTCTAATCACGCTAAAAAAAGTCTTCATCTTCCTCAGATGAGTCACAGTAATGCTGCACCCACTGAGGAACATCTGCTCTGGGAGCTTGTTCCTCTTGAGCTGAGGTTTCTTCTGAATCCAGCCGCTCCTTGGCCTGCCTTCTTGCCTGCTGCTCTCCACAGGTAGGTTCCTCAGCCTCACTGGCAGCACTGCTTTGCTGTGCAGCACATCCCGAGAGTCTCTCTGAAGAGCATTCCCTTGTACAATAAAAGACTGCCCCCACTTACCTTAACCTCTGAAAGATCACCTATCTCATACACATTTTCCCCATATACACCCTTAGGAACCGAAGTGGCCATCTTGTTCCAGAACGTGCCTGTACCAGGATACATCTCCCAGCCTGGCTCCACATCTTCTAAATACACATCTTCACTTACTATCACTATCACCTTCCTCACTATCATCGCTGCTTTTCTCTACATCACGTAGATGAACTCTGCCATGCTCTTTGAAGAGTCTACCCTCTAAGAGAATCAGAAAGCCCCCACGGACCCTAATCTCTGAAAAACTGCGCATCTCATACACCTCATTTTCACACACACCCTCAGGAAGCAAAGTGGCCAATGTGGCATGGATTTGCAATGCAAAGATGTGACGTGAACGCAGCTCACAGCCTGGCTCCACATCTTCGAAATACACAGCTTCATCTTCTACTTCTTCTTCAGAGCGGTCACACTGGATTGCTGGATTGGGCCCTGGGTGTGTGGCTGACTCGGAATCACAAGGCACATCTCCTTTCGCATGGGGCTCCTCACTTTGGACCTCGTTGTTGACTTCCTTCTCGTCTTCTGCCTTCCTGTCTCCCTCAGGCCCCAAGTCAGAGCACAGAGTCTGGACTGCTCTGTCCACCTCACTGCACTGGCACAGGCCAGCGGGAGGGGCATCCACTCCTGCCTTCCTCCCTATCTCAGGCTCCAAAGCACAACTGGGAACCTGCACTGCTTTGTCTGCACCACGCTGGGGCAGAGTGGGACTAGCAGAGTGGCTCCTAGAGCCTACATTTCTCTCCGCAACACTAAGTTCCTCAAATTCTTCTGCACAAGGCTCAGTGTCCTTCTTATCGGCCTCAAAGGGATCTCTGATCTTCTTGTACCCGGCACAGCCAGGAGCTTGCCTAAAGATGTGTCCTTCGGTGTCTACATTTTCAGCGTCCTCAGGAGCAGTTTGGGACTCCTTTGATTCATTCCTTTTCACACAGCCATGACAACAGACGCATCCTGACTGGCGACCAAGAGGTAGTGCTGGTGACAGGCCAGGTAGTATGCATGGTGATCTCAGCACTGGAAAGGCAGGGCTGTGCTCCAAGGGCACAGGAAAACACAGACTTCCACTGTTGAAACCTAGAAACAGAGCACAGGTCAGTTACTATGCCACCACCCTTCCACCAGGGCCACCTCAGTGGTCCAAATAGTAACCCCAAGCCTTATGTTCAATGGATAGGACAACACTCAAGAACCTGAAGCAATCTCAAAAGGGGCTTTTCAACCACTGCTTCAACATCTTGTTTGATGGCGCCCCAGGCCCTCATGGCATTCCACCTTCGGAGTCCATGAGTTGTGTACTTTCTCTCCTCTAATAACCTATCTTTTTGTTGTTTTTATTCAATTGTGTGTGTGTGTGTGCATGTGTAGAACCACCATGGACTGCCTCCACCTCCTCCTTGTTTACTCTGCCCCAGGATTCACATGTTCCCCACCAGGACCAGAAACGCAGGCAGGCCGCCCCCGCTTCTGCCTGGCATCTATACATGGGATCTAGGATCTGAACTCAGGACCTTCTGCCTGGAAGGCAGAAGCTTAACCCCTGAGCCACCTCTCCATCCCTCAAATTATCTTAAAACAAAAAAAAGTAAATAAAATAAGACCCCATCCTAAGCAAGCCTAACATGGAAATCAACCTTTTTCCCTAAAAGATGACAAAGTGAACAAATGCTTGATATTCAATTATCAGGCCAGTGACATAGCTAACAGAAGACCTAAAAGGACAGCCACCTTCAGAAAGTTGCTGCATTCTGCATCCTTCTTTCTCCTAAATATATTTCAAAAGTCCTCTCCACTCTTTGTGAGATTTGAAGTCAATATCCAAAATGGAACTCTTGTGTACACACACAAAAAAGAGTGAGACTCAAAGAACTCAAAGCCAAACACCACAATATAGGTAGGTAAACAATATTTCAAGATACAAGTCCTTGTAAATTTGGTTCATGATAATACAATCGAAGCCTATTAGCTTTTAATGTCTGAAAAGATGAAGGACTTGGAAATAATTCAAGTGACAGGCAGAGCATGGTGCCAGAGCTGTAACTGCACTGAGTATGGGGACAGCAGAAGGATGAAGGGACAGATACATGGGAAATTGTCACTGAAAATGAACCATACACAGCACACTCATTCTCAAGCCGGTTGTAAACCATGGGGTTGATTTTCAGGTTGGTATTCACTATCAGGCTAGCCTGAAACTTGCCACCATATTTCTGCCACTGCTTCCCAACTGCTAGAGAGACAGGCATGTTCCACTGCCTCTGGCTTTATATGCTTTACCACAATATCCAAATACAACAAAAACTCAGATGTCCTTGGATCTGATTTTGTACATAGCAGAATCAGTATCCTCCGTAGACTAGACTTAGATCACAAATCAACTTCATTCTACTAAGTCCAGACAGGTGCTTATAGCACCATCTCTGGAGAGTGAACTAGCAGAATCACTTAATCCCATGGGTAAGTATGAAGCTAGGTAAGGCTTGAAAAAGGAAAACTTGGTATGATGGGCAAAATTGTAAACCGGACCAATGCTTATACCTGTACACCCAGTATAAAGCCAGGAGAATTTAGGAGACAGTCTTATAAGAAGGTAGATGTAGGAAAATCAGTGCTAGGGAAGCCAACAGCAAGTATGTTCCCTAGGGCGTGCATCAATAGTGTACAAATGCAGGTTTCAAAACTGCCAAAAACACTTATCACAGTGGCAAAGATCATGATAAATTCCAGGCCAGTTAGGGTTACATGTTACAGCAGGGAAAATAGGCCTCCACCAAGGACCCAAATAAGTAATGAGACATCTGATTAAGTTCACAGACTTTTGTTCCTGATCATTTACTACTGAGGGGGAGTGATCTCACCAGAAGAAGAGGGCATATAGTCTGGCAGATAAAAAGTAACAATTTTGCAAATGGGTGATAGACCCCTCCCTCACTGTGGTTTCCCACTTTTATTACATCTACCTTTGAATGTGCTTTTATCACAAGACTCTAACAGCTTTTTGTCTCTGGCCAGGGGGTAACATACAATGCCCACCAGGATGGAGTGAAGGGCATTGCAGGAGCAGCAAAACTGCAAAAGAAAATCAACAAACCACAATCCAGAACTTCAGAGACTCTATATCAACCACCTAGAACTAGGCCAGCTTAGTCTCTCCCCATCTTGAAGCTCAGGGAAATTTGCGGAAGAGAGGGCGGTAAGAGTGTAAGAGCATAAGGATGGGAGGAGCAATGATATGTAAGATACTCTATACTAGTTAGGGCTGAAGCAATCATAATTGGACTTTGCATGCCCTGCGCATTGTCCAACACACTGTTGACCTCACAAAGTCTAGCATCTGCTAAAGGCACCAAGATCCTTGGAGGCAAAGGATTGGCAGCCACAGCAGTGTTCCTATACCTAAGGGGAACACGGGAAAGGGTTCAGGAAAGGCCACTGGGTTCTTGTACGTCATCGGAGAGGAGGGCCCAGAGGAAAATCAGTCATGCACAAGAAAGGACTCTCTGGGAATTGGGATGGGAGGCACTGGGGATGGGGAGGGAAAGGGGTAGGGAGGGGGAGCAGGGGGTACGGGGGGAGGAGGAGGGAGGGAGGGAACTGGTGTACCTAATAAGTTTGTATGAGCTGAAATAAAAAAAAAAGAAAGGAAATGGCATGTATAACAGTTTCTCTTGATAAGGGTAAAGCAAAAATATATAAGGAACATATATCAACAATAACTTGAACATGTTATCATTTCCCAAAAGAAGGGACATGACTAAAATATCAGATGTGATTTGGACACAGTCCTCTAGGTAACACTGAGTAGGAAGGCAAGGGCCTTTATGCAGAAGGACATTGCTTTAACAATCAATTGAGCTTTTCCTTTCGTAAAAGAAATCGGGCTCATAAGAAATAAGAATTTTGAAGATAAGGAGCATGTGACCAGTTCATAGTTGGTATCATATCTGCATTAACAGTTCCTGTAAATAAATAATCTGACTAAGTAGTTCCTTCAGCCAAAGGGCTGGGTAATGCATTTTGAGACTGTGGTAAGAAACAAAAATGGGGTTTTTATTGGAATGAGTGAGAGACTGAATCTGATTTTTTTTTAAAAAAAAAGGAAAAAGCGATACACAGAATGCATTCCATCAACCACCCATGCAGTTTCCAAACATTTCACTGCTAAAACTCTATTATCTAGGATCAGAAAACAAATGTTTAATGGATGAGGAAATTGAAATAAGGCAACATACACCATATACAATTCCATTTGTTATGCAGGAACATCCTTTCCTTCAATCCAAAAATTGGTCGATCTCACTGGCAGATCAATACAACTTTGTCTTCTCCTGGAGCATCTGTAGAAACAGCTATCCTATGAGTTGGCAAAGGGAGTTTCTCCATAAGGTGGGGAAAATCAAATACATGTTTAGAATCAAAATCTAAAAGTTCATTTTAAGGAAAATGATTATCAATCTTATAAGAATATTGAACTAAAACAATGGCAAAATGATCAGAAGTTTGCTGTAAATAATAAATTTGAGAGGCATCATAAGGAAGAACAATTTTCTGAGGCTCTTCTCCAATGATTTGCTTTGCAGGTTTTCTGCCTGTAATGATTAAATCTGCAATCATTACCAAATATTGATGAATTACTCTTTTTAAATTAATTGAAAGAAGGATCTATTTCAAATAAGCACAGTCCCATAATAATTAAATAGACAAATTCAGAGATGTGAGAATTAGAAGTGTTGAGAAATTTATATACAAACTTGTTGTGTTTTATTTGAGTAATTTGAAGAGCCTTTTGCTCTTTTTTGTAAAGCTGTTGATGGCTTTGGTGTCATTTCTCTTCAAGACTTTGGATAGGAATCTCCTTAAAGACAGAAAGTCCTTGAGTATAACTGGGCCCTGTTTCAGCACACAGAAGTACATAGTTACCCAAATCTCCTTACTTTCTAAAAGATTGGAAGCATTCTGAAAGCACCTCAGTAAGTTGAACACAGTTGAGTCCCCTATCCCACATCAGGTATTCTTTACTTAGAGTGTATATAATTTGTCAATGTTGCTAGCACCCTTTACATCAAAAGCAAATAAGCCTTGCTGAGATACTTTGATTGTTGATGTTATTTTCTTGTGAATATAAATACTTTTTAAAAAAATAAACACTGAAGTTTTAAAACCTCCTTGTCCCTCTTTTCAGGGCTATTCCCCCTTCCTTCTTTCTGATTGTGTTACAGTAAACTGTCTTTCCTCTGCTTGCCAAATGTCCCACGTTGGGCACCAAATGTTATGGGATTTATCTATCCATTTATTGCAGGGTTCTTTGATTCAGAATCGAAGATTGAAACCAGAACACAGGTAGAGTACAAAGGTAGAGTTTATTAAGTGAGAGAAAGAACGGAACTCATGGACTCCAGATGTGGAATGTCATGAGAAACAACAAACTAGAAATGAACTCGGGAACCACACATGTGGAGTCCCCTGAGGCACAGGCCCCCAACATAGAGTTTGGCCAGTAGAGAAAAGACTATTCCCTGCAACATTTGGTGACCACAAAGGGACTCAGCAACTAAAGCAAAGAAAATCTAGGTCTGTCCTCTAAGTGAAAGGACAGAAGCAACTCCATTTTGTCCATTTGCTGCCTCTGTGACCTGCCCTGCCCTAACTGAGAATTCACCAACCTGTTCCAGGGGAAAAAACACAGAATAGCGACCTCTAATCAATTACCAGAACACTTAATTACACTGTTAGGATAGCTACCAAACATCTTAAAACAGTTAAGTTTTATAACAATGTTACCTTTTCTCCCATCAGCAACCAATCATATTAAATGTCACCAGCACTCCCTACCTCCCCAAACTGCACACCTGCTTGCAGTTTTTGCCTTTAAAAAGACCACCCTCCATGCCCTCGGGGTCTCAGTTTCAGCTCCCCAGCCTCACTGCTTCCTTAATCGATTAGTTATTCTCCTGTGATCAATAAACTGTTTATTTTTAGCCCACTTGTCGTCCTCATGATTGCCTTGGTCTAGAGCCCAACATAAGCATGCTTATCAGGAGAGGGGAAGGAGAAGAACACTTTTGAAATAGAGGGGGGGATGTTTTAAGCTCTGTGTGAATGTGTGCATAAATGCTGGCCTGGAGTAGGAAACCTGTATCACCTCAGTGTTCAAATTTGTATGATCTCTCCTGGAGGGATACCCAACCTTTGTCTGTGTCAGATGGTGGGTTCTATTTGCTTTAGGTTTTGAAAGTTAATGGAGGGAAGTGCCTAGCGTGCTTCACTCTGAAGGAAATGTGTTTCATGTCTGAGATAATGACCATACATCTGTGTAAGTAGCAGAGGTAACTCACGAAGCTTCAATCGTGGGTGGACCATGGACCCTATAACCATTTAACGCTGGCAGAGGGTGTGGAGAGTACCCTCTGTCAAGAATTAAGGTGTCATCAGAGCTTCCCTCCTGACCACTCCAGGTTTTAGGATGTCAGTGGGGCATCCTCTGCTGACCATGCTTGGTATGACACTGACCTTGCAGTCAGCCGCTGGCTTTTTGTTGCTTGGCAGATCCTTTCTGAGCCATGGTCCTTTCCCAAATCCATGAACCCTACACTCCATCTAAAGAGAGGTTTCCACATCCTGTGTCCAAGGACTAAACTGGAGAATGTTTATTCTTACTAATCTGAAAAAGGGACAACTTGTGGTAATCTGTTCTCAGACATGGACTGTATACATATTAGATGATAATGAGAAATGCCCCCCCCAAGGAAGATCCTTGAATTATACCACCAACTTCCAGCTAGATTTATTCTGCTGAGTCAAAAGCAAATGTCAGGAAGTTGAGACCATAAGTACCAACTAATAGTTCTGAAAAAGCTTTGTCTCTCAACAGAGATGTTCTCACGACTAAAGTGGAAGAGGAATTTCATCTAGCTTACACCTTAGCCAAACCCTTTCTCTTAAAACTAGATAGGGTCAATGTAATCTGAATCCAGCATTAGAATCTCTAAGGAAAAAGACAGACTAAGTGCATTTGGGTCAACTCAAGTTCCTATTTTCTTTTCCTTGCAAAGTCTGGCTCAAATTTAAAAAGACTTAGAGAGTTTCCCTGAGGACCAATCAACTCCTATGCTTTGTAGAAGACATAGATAGGGTCACAATGGCATGGGTCAGAATCTCCCAGATCTTTCCCCAGTTCTTGAATGCCTCCTGTCCAACTTTGTTCTTCCATCACCTCCAAGTCCGTCTCCACCAGCCTGGTGACCAGGATTTGTGAATGGAGCTGGCCCCTCAGAGATCTGGAACTCCCGCTGTGCTTCCTGTGCAGGCAACCACATAGCTGGCACTGCAGCTGTCTGCAGATGGGCTTGAGATGCATGAAGTTGCAGAAGCCTCCTCGCCTGCACTCTCCTGCTTCGTACTGGCGGCAGCAGGCTTCCCTGAAGTCGCTCACCGGGGACAGCTCTAAGTAGATCGGCTTCCCCTGAAACCAGCGGTCATTCAAGTCCATCGCGGCCTTCTCCGCGTCCTCTTCCCCGCGAAACTTGACGTACATGTTGCCCACCAGGTGATCGCCTAGGTTGTCGCACACTTTCATCTCCTCCACCTCCCCGTACTTGTCTTGCATCTTGCAGAAGACCTCCCGGAAGAAGTGCTCTAAGTGCTCCTGCCCCTGTACATCGCTCCCCGCGCGCTGGGAGCCCATGGTGGTCTGGGCGCTGTTTTGGGGGTCGCGGTAGATGCTTCTCATCAAGACCATTTGGCTAAAGGTCGGTCTGTAGTGCAACCGAGAGCATCTGTCTCCATGGCGACACGCTCCAATTTTGAAATAAAAGGAACAATTGACTTTGCCTCTCTTGGTGCCGAAGATGGACGCCATGTACTTGGCTATGTTGCAGCAGCTGCGGCCCACGTGCACGCATCTGGTGCCCATCGCCCTGCTGCGACCCGCCGGCTCTTACTGAGGGATCTGGGATCTGAACTGAGCCTCCTGTTTTCAACGCAGACTCTTGGCCCTCTTCCCAGCACACACTTACACATTTCACAGGAGCACAGAGATCTCGGAGTTCAAGTTCTCAGGGCGTGGGATACAAGGAAGCTTCTAAATCTTAAGGCTCTGCCTGAAGAAGCCAATGCTTTTGTCCCACCTCGTCTTCTCACCCTCTAGCTTGTGGCCCTTACTTTCTAGGAGTTGAATAGGTGAGGCAAAGTACTGGTTTGGATACAATTTGTGGCTGGTCCAGTCCACAGGAGAAGATTTTCTAATCTGGATCTAACCTGCATCAACAGGAAAAAAAAAAAAGAAAAGAGAAAGAAAAAGAAGAGAATCAATTGCTGTATGTATTTAACTGAAACTTTCTAAACACGATTTTTTTAAAAAAATTTTTTATTATTATTTATTCAGTTGTGTGTGTGTGTGTGTGTGTGTGTGTGTGTGTAGAACCATGGACGAATTCGCGAACCACCATGGACACCTCCACCTCCTTCTGCCTCCGGGATTCACAGGCTCCGCCCTACCAGGACCAGAAGCGCAGGCCGCCCCAGCTTCCGCCTGGCGTCTATACGTGGGATCTGGGATCCGAACTCAGGACCTTCTGCCTGCAAGGCAGAAGGGTAACCCCTGAGCCACCTCTCCAGCCCTCTAAACACGAATTTTTAAGTTCTTAATCATTCTTTTTGTGCAGGACATCCAATTTTTATGCTTATCTGCTACACGATTTCAGTTAAATCATAATGATAAATAGTAATTCATACAACAATAATAAGCAGGGTTAGGGCTAGAATTAGGACTGGGAGTGCTCCTTAGGGACGACAAGGGCCCTGGCTGGACTCCAACACCATCACGAAAAATAGCTACATATGACAATGGCTTGAAATGATTTCCTAGCTGAGTGTATTGTTTTGAGTTGACACATTGAAAAGGACGACTTCATAAGTCAAACTTCCTTCCAACACTTTCTGCAACATGCTTTCTACCTAGATTGGTGTACCTAGATTGATCTCTTGCCTCTTATAAAGTTGTACAAGTTCTCTTTGGTCATGCTCCTTTGATAGCTCTTTTGTGTCTCCCTACAACCTTTGGCTCCCAAGTCCTGGACTAGAAGCATGCATAGCACTACCTGAGAGCTTGCAACAAGCCAAACGTCTGGACTGGGGATATAGTCCAGTGACAAGGTTTAAAATGACCTTTTTTCATTTTTATTTTTATTTTTTAACATTTTTTATTATTATTTCTGCTCATACAAACTTAATAGGCACATCGGTTCCCTTCCTCCCTCTTCCTCCCCCCAGACCCTCCTGCTCCCCCACCCCTCACCCCTCCTTCCCATCCCCCAGTGCCTCCCCCCCATTCCCCGGAGAATCCTTTAATGTGCATGCCAGACTCAAAATGACCTGTTTTGACTTGTAATACCTCCTCTCTCTCTCTCTCTCTCTCTCTCTCTCTCTCTCTCTCTCTCTCTCTCTCTTTCCCTCTCTCTTTTTCCTTCTTTTTAGAAAATATTTTAATTATTTGAGATGGGGAGCCTGGAAAATCTCAGAACAAAGTAAAAAGGAGACAGAACTGTCCACAATGATGCCTGATGTCACCCTTCAACTCCCAGAAGAATACACAGTGCTCTCCTGATATTTCATACATTAGGTGATTTTTCCATCTAATATTCCTTTTAATAGAAATAAATTTTTTAAATATTTATTATTTTTTCCACACATACAAGCTTGATAGGTACCTCATTCTCCTCCTTCCTTCCACCCCTTCCTGGATCCCCTTGCTCCCTCCCCCTTTTTCCCCTTCCTTTCCCCTCTCCCTTACTCCCATTGTTCCCCCCCCCCATCCCTAGAGCATCTTTTATTGTGCATGTCAAACTTCCCTCTGGGTCCTACCCTCTGATGATGTATAAGGACTCAGTAGCATTGCCTAGAGTACTTTTTTTTTGTTCCCCTCTAATATGGGAACATAATGTGGCTGTTAAAATCATAGCATGTGTCTTTTCTATCAATCTGCCTGAGGTCAGTCTATTAGGTCTTTGATTCACAGGAATCTTCTGTAGATAGGGGCGAGTAATAGGACAGGAGTGCTAACAGTCTAATAGTTGAGATGCATTTTTGAACTAATTTTACCAGAGTGCCAAAAGTTAAAAGCAGGAAAATCAATACTAAGTGTCCAGCCAGGACAGAAAGGAGAGTCAGCACAGGGTTTATTCTGGTGGGCTCTTCCAGCAGGAGACAGGTAATGAAGTCTTGAGATCACATTGGAGGAGAGCCCTAAATCTCAAGAGATGGTCATCCAGAGTTGTACTAGGTTTACAAGGAAACTTGGGGAGACAGAGGAGGAGGAAGAGGAGGAGAGAAGTGTTTGCTGAACATTTTGGCCTGTTTCTGACTTGTAAAGTGCCGAAGGTAGGTTTGGGGAGCACATGTATTTGGGAGCCGGGGAACAGAAACTGAATCAGATGTGGGTAGAATTATCCATAAGATGTATAAGAAGGCTGTATAGCCTTGAGATTTAGCTTTAAGGGGTCCTTTGGGTGTCAATCCCGGTGTTTTAGCTGAGGTCCTGCTTTTTTTTCCACCTAATATTCCTTTTAATGGAAATACATTTTTTAAATATTTATTATTTTTTCCACACATACAAGCTTGATAGGTACCTCATTCTCCTCCTTCCTTCCACCCCTCCCTGGATCCCCTTGCTCCCTCCCCCTTTTTCCGCTTCCTTTCCCCCCTCCTTTACTCCCATTGTCCCCCCCCCCATTCCTAGAGCATCTTTTATTGTGCATGTCAAACTTCCCTCTGGGTCCTACTCTCTGATGATGTATAAGGACTCAGTAGCATTGCCTAGAGTACTTTTTTTTGTTCCCCTTTAACATGGGAACATATTGTGGCTGTTAATCCCTTGTCTCTAAGGATCCTAGTGCCTGTGATCCATGCTAGACTTTGGGGGTTCAATGATATGTTGGTCATTGTGCAGGTCATGCAAAGTCCTATTATGATTACTTCGGCCCTAACTTGTGTGGAGTATCTTGCATGTCACAACTCCTCCCCATCTTTATACTCTTACAATCTTACCGCCCCCTCTTCTGCAAATTTCCCTGAGCTTCAGGATGGGGAGAGATTAGGCTGGCCTGGTTCCAGGTGGTTTATATAGAGTGTGTGATGTTCTGAATTGTGGCTTGTTGATTTTTTTTTTCAGTTTTGCTGCTCCTACACCACCCTTAGCTCCATCCTGATGGGTATTGGATGTCACCCCCTGGCCAGAGATAAAAGGCTGTTAAAATAGTCTTATAAGAGTAGATTCAAAGGTAGATGGAACAAGAGTAGGAGACCGCAGTGAGTTGGGGGGTCAGTTTCCCATTTGCAAAATGGTTACCTTCTATCTGCCAGGCTGTATGCCCTCCCTTTCTGGTGAGATCACATCCCAACAGTTGCAAGTGACCAGGAAGGAAGTCTGTGAGCTTAACTGGTATCTCATTACTTACTTGCAGTCTTTGATAGTGGCCTATTTTTTCCACTGTAGCATGATCCCCTCTCTCCCCATTGCTGGCAGGGCCCTCCTTCCCCTTCCCTCCTATCTATAGTCTTTGCAATTACTGTAGGTATTACAGAGATACATTCTTTGAGTGTGGCTCTAAGTGGATTTGGTACTAGGATCCAGCTATTAGGGAATACATATGGTGCTTAATTTTCTTCCACACCACAGTTTCATGGTCCATGGGTAGAGGTTGGTTCTGGTTGCTCTCTGAACACAGGTTTGTTACCCTGAGAGAGGTCCAAGAGCTGTTTTAAGGATTGAACGATGAGCTCCCATATGAGAAGATCTATCAGTTGCTCCTCTACATTTGGGGCTACCCAAAACTTGAGGAAAAGTGACAGCCCCTTCAGTCGGTGAGATTTAATGTTTATATGGGTTTCCCATTAGGGTGGTCCTGTCAGTTGCATCTGGGGCATTCCCCTGTCCAATGTCCAAGTCATCTGCAGTAAACTCATTGGTTTCTCAAGAGGCGAGCCCCACCCCTGGGTTCAAGGTACCTAGAGATAGCCCCCCTGAGATAAATGGGGCTTTTGGGCATGGGGGGAATTGATGACCCTCGTGTTGGACATTAGGAATATCTTAGGCAGTCCTTTGGTTTGTCTATCTTCTGGACTCTCCCATATAAGTTCTGGTAGCAATTTCCATGAGTTCAGAAAGCTTCTTCTCTTCAAAGCCTTCAGTACATTGTAGTTTTTTCCATATGTCAGGGGGAGATTGGCCAATGAAGACCACATTAATGGCCTCTGATTTTCAGGTACCTCTGAGTCAATTGGAGTGTAAGTCCAGTAAGCATCTAATAGTCTCTCGAGGTAGGCAGAAGAAGACCCATTTTTGTTCTGAATAATTTGACTAACTTAGATAAATTTGTAGGGTACCTAACAGTTGCCCAGAGACCCTCCATGAGAATCTGGTGATAGACCTTCAGATACTCCCTACTTCTGGAGAGTTGGGGGTCCCAGTCAAGTCTGACTGATGGTGTCCACATCATTAGTGAGCTTCCCAAGTGGGCTCATGGGTGAAGAAACTTGTTTTTAGGACCAGGTTTTTTTGGAAAAAGGCAGGTTCTGAAGTTTCCAGTTATAGAGGTCACTGGTAGAAAAGGGAGTATAAACCATAAAAATTTGGCCCAAATTATCAGGTGGGCCCACAGCTCCTAGGGGAGGGACTGGAGTGGGCCCAGCAGTGCATCCTGAACAGGTGTGTAAAGGACTGGGGTCTGGTGGTGATGAATGGCAGTTTGACATAGGCGGAGAGAGAGAGAGCTGGACCGTTCCTAGGGGCTGTGGGGAGGCAAGAGGTAACGCAGATGAATTGCTGAGGAGGTTGGTTTGGGTGCCCAGGATGGCTGAAGATGATGTCTTGGACTCCAAGGACGAGGGGAGGACTCAGGGATCATTCTGAGGGCCAATTGATGAAAATCCTCAGAAATCCAGGAGTAAGGTATATTATTGCAGTTTTCTGAAAGTGTTTCAAATGAGAAATCATAAAGTCTAAGGGTGAATAGGGCTGTGAGGAGAACTATCCCATAGTGAAGAGGAGGTAAGAAAGGAGGCTGATCAGAAGAAAACAATGAATAGAGACCGAAAAGGTGGGAACCAGCGGGAAGTGAAACCACTTAAGGAAGAGGAAGGGGCTCTGTGCAGTGGTCCCCTTAGAAGACGAGGGGACCTGGAACCAAATGGGTGAAGTTCAATGAACTGCTGACCCCTGGAAGGGTCTAGAAGTCCCTAGATTTCCTCTACCTCTGAGAACAGTAGCACTTCTGCCTGTTCTCTCTGGAGACCCAGAATTTCTAGATACCAGAAACACCACATGAGAGCTCTCTGTTTCTCACTGTTTGGTGGAATCCCCCTGGTTTTCAAATAAATGGTTGATGTCCTGGCATTCCTCCTCAGAATGCACAATCCTGGTTAAGCCCCCAGAAAGTAGGGTCCAAGATGTAGGCAAGGACGAGGAAACTGACACGTGGGCTAAACAGAAAAAGTTTATTGATCACAGGTGAATAGCTAATCGATTAGGGACACACTCAGGCTAGAGAGCTGAAACTGCGGCCCAAAGGGCATGGAGGGTGGTCTTTTAGAGGCAAAAACCACAAGCAGATGTACAGTCTGGAGGGGTAGGGAGTGCTGGTGACATTTAATGTGATTGGCTGGTGCTGGGAGAAAAGGTAACTTTAGCACAAAACATAACCTTTTCAGGATGTTTGGTAGCTATCCTAACAGTGTAGTTAGGTATTCTGGTTGACTGGAGGGTGCTATTCTGTGGTTTTCTTTGGAATAGTTAGGGAATTTTCAGTTAACGCAGGGTAAGTCAGAGAGGCTGCAAATGGACAAAATGGAGTTGCTTCTGTCCTTTCAATTATTATTGCTCTTATGGTCTCTAGGCAAGCATTAATATATCCAGTTAAAGCATTGACAACATATGGCCCAATCATAATCATTAGCAGACTTCTTATCAGTGGTCCCGCGAATACATATAAGGAAATTAACAAATAAAAAATTAGCAATTTTTTTGACAATCTTATCTTTAGGGGGTCCTTCCTGGTCTTGGAGATTATCCTTCTATCTGAATTTCGGTCAGCACCTTCAGGGTCCTTGGAGAGGTTTATCTGGGAGTGATGGATCAAGTGTGGGTGTCCTCTACCTTAATGGCTGTTGGAGTGGTCAGGATAACTAAATGTGTTCCTTTGCAATAGACCCAAGAGCCTCAATGCCATGTGTCTTTATCCATATTTTGTCTCCTGGATGAAAGGGCTGTGGATAAGATGGTGGAGGCTGGAAAGCAGCTTTTACATCAGAAACTAGTTTTTTGAGCCAGTTGCAGGACCTGGATAGATTGAACTATTTGTTTTTAGTTATTTCAGTTGTTAGTTTTAATCTTATCTGAGGGAGAATAGGAAAAGGCCTTCCAAACAGGATCTCAAAGGGGTTCAGACCTCTTATGTACAATGAGGCCTAAGGAGGGAAAAGGGAAGGAGTCTCATCCATCCTTCCCCAGTCTCTAAGTTAGTTTAGTTAAGGTCTCCTTTAATGTCTGATTTACATTTTTGACCTGTTTTGAATTCTGGGGATGATTAACACAATGTAATTTCTGATTTGTCTTCAAAATGGCAGAAATGGTTTCTGTAACTTTGGATATAAAAGTTGGCCCATTATCTGATCTTTTAGATAAAAGCAATCTAAACCAGGTATTATGTCACTGAAAACTTTTTTAATGGAAAGCTTCACAATCTCTGTCTTAGTGGGAAAGCCTCTGTCCATCCAGAATGGATCCACAAAAAATAATAAATACTTATGTCCATATTGTCCTGCTTTTATTTCTGTGAAATCTACTTCCCAACACCTCCCTAATCCTGATCCTCTTTCTCTGACCCCTGGAAGTGGCTCCTTACCAGAGGAAGCATTGATCTGCCAGCAAACTCGGTATCTGGAAGCAATGTCCTGCATTCTGTGGTCCATTCCTGAGAAAAAGAATCTTTTTCTTATTAGATCAGTTGTCCTAGTTTTCCTAAATGGGTTCCTTCATGAAGCAGATGTGCTAATTGTCTTCCCAATACTTATGGGAACATTATTATTTTTTATCTGGTAGCTGAAACCATTCTAGAGGAGTTTTCTTGGTGCCATTTCATCATCTCTCTTTAGGTCTCCTTTTGAGTTTTGAGGTTTCACAGGCAAGAAGGTTCTGCTGTGGTGAGCAAGCAGCTTGCAGTCTGCACAGCAGCCTCTGCTGTTATCTCCTCAGCCTTCCTGCTTCTGACTGCCCCCAACGAGTCCCCTTTCTGGTGACCAGGGCTGTGTACAAAAGCTACTTGGTTCGGAGCCCATACTGTAGTCAATTATTTTAAGATTTTAGTCTTATTTTTAATGTCTGGCCTTCTGTTGTCAGAAGTCCTATTTTTCTGTAGATTCCCATGTATATGGGCAGTGGTGAAGGCATATCTGTTGTCAGTGTATACACTCAGTCTTATCTTTTTTAATTCAAGGGCCTCTGTGAGTGCTATAAGTTCAGCCCTGTGAGCTGAGGAACCAGTGAGCAGAGTTTCTGTCCAGAGGACCTGTTCTAGTCACCATAGTTGCCCCAAGGTTGCCTGGCACCTTTTTGGATGAAATGGCTGTTGTCAGAACATCACTAAATCTGGTTGTGTCCATGGAACATCTGTGAGGTCAGCCTTAGTCCCTGGGAGGTGATGGTGAGCTCTAGACATCATATTGGATGGCAGCATCCTCAGTTTCAGAACGAGGCACCAAGGTAGCTGGATTTAGGGCAGCAGTCTTGTGGCATTTTATTCTGGGCTGATCCAGAAGCAAGACTTGAAAACGGGTTATGCAGGAGCTGGAAATCCATCTCTCTGGAGGGCTCCTCATGAGGGTTTTCACAGCATGAATGGCAGTTCTTATTAACTCTTGCCCCAGAGTTAATTTGGCTGCTATGTCTTCAGGATGACTGGCCACTGGCGGACTCACAGTTTAATTTTTTGGATAAGTAAGCAATAAGTGGAGTCTAGACTACTTGTGTAATGTCCACTGTGCAAAGCCAATCTTAAGAACAATTATCAAAACCAGATTAAACTTTTAAAATCAGACCAGGAGCAGATTTCTATAATAAATGTTTGCTAGGATTTCCTCACCCAGCCTCCTTCCCCTTGTCCACTCTCTCACACCCCTAGCCCTCAACCACACAAATCCCCAAAGCCGACCAGCCACTTCCTTCACCTCAGTTGGATGAAATTTAGTGATGTTCTGACAACAGCCATTTCATCCAACCACACCCACCGCCTCTGTTTCCCACTTTCCTACTCCTTCCTCATAATCTCCTGCCCATCTGGTCTTCAAACAGCTCATAAAATGAACAACTTCCAAACACCGGCTCTCCTTCTTTCTCCCGCCCAACCCCTGGGCAGTTCAGGGCTCCTACACCACAGCTCCACAACCCAAACCCAATATTTCCCTCCCCAACGCTGAACTCGGGTGACATCCTCCTGAGCTGTCCCAAACTCCCCAGTGGTCCAAACAATTCCCTGCCCCTTTCCTGCTTTCCTCCTTGCCCCCACCCCCAGAGCCTCTGCTGCAACTGCCCCAGTCCCTAATCTGCACCACCACCACTTGCCCCGTGCATCGTTGCCATAGCTCCTAAAACAAACCAAAATATACAAACCCTTCCCTGTACCATCCCAGCTGACTACGACAAAGACATATAGACTGCTGCAACTTCTTTTCTGGCTGGCATTTATTGAATGTGACTTAGGATCCAAACCCAAGTCCTTCTACTTCCAAAGCAGAAACTTAACCTCTAAGCCATCTCTCTAGCCAACAACTAAGGGACTCTATAGCACACCTAATCTATTTTAAACAGCCCCTACAGATCCTTTAAATAGTCTGTTCTGCCATATTTTCTTAACATAAAACAATGAACTAAAATCAGATTCTTTTCACCAGTTTTGTTCTACATCAGTGTTTTTCATGTCTTCTCATTTGTGCTGGCCAGCCCTGTCTTCTCTGTCCAATTTGTCTCCTCTATAATGTCTGATTGTCCTAAATGTCCATCTCATCTGCTTTTAATGATATTTTCCCATGTTTATTTTCTTTTTTTAACATTTTTTATTATTATTTTCGCTCATACAATCTTAATAGGTACACTGGTTCCCTCCCTCCCTCCTCCTCCCCTGAACCCCCTGCTCTCCCTCCCCTCACCCCTCCCTCTCCATCCCCCTGTGTTTCCCGCCCCAATTCCCAGAGAGTCCTTTAATATGCATCCCTGACTCTCCTCTGGGCCCTCCTCTCCGATGATGTACAAGGACCCAGTGGCATTTCCCTGAACCCTTTCCCGTGTTCCCCTTAAGCATAGGAACACTACTGTGGCTGCCAATCCCTTGCCTCCAAGGATCTTGGGAGCAATGATTTCTAAGATACTCCACACAAGTTAGGACTGAAGCAATCATAATTGGACTTTGCATGCCCTGCGCAATGTCCAACACACTATTGACCTCACAAAGTCTAGCATTTGCTAAAGGCCCCAAGGGAAGGGGTGCGGGGGAGGAGGGAGGGAGGGAACTGGTCTACCTAGTAAGTTTGTATGAGCGGAAATTTAAAAAAAGTTTTCCCTGATGATCGTTTGAAAAATTTCTTCAGGGGTGGTATTTTGAGATTCTTGCTCTGGTATTCCATGAATGCGCATGTTAGGCTTCTTCAGGGTGTCCCATATCTCCTGGATATTTCTCTCAAGTAAATTATTTAATTTAGTGTGTGTGTGTGTGTGTGTGTTTGTGTGTGTCAGAGGGCACTGTGGAGGACCAAGGGTTACTTTGGGAATCATACTAGATTGCTTCTACCTCCTTTTTGCTTCCCTCTGGATTTCCCCTAGCTCTGCCTACCAGGACCAGAAGTACAAGTCACTGCTGTTTCTGCCTGGCGTTTTTATGTGGGACCTGGGATTAGAACTCAGAACCATCTGGTTTTGAGGCAGAATCTTAATCACTGAGCCATCTCTCCAGCCCTTTACCTTTATTTTTAAATTAGTTTGGTATATAAAAAGAATTCTTTGGATGGAGAGAGAGCTGATGGAGAGAGAGAGGGGTTAAGACTACTGTTGCAATCCCTTGCATGGTTGCTGATAAATGACCATCAAACAGCTCAAGGGAACAAGGGTTTATTCTCCCTTACAATTCCTGGTTACAGTTCTCAGTCCGGCTTGATGGGAGAGCGTGCACCAACACCAGGGCCTAGGGAAGTAGCCCCACCATCACCACATAACAACTGAGAGATGGACAATCTTACTTGCCAGACCAGCATGTCTACCCAAGTGAACAGAAGGATGCCAATTCTCTCAACCAGCTCTCTGTGATTTATCCAGAACCCACCCACCATGGGCTGGATCTTCCCCATCAGCTAGACAATCTACTTCAGTTTTGCTCTGGGCTTAACTCAACTATCAACTCTCTATAACTATGCCCAGAGCTCAAACCCTCAACAGTCAAGTTGACACCTGTGCTTAACTACCTTGCAAGCAGAAAGATCTAGCAGAAATGGTGGCATCCTACGCTTCTGGTTATAGAAGGGGGAGCCAGGGAAAACACAGAGCAAAGCAAAAACAGTACTCGGGGTAACAGTTATATCAAAAACCTAGCTCTCATTAGCATGTTACCCCAGTGGTACAAATACAAGAGTCTCCAAAGACAAAAGACAGGAAAGAGAGGGACACGTGTCCCCTCTGCTCATGTGAGCACAGCCACCTCCAGACAGGCTGCAGATAAGCTTTTCATCTTCCCATCTCCTTTTCGGGTCCCCTCACTTTAATTTAAGGATCTGTGCCAGTGTACCAAGGGAGTTCAGTTGCCCTGGGTACCAAAGAGAGATACATCACTTGCAGATTAACTCTTTTTACTTTTCTTCACACATTTTTAAAAGCTTTTTAAGTGGAAAATATGAAATGAATATTAACCAAGAATGATTTTAATATATTGAGTTCTCATTAATATGACATTTTCTGGCTGTGGTTCATCTATTCTTTTATCTTCCTAGTCTCCTATAATAATGTAAACCCAATTCCAACAATGTGACTATTTTGCATATAACTTTAGGTAAATCGAATGATATTTTTTCATAATGACCCTCTATAATAGTTATACTTAACTTTTGCTGTGAGAGAGTATTCAAAGTCAAACAACTTAAGGGAGAAAGGGAGAGTTAATTCAGCTTACAGTTCTAGAGGGGAGAAACAGTCTTGCATGTTGAATGCAACATGTCTGGTGGCTGAAGCTGGAGGCAGGCCAAATCACTGCAAACATCCTGGAGTCTCTCTTCTTTCCAGTCTTCTATTCTGTGGTTTCTTTTATCCAGTCCACTCCTGGGAGGTTCCAATCAGATCTAGGGCTGGTCTTTATGTTGTAAATGTATTGCTCCAGATAATCTCTTCAGGTGGTCTCAGCTGATCTTAGTTAATACCAGATGTGTTCAAGTTGACACCCAGGATTAACTATCTCACCATACCATTTGCATATCTAAAAATTAGTAGTAATTTCTTAGTACATAACTATATGTAGAAATTTAATTCACTTAGTAAATATTGCAGTTGTTCTTAATTTTATTTGTGTGTGTGTGTGCACGAGAGAGAGAGAGAGAGAGAGAGAGAGAGAGAGAGAGAGAGAGAGAGTGGTTGCATGCATCCCACAGAACCTGTGTGCCTTGGTGCACATGTGGAGACCAAGGGACAACTTTCAGGAGTGAGTTTTCTCTTTCCACCTTCCCTAGATCTGATTGGAACCTCCCAGGAGTGGACTAGATAAAAGATGGGTTCCAAGAATCAGACTCAAGTCATCATGCATGTGCAGCATGTGCCTTTACCCCCCTGAGCCATCTTTCCTGCTCACAAATTTAAAAAAAAAAATAGCCTCACCTGCAGTGCCACATTCCAACAGGATTAGGTTATAGAGTCCAACTCTCAAAATAAATTTAAAAAGGAAGGGGCTGGAGAGGTGGCTCAAGGGTTAAGCCTCTGCCTTGCAGGCGGAAGGTCCTGAGTTCGGATCCTAGACCCCACGTATAGACGCCAGGCAGAAGCGGGGGGCGGCCTGCACTTCTGGTCCTGGTAGGGCAGAGCCTGTGAATCCCGGGGCAGAGTAAATAAGGAGGTGAAGGCGGTCCATGGGGTTCCCCAGTTCGCCCGTTGTCCTACACACCCACATACATATATACATACACACACGCACACACACAATTGAATAATAATAAAAATTAAAAAAATTTAAAAAGGAAACAAGAGCCAGCATGGAAGTGCCTACCTATAATCCCAGCACTTGGGAGGTAGAGGAAGGATAATTAGGAATTCACATCTAGCATGGTCTATAGCAAGGACTACATAATAACACCCATTCTCAAAAACAAAGACATTTTAGAACCCAGAGTAATCACATTGCCACCAACTTCTCTACAACTTTCTATCCTTCCCTCCCAAGTCCCTTCACCACAAGTGGGAGTTGTAGGTATGTGAAATTTGCATGGGTAGCATAATCATAGTTATTTGCAAATCATATAATTTAATATCAGTTTTTTTTATTTTAATGAAAATCATCTTATATAGGGATAAAGGAGAAAGAATTTTTGTTTGTTTGTTTGAGACAGAAGGGAGAAAGAGAGCATACATACATGCCTCATGCATGGCTGGAAGTTAGTGGACAACTTTCAGAAATTAATTTTGCCTTTCTACAATGTGGGCTTCTGGGGATTGGCACAAGCGATCAGGTTTTTGATCACGCTTCTTAGCCACTAAGCCATCTCACTGGCCTGAAAGGTAGTTCTTCTTTTTAATAAAATATATTTTTTATTTTTAATTTTGCATATATGATTGTACTGAATGTATGATATTTTCACCCCTTAATCCCCAATCACATCTGTCTTCCTTTCCTAAAATGGAACTATTAAAGGAATAGTTTACTACATAGATAGTCTACTTGTTTTCAGACTATCTGTACTCTCAGGGTTCTTTCCAGGACCGTGCATTTTTTTTTATTATTTATTCAATTGTGCATGTGTGGGTGTGTGCGCGTTTGTGTATGTATGTGTGTGTGTAGAACCACGGGTGAATTCGGGAACCACCCTGGACGAATTAGATGGACATCGGGCAGATTGGCAGAAAAGACAGATGCCCTCCCCGAGGTGTATGAAGATCAGAGGGTGCTGTGTATTCCTTTGGGGGTTGAAGAATGATGTGGGCCAATGTTCTGGAATGTTTGGACCTCCTTTTCACTTCGTTCTGAGAGTGTTCTGAGAGAATCCCTTCTCAAACAAATACAATGTTTTCTAAAAGAAAGAGAGAGAGAGAGCAGATATGACAAGTCGAAACAGGTCATTTTACACCCTATCACCTAGATTCCAGTCCCAGACGTTGCACCTGTTGCAAGCTGTCAGGTTGTGCTATACATGCTTCTAGTCCTGGACCGACGCTCTCATTAGCGGGGAGCCGAAGGTTGTGTGACTGGGAGCTATCAAAGAGCTAGCAAAGGGGCACAGTCGAAGAGAACCTGTAGAACTTTCTGAGAGGCGAAACCGCGATCATTTCATGATGAATGTCCCTAGGAACACGGCAATAGGAAGAAAGCAGGTGAAGACAGCTTCCCAAGAAAGCTTGGCTTCTGGTAGTCGTCCTCTTCATTCTAAGGACTCCAAACAAGATACGCAGCAAGGAGATCATTTCAAGCCATTCTCATACATAGCTATTTTTCATAGTGGTGTTGGAGCTGACTCAGGGACCTTGCCCATCCCTGAGGAGCGCTCCCAGTCCTACTCCTGGCCCTGACCCTGCTTGGTATTGTTCACTCTGAGGCTCGACATAACCCTGACTGAAAGACAGGGTCTGCATGGAGAAGTCATTATTCTAGTTTCTGTTATTGACTGTGGGGAAGAAAAACCCGATTTCTGTGAATCTCTACAGCGGTGGTCAGAAAGGCTTTGCTTGTGTTAGAAATAAATATGCCACTTGTGGAAAACAGACACTGAAGAGACCAAGGTATGTCTCCTGGCAACTTTTGGTACTGCAGAAGGTATCTCTAACCCTAGGTAGCAAGCATAGTGAACAGGCAGCCAGTAAGATCTTTCTCCCTAATGGGAAGGGACAAGGGACTGTCCTTCAACCTCTTGGGTCTGAGCATGGGGTTCACATTGTCTTTGCAGTTGTCTCAGAAACTAAGCAAGGCCATGTAGCCTGAGAAACTAAGATGCATCCTCAGTCTAGTAGGAGGTGAGGCAGTGGGCAGGTCCCTTTGTTGGAGTTTGATAAGGAGGACAAGACAAGGCTCAGAAACTTCTTTATGAAATGGAGACTAGAGCAGGAGGCATTGCGGTCCCTTGAAAAGACCCGATTTCTCACACTTCTGAGGTCCTTTCAATACCTTCCTATGCAAATCATATCAGGGCTCCATGTTTTAGGGTATCCTGTCAGGGATTGAAAAATATCAAGCCCTGCAGGGGAGGGGGCGTAGTTAATCCTGGGTGCCTGTGGACTTGACCACACCTGGCATTAACTAAGATCAGCTGTCAGACTCCCCGAAGAGATGATCCAGATGAATACATTTACAATGTAAAGACTGACACTGCCCTAGAGCTGCTTGCAGCCTCCCAGTGGCAAACTAGACCAACAGGACCCATAGGACAGAAGCCTTTGTAGAGAGACTCTGTGAAGCTGCCCTAGAAAACTTCTTCCCTCCTGCAGCCAGGCTTCTGAGCTTCTCCCACCTTTAGCCCCTCCAAGCCTCCAAGACTTCAAGGTGACTCAAGACTCTCCAGGAATCCTCCAGCTTCCAGCTGTCTGTCACCCACTGGCCTATTGGACTAAGCAGCTACGGCCAGCCACTGTTGGATGACTTGGGCCCTATCTCGTAAGCCAATTCAATCAATTCCCTTTTCATAGATTAGATCCCTTCTGTTGACTCTGTGGCTCCAGAGAACCCTGACTGATAGACAGGGTCTGCGTGGGGAAGTGAAACTCTGGTTTCTGTTATTGACTGTGGGGAAGAAAAACCCGATTGCTTTGAATCTCTAGAGCGGTGGTCAGAAAGGCTTTGCTTGTGTTGGAAATGAAAATGCCACTTGTGGAAAACAGACACTGAAGAGACCAAGGTATCCCCCGCGGGAAAGTTTTGGTACTGCAGAAGGTCTCTCTAACCCTAGGTAGCATGCAGAGTGAACAGGCAGCCAGGAAGATCCTTTCTCCCTAATGGGAAGGGACAAGGGACTGTCCTTTAACCTCTTGGGTTGGAGGGTGAATCAGAAACTGAGTGTACGACATAGACTGACATCAGGCAGATTGATAGAAAAGGCATATCAAGCACCTGAGCATCTCAGGAAGGACAAGTGAAGAGCCTCTAGCCCGGTGAGATCTAGAACTCAGATTCCTACTTCACAGAGGAAAAGAGGAGGCTAGAGGGCATCTGTGAGGAAAGAAAAGGTCTTTGCAAAGGGTGAATCTTAGGCTGTTAAGGATTTGGGGGGGGGGGTTATCCAAAGATGATCCACCATAGACCAAAAGGTAAAATTAAAAACAGAGAGGTTTTATTTGATAGAGACAGAGAGAGACAGAGACAGAGAGAGACAGAGAGACCGAGAGAGAGAGAGACAGAGAGAGAGAGAGAGAGAGAGAGAGAATGAAACCAGGATTTACGCACACAGGAATGGCGACATGTGTGCAGTCCCGAAGTATGTCTCCACACAGTTTTTATCTACCCCTTGGGTGCACATCCACCAGTTGATTCGCTGGGGCCAGCAAAGCATTTGAGCAGGCAGTGTCTTACAATCTTTTCAGCATGGAGGCTTCTTGCAGACCCTCTGGCAAAATGACATTGCAGAGGGGATTTCTGGAGAATGTTAGGGGAGTGAGCATTTTTATCGCCTGCCAGCCGTTTCTCAGGTTTACGCATTCCTTTTTTAATATTTTCCTGTTGTATTTAGTCTCCTACAAGTGCATCATGGCTTCTATCTAGATCATCTTGTCTCGCCATTGAATCAATCATCACCCAGGTGGAGCCATAATGATTGCTTTCTTTTGGGAGGTCACCTTCAGCTGAAGGAGAGGCTAGTACCAGGGCTTTCTGGGAGCGGTGTCTTCCCCCCTTCTTTCATCTGTGTGTATCTGTGTCTGTGTGTGGGGGGGAGGGAGGTCTGTGTGTCTGTCTCTCTGTTTACATATTCCTATGGAGGTTCATAGAGATCCTATGGAGACAACTACATATTCCTGTGGAGATTCAAGGGTGATATCAGGCATCATTGTGGACTGTTTTACCTCCTTTCTATTTTGTTCTGAGATTTCCCAGGCTCCCCTTCTGAGATAAAGAAACTATCTTTCTAAAAATGAAGAGGACAGATGTTCAAAGTCAAACAAGATCATTTTAGACCTTGTCACTGGACTATATCCCTCATCCCAGGTTTTGTACCTGTTGCAAGCTCTGTGGTTGGACTAGGCTTCTAGTGTAGGACTTGCACTCTAATTACTGAGGAGCTGAAAGGAGTGGGGAGACATGAAAGAGCCAGCAGAGGGGCATGCTGAAGAGAACCAGTGGAAGGAACTTCCTGAGAGGCAACTTATGTAGGAAAATAGCATTTGGTAGAAAGCTTTCATAGACAGTGTTGGAAAGGTAGTTTTGCTTATGGTAGCTGTCCTTTCCGTCCTATGAACTTCAAACAACCTACTCACTAACGAATTCATTTCAAGCCATTGCCATCTATAGCTACTTTCCTCGTGGTATTGGAGGGGAGCCCAGGACCTTGTCCAGACCCAAGGAGCACTACCAGTCAGAATCCTAGCCCTAAACCTGCTTGTTACTATTATTAACACCATCGTCATTATTGTATCAATTATTGTTGTTATTTGCTCTTGTCATTTTTATTTAAATGAAAGCAGGTCATGGATCAGCATAAAAGTTCGATGTTCTGCACAAGAAGAAGGATTATTCTAATAACAAAATTTTGTGTTCAGTAAGTTTCGGTTGTAAATGCCTATTACAATTTATTCATCTCTCTCTTTCTCTCTCTCTCTCTCTCTCCCTCTCTCTCTCTGTAGCTGCCGCTTAGATCCAGATTACAGAAACTGCTCCCGTGGAAGGCATCAGCCACCACTTCTATCCAAACTATTGCCTAAACTATTAAACTCCTAGAAAGCAAGGTCCACAAACTAGGACTTGACAAAGGCATTGGCTTCTTCAGGTTCGGCTTTCAGATTTGGGAGCTTCCCTGTATCCCAGGCCCTGAGAACTCCGAGATCTCTATGCTCCCTCTGAAGTGTATCAATATGCCACCCCCGCCCCCCTGGGCAACGAGGGCTAGGAGTCTGCCTTGAAAACAGGAGGAGCCCAATTCAGATCCCAGATCCCACTGGGAAGCGCCAGAGGGAAGCTGCAGGGGGCGGGGCGCGCGGGCCCTGGGCTGCGGTCCCTGCAACTTGGCCTGGTAAATGGCGTCCATCTCGCGCACCTGCACAGGCAGTGGCACCGGCGCCGGCACCCAGAAAGACAGTCAACTGTTCATCTTACTTCAACTGGAGCGTGTCGCCGTGGAGACAGATGTTCTCGCTTGCACCACACACTGACCTTTAGGGCCTTTAGCCCCTTGAGCCTGAGGGTCTTGATGAAAAGCCTCTGCGGTGACCCCGAAGTCAGCGCCCAGACCCCAGACCGAGGAGCGCTGCCCGCCGGCGGGGAGCGATGTGCAGGGCCAGGAGCAGCGCTAGGAGCAGTTGTTCCCGGAGGTCTTGTAGGAGACGCAGGACAGGTTCGGGGCAGTGCAGGAGATGAACTTCTGTGCCGACCTGGGCGATCACCTGCTGGGGAAGGTGTAGGTCAAGTTTCGCCGGGCAGAGGACGCAGAGAAGGCCCCGATGGACTTGAACCACCGCTGGTTTCTCGGGCTGCCCATGTGGGCGCAGCTGTCTCCTGTGAGCCACTTCAGGGAAGCCTGCTGCCACCACTAGGAAGCTGGAGAGTGCAGGCCAGGAGGCTTCTGTGACTTCCCTCATCTCAAGCCCATCTGCAGACAGCTGAGGCGCCAGCTGTGCAGCCCAGGGCGCGGGAAGCACAGAGCCAGCTCCAGATCTCGGGAGCGGCCAGCTCCATCCACAGACCGTGGGCGTGGGCGTGGTGGAGGCGGCTGTGGAGGTGCTGGGGGAGCACAGCTTGACAGCAGGCGCTCAAGAACTGGAGAAAGGTCCCTCCCGGGCCTTCTGAGCCATGCCCTTTTTGTACCGTATGTCTGCTAGAAAGTGTTGTAGTTGATTGACCAAATCAGTTCAAAACGGCAATGGTTTTTCAAAGCAACAACAACACGCCACGATGGATTTCTTAGGAAGGTCTGCATCCCTTCAAAGAACTGGCAGACTCTTTGGAGAGGGAAAGCAGGAGGCTCCCTCACTTCCACCCTTTCAGAAGATCACGGAGGTGAATGCACCGCCCACTCACAGCTGAAAGACCTCACCTAGTCATTAGCAGTCTTGGGAGCAGACCCCCGACCCAGCCAGCCTGTTACCTACCAGTCACCTGCACTTAGCACCAGCAGTTTATACTAGAAGAATGACTGCTCACTTGGGCTTTATGGAGAATAGTCTTGGGGCTTCAGCTGAATTTTTAGCTTCGGGGCCATTTCAGATGAATTCCCTCGAATGTCACCCTGGGCTGCAGGTAGACAGTGTCTCATTTCATCTGCATCTCAACAGAGACAAAAGAAACGGTTCCTTCTGGTCCAAGAGTCTGGGTTGCCTTTCAACCTCTTGCTGGGCTCAGCTGTGGCCTGCCTGGAAGGGGCCCAGTTCCAAATTCTATCCTACCAACTCCAAAGCTCCTTTTTCTCTGATATTGGGGAAACTGTTCTTTCAGAAACGTTCCTTTTGGGCTGGAGAGATGGCTCAGGGACTAAGGCTCTGTCTCCCAAGCAGGAGGTCCTGAGTTGGGAAGCCAAGCCCCACAGAAAAAGGCCAGGCAGAAATGGAGGCGGCCTGCACTCTGGGCCCCTGTGGGCAGTGCCTGGGAACTCCTACAAATCAAGAAGGAGCTAGAAGTAATCCAAGACTATTCCCAAAGTCACCCTTGGTCCTCCGCAGGGATGCACATTGCCCTCTGGAGTGGGCATCCACATGCACACACACAGACACACACACACATACACACACACAGACATACATACTCACACACACCAGCTCATCCGAAATAAACAAATAAAATGCAAATCAAGGTGACTGAGGAGTGCTCCCAGCTGGCAGGGATTGATATGCAGTGGCAGGAGCTGCACTAGGAGCAGTTTTTCCCGGAGGTCTTGTAGGAGATGCAAGACAGGTTTGGGGAAGTGCAGGAAATGAATGTCTGTGACCACATAGGTGATCACATGCTGGGGAAGTTTTAGCTCAAATCTCCCTGGGCAGATGACACAGAGAAGGCCCCGGTAGACTTGAACAACTGCTGGTTTCGGTGGGACCTGTTATGTGTAGCTGTCTCCTGTGAGAGACTATAGGGAAGACTTCTGCTGTCACTAGGACATGGGAGAGGGAGTTGAGGTGGTCTCAGCAACTTCCTGCATTTCTAGCCCATTTTCAAGCAGCTGGGTTTTGTCTTTGGCACTGGAATACAAGAACCAAGACAGATAATCTGACATCAACAAGGCCCTAAAGTACTGCAGTATTCCCTATCAGCAGTGCATTTTGTCAGTAATCTGTAAATAATAACCAGGAGAGGGAGAGAGAAACAGAGAGAGAGAGAGAAAACACAATTAAAAAGAGACAATTCTTGGAGGGCTTTGAGTACAGACAGGTAGATAGGCAGGGTGCATGTAGTCTTGGAAAATGGTAGGTCTTAGGTTTGATTGCCAGCATGTGTCTGTCTCTCTCTGTTCTCCCAATCTCTCTCTCTCCCTCTCTAACACAAAAGCACACACCAAAACCAAATACAATTCTCTATATAATTCTTATAAAAAGATGAAATGAAAAATTCTAAACTTATTTTGCCTGTCCTTTAATAATATTTAATGAATGAAAATTAAAAACTTTGGGCTGGAGAGGTGGCTCAGGGGTTAAGCCTCTTTCTTGCAGGTGGAAGGTCCTGAGTTCGGATCCTAGACCCCACATATAGAGTCCAAGCAGATGCGGGGCAGCCTGCCTTTCTGGTCCTGGTAAGTCAGAGCTTGTGAATCCCCGGGCAGAGTAAACAAAGGAGAGGTGGAGACAGTCCATGGTTGTTGCAGTCCACCTGCATGGTTGCTGATAAATGACCATCACACAGCTTAAGGGAACAAGGAGTTTACTTTCTTATGATAGTCTGGTTACAGTTCATAGTCCAGCTTGACGGGAGAGCACGCACCAACACCAGGGCCGAGGGAACTGGCCACCATAACAGCTGAGAGATGGACAGTCCTTACTTGCCAGACCAGCATGTCTGGCCAAGTATACAGAAGGATGCCAACTCTCTCAACCAGCTCTCTCTGATTTATCCAGGGCCTAATCCCACCCACCATGGGCTGGGTCTTCCCCAGCAGCTAGACAATCTCCTTCAGGTTTGCTCTGGGCTTAACTCAACCATCAACTCTCTACAACTGTGCCCAGAGCTCAAACCCTCAAGAGTCAAGTTGACACCTGTGTTTAACTATGACACTCCACCCCTTGTCAACTTGACACAAAAACAATAGCACTTTTAAACTGAAACCTTTCCTTGTCCCCACAGATGTTAAAATATAAATACATTCCATGGACAAATTTAAAATGTTCTCTCATTAAAACTTCAGTTCCAATATTTTAAAAGTTCAAAGTTTCTTAACCTTAAATTAAATACTTTAAAACAGATAAAACATTAAAACAGAAGGATCTTAATAAGAAAACATTAAAAAGAACAAAGTCCAGCAAATCATCACATCTTGTACTTCAATGTCCATCTTCTGCTGCTCATTATGTAATCAAGGCAGCTCAAAGATTTGAGGCATTCCCAGTCCCTGTTTGCAGCTTAATGTTGTAAAAGCGGAGTTCCTCTGAACCAGGCTGAATCTCCACTCGCAGTTGTCCTCAGCAGCAGTCCCACAGTTCTGGCATCTCAAACACAATTCTGGGTTCTCCTCTGCAGCTTTAAGCTTCACCATCTCTTGCAGAACTCTACGCCTGCCTCTTGGTGCCAAGCTTTTGCTGCTCTCCATGAACCCTTCAGTAGTACATGAAAACCAGTATCACCTTAGGGACGCTGCCAGATTCCGAAGCGAGGTTGAAACGCAGCTTAGTCCACTGGAGCCACAGCTATACCAACTTCAACGCGCTGACGCTGGAAAAGCCTCTCTTCTAGGCAACCAAACTTGCAAAGGGCAAGAAACTGCTTTAACTTGGGCTTTCGCCCCCTGAAGGAATCTGAGCTTCCAAACCACGAACTTGCCATACAGTGGTTTCCACGTCCTCCACCGTCTCAGTGCAAGTCACTAGGTTTTCCTTCATTGGTACTCATTTGTCCAACAGCAGCTGATATTCTGCTGCCTGCCCTTTGCACATCCAAACCTCCAAGGTTGCCAACACAGCTCTCCTCTGTCAAGCAAACCAGTCCATCGTCCTTATATTCACTTTTACCAAAGTCCTTGTTTCCCTCATCACAAACTGGGCCCAAACAATGTCTCTCAGCAACTGGCCCACTAAACGCTGAAGAACGGTATTTGTAAATCCACATAGTGAAAATTCTCAAGCATTTTCAACTTTGTCCAGCAAAACCGTTCAAAAGACACAAAATCCACATAGTCAGATTTATCAGCAACACCCCACTTCCTGGGTACCAAATTCTGTTGCAGTCCACCTGCATGGTTGCTGATAAATGACCATCACACAGCTTAAGGGAACAAGGAGTTTACTTTCTTATGATAGTCTGGTTACAGTTCATAGTCCAGCTTGACGGGAGAGCACGCACCAACACCAGGGCCGAGGGAACTGGCCACCATAACAGCTGAGAGATGGACAGTCCTTACTTGCCAGACCAGCATGTCTGGCCAAGTATACAGAAGGATGCCAACTCTCTCAACCAGCTCTCTCTGATTTATCCAGGGCCTAATCCCACCCACCATGGGCTGGGTCTTCCCCAGCAGCTAGACAATCTCCTTCAGGTTTGCTCTGGGCTTAACTCAACCATCAACTCTCTACAACTGTGCCCAGAGCTCAAACCCTCAAGAGTCAAGTTGACACCTGTGTTTAACTATGACAATGGTTATTCCAGATTTCATCCATAGTTCTACACACACACACACACACACACACACACACACACACACATACACATATACATACACACATGCACACACATGCATACACACACAATTGAATAAATAATACATAATAAAAAAATTTAAAGAAAATTAAAAACTTATAGATAGAACTCTGGATTGTCTTGAAATGAATAATGCTTTTTGTTTTTCAGGTTGTTATGTTCAGGAGTAGAAGACTGAGACCAGGAATACTTATAAAGCTTTAAGGTATATTATAAGCCTCTGCCTTGCAGGCAGAAGGTCCTGAGTTAGGATCCTAGATCCCACGTATAGATGCTGGGCGGAAGCGGCTGCGGCCTGTGTTTCCAGTCCTGGTAGGGCGGAGCCTGTGAATCCCAGGGCAGAGTAAAACAAGGAAGAGGTGGAGTCATCCATGGTGGTTCCCGAATTCGTCCGTGGTTCTACACACACACACACACACACATACACACAGGCACACATGCATACATGCACAATTGAGTAAATAATAAATAAAAAAATTTAAAAAAAGAATTTTATTTTGTGTGTGTGTGTGTGTGTGTGTGTCTCAGAGGTCACTGTGTGTCCCTGCGGAGGACCAAGGGTGACTTTTGGAATAGTCTTGGATTAACTCTTTCTCCTTCTTGCTTTATTCTAGGATTTCCAAGGCTCTGCCCACTAAGGCCAAAAGTGCACACCTCCTCGTTTTTAAAAGGGACATGGGTTCTTATATCAGGACTTTCTGCTTTGGAGACAGCCTTAATTCCTGAGCCATCTCCAGCCCAAAAGGAATATTTCCCTAATAACAATTTTGACTGTGTATTAGAGAGAAAAGAGCTTTGGACTTGGTACAATTCAACTTGCAGCTTGGCCCCTGCCAGTCCACAGCTGAGCCCAGGCAGAAGGTAAGTCAGCCCAGAGTCTTCAATGACAAGGGACATCTTCTTTTGTCTCTGTTGAGATTCTGATGGAATTGGGCACTGTCTACCTGCAGCCCAGGGAAGCATTGGAGGGAATTCATCTCAAGCGGACCCGAACCTCAAAATTCAGCTGAAGCCTGAAGACTATTCTTCATAAAGCTCAATTCAACAGTCAATCTTCCAGTATAAACTGCTGTTGGTAACTGGAGGTGACTGGCAACATGCTCACTCATCCTGAGGGCTAGCTGAGCTCTACTTCTAAGAATGCTAATTTCTAGATGAGGCCTTCAGTTGTGAGTAGGGTGGCTCATTCACCTCCATGATCTTCCCTAAACGTTCAATATAAGGGTCATGATCTGTAGGAATTCAGAGAGCCTCCAGCTTTTGAGAAACTGCCAATTCTTTTAAGTGATCCATATATTCATAAGAAACCGGTCTTTGTGTGTATGTGTTTGTGTGTGTGTATGTGTATGTGTTTGTGTGTGTGTTGTGTGTATGTGAACATCAGAGGGCACTATGTATTCCTGTGGAGGTCTAAGAGTGATGTTAGTCAACATTCTGGATTGTTTTACCTACTCTTTATTTTGCTCTGTTATTACCCAGGATCTTCTTCTCATATAAATAAAATATTTTCTAAAAAGAAAGAAGGACTGATCCTAAAAGTAAAAATAAATTAACTTTAAATTTTGTCACTAGACTCTATCCCCAGTCCCAGATTTGTGCCTGTTGCAAGCTCTCACGTTGAAATATGGACCGTTCCAGTCTAGGACTTCCACTGTAATTAGTGAGGAGCTGAAGAGAGTGGGGAGACATGCAAGAGATATCAAAGGGGCATGACTAAAGAGAACTGGTTTGTCATGTTTAGGCACAGATGTCAACTTGACTATTGAGCGTTTGAGCTCTGGGCACATTTGTAGAGAATTAGTAGTTGAGTTAATCCCAGAGCAAACCTGAAGGAGATTGTCTAGTTGATCGGGAAGGCCCAGCATATGGTGGATGGGATTAGGCCTTGGAATAGATCACAGAGAGGTGGTTGAGAGAGTTGGCATCCTTCTGTTTACTTGGCCAGACATGCTGGTCTGGCAAGTAAGGACTGTCCATTTCTCAGCTGTTATGTGGTGATGGTGTGGCCAGTTCCCTTGGCACTTGTGTTGGTGTGTGCTCTCCATTCAAGCTGGACTACTGTAACCAGCAATCAAAAGAGAATGAATCCCTTGTTCCCTTAAGCCACTTGATGGTCATTTATCAGCAACCATGCAGGCAAACTGCAACACAGTTGAACTTTGTAAGAGGCAAAATATCAATCACTTTATGTTGGATGTCCCTAGGAAAATAGCATTTGGTAGAAAGCAGTGTTGGAAAAGTAGATTTGCTTATGGTAGTTGTACTTTCCATAGTAGCAAATTAAAACAATTTACTCACTAATAAAGCCATTTAAAGCCACTGTTATATATAGCCCTTTTTCATCATGGTGTTAGAGTTCTTTCCAACAAGCTGTGCATACCTGACAAGTACTTTCAGTCTTAATCCTAGCCCTAAACCTGATTATTATTATTATTATTGTTGTTGTTATTTAATTTACATTATGTAATGCATAAGCATAAAAGATGAATGTCCTGCACAAGAAGGATAATTACTCTCTTAACTGAAATTTTGTGTTTAAAATTTTCAGTTATAAATTCATAAGACAATTTATAATTTTCATATTTTTCTGTTTTTGACAGTTAGATCCAGATTGCAGAAACTGCTCCTGTGGAGGGGATCAGCCAGGACTTGTATCCAAACTAGTACATTCCCTAAACTATCAAATTCCTAGAAAGTAAGAGCCACAGGGTAGGCATGACAAGTTAAGGTATGACAAAGGTGTTAGCTTGTTAAATCACAGCCTTATATCCTATCTAGAAGCTTCCCCTAAATCCCAGGATGCTTCCCAGCTGGAAAGAAGACAATCTGAGAAGACACTCGTGGGAAGGAATGTAATTGGGTAAATCCAAAAAGGGCAGAAAGAGCATGTACAGGTGGCACTTGGTCAATCACACCCTGCACATTAGGCTGAGGCAGGAGGGAAGAGAGGCCAAGATCAAAGTGGGATTCCCAGACTTCATCTGAAACCAAACCAAAACAACACACCCACCTAAGGAGTGGAAAAATCTTATCACAAGAGCATCTAAGTGGAGAGAATCCAGAAGGACCACTAAAGGATTAGGGCAGAGCTTAGGGTGAGCATTAGCCTCCAGAGATCCAATGGCATCATGTGATAGGTCTACATAAAAGCAGGTGCTCAAGCACGGTGGGATCAGAGGCTGTTCAGCTGTGTACCTGTGCAAGTTGCTGGTGGTCCCTCTGCTAGACGCTGCGGATTCTCTTCCACGTCCACGACCGCGGTTTGAAGTGAGCAAGGGCTGCTCTGGGGATGCACGCTGGGCTTAGCCCCGGCCTTGAAGGTGACCAGAAGCTAGGGAAGCCACGGGCATGAAGCCAGGGCCCTGGGCTGGAGGTGGGAAGTGGGCACTGGCAGCCTGGGCGTGTTGAGCTGGTCCAGACCAGGCCACAGGCCCGAGGCAAGGGCAGATCTGGTTGTCAGCCTGGCTTCCAGGCTTGAGGTGACATGAGGCAAGAGATGCATGTTGTAGGTATGTAGGTCCAGGCTTAAGGTGGGAAGAGGAAGCTATAGGACCATATGCCCTGGGAACTACTAGGCCACCGGTTTGATTTGGGGTCGGGCCAGTGCTGTGTGGGGATTCACAAAGATCCACTAGGGTTCCTGACTGGAAATGACATGGGGGTGAGAGGACAGGATGCATGCAGCATGCACCATGGGGCCCAACAGACTTGTGCCCCTCCCCCACCTGTGTGCTGGGACCCAAACTCAGGTGGGCAGAGGCCAGCACTGGGTTGCAAAGAGGAGGCTGGGCCTTGTTGGCTTGAGGTGAGGGATGTGCTGGGCATGTGTGAAGTGGGTCAGAGGGCACTTTTCAGAAATTGGTTCTCTCTTGAACATGTGCTCCAGAGATGGAGGAACACAGGTCCTGAGGTTGATACACAGGCAGCTGCACCCACTCTGAGCCAATGCCTGCCCTTGTGTGAGTTCTAAATCAGTTTGTACAGCTGTCTCACTTGCAACCTTCCATTCCTGGGTCCTCAGGAGACTTGGAAATGTTGGCAAACAGCTGCATTCTTTGCCCATGAAGTGCATGACAAATGAGACTCACAGGCTTCCTGAAAAATGAACGGGTGCTGCTGTAACAACATGCCGGCTGGCAGCAATGAACAGTCCTTCTCAGGTCCTATATTTCAGAGCACAGTCTACAGTCCCCTCCTTCCTGCAGGCCCAGGTAAGGAACCTGAATTGAATCAGAGACTACTTTCAAATCTACACCAGGGCAGGGATGTAGCACGGTGGCATATGCCATGAATGTGAAGCCCTGTGGCACTTATAGCCTCTGCCTTAGGAATATATTGAAACTTTTTCATTGACTCACAGAAAACATTTTGCTTCACTGAGTTACACCATCTTTTGGATTAGATCCCTCACTACAACTAGGGAGCTTTGCTGACCAAATTATGGTTAAGCCTGCCTTGCTTATCAATCCATCCTATCAGGGCTTCTGGTTTTTGCTGAGGGTGAAATTAAATCCAGGGTTTCCTGAATAGCCAAGTACTCTAATGCTGAGTTGAAGTTACTCCAGAGGTAACTGTCCTGAGTCCATTGAGGCTCCTGGTACATATGGCCTTTGCAGGTGGGCCTATCAAGATGCATAAGTTTCTGCAGCTTATGTTTTTGGCATCATCTGATTTATATTGGGCTATTTCCCAAGCAGTCTCAGTTGTTTTTAATGTTGAATAATATCTGTCTTCCACTGTATTCAATGGATGACAAATTGACTTATAGGGAGTTCAGCTTCATCTCAAAGCTAAAAGAACTGTCACACATTTTTATAACTACTAGCACTGAGTTTTTTCTAGTTGTGGTGGTACATGCCTGTGATTCCTTCACCAGGGTGGATAAGGCTGGAGTCTACATAGCAGGACTGCCAGAAATACTTTGCCCCTGTAGCTTTACCAGCATTGCAAATAATATTTCAACTGTTTCAATTTTTTTGATAGTGTGTATGTGTTTGTGTCTGTATCAGAATATTTTACCTGTGTAGGTCAAAGGGTGTTTTTTTGGAGTCATTGTATATTGTATTGGACCACCTTTTTTTTTTTTTTTTTTTTTTTGCTTTTGCTCTGGGATTGCTAAGCCTCTGCCTTCCAGGGTCAGAAGTGGAGGTTGCCACCATTTCTGCCTGGCATTTTTCTATGGGAACCATGATTTGAACTCAGGTCTGCTTACAAGACAGTCTTAACCAACCCCTTATTACATCTGGCTTGACTAGTCATCATGTACAAAAAGTAACCTTATCTTAAAGAAACTTTGAATGTATTGCCTCAGCCTCCCTCTCCCTTTTTTTTGACATTAAGCTGTATTTTTCTGGAACCCAACTGGTTTTGAATTTATCATTACCATCCTGATAAGTGTTTGGCAGACTTGAATCCTACATTTGTACACCACTGTTGCATGCCCTGTTGCTGAGCTACTACTACCTTAGCACTCCTCCTACCTTAGAAAAGGGAATATACATACTGTTGGCTTCCCTAACAGTGATTTTCCTACATCTACTTTCTTACAAGACTGTCTCCTAAATTCTCCTGGCCTTATTCTCGGTTTATAGGTATGAGCATTGGTCCAGTTTACAATTTTGCCCATCATACCAAGTTTTCCTTTTTCGAGCCTTGCCTGGCTCCATACTTACACATGGGTTTAAGTGACTCACCTAGCTCAGTCTCTAGAAGAGATGGGCTATAAGCACTTGTCTACACTTAGTCAAAATGAAGTTGATTGTAATCTAAGTCTAGTCTACGGTGGATATGGATTGTGCTATATACAAAATCAGATCCATGGACATATGAGTTTTTGTTGTATTTGGATATTGTGGTAAAGCATATAAAGCCAGGGGCAGTGAAACATGCCTGTCTGTCTAGCAATTGGGAAGCAGAGGCAGAAAGATGGTGGCAAGTTTCAGGCTAGCCTGGTAGTGAATACCAACTGGAAAATCAACCCTGTGGTTGACAACCAGTTCCAGAATGAATGTGCTCTGTATGGTGCCAGTGGTTTTCAGCGTCAATTTCCCATTTATCTGTCACTTTATCCTTCTGCTCTCCCCATACCCAGTGCAGTTACAGCTATTGCACTGTGTTTTGTCTATCACCTCAATTGTTTCCAAGACTTCATCTTTTCAGACATTAAAAGCTAATAGGCTTTAATTGTATCAGTATGAACCAATGTTATAGGCACTAGCATACCTAACTATCCATCAATATAGATCTCCCTATTTTGTGGAGTTTAATTTTGAATTCCTTTGAATTTTCTAGTTTTTGTGTACAAAAGAGTTCCATTTTGGATATTGACTTCAAATCTTGCAAAGAGTGAAGAGGACTTTCAAAATATTTTAAAGAGAGGGCTGGAGAGATGGCTCAGGGGTTAAGCCTCCGCCTTGCAGGCAGAAGGTCCTGAGTTCGAATCCCAGATCCTACGTATAGACGCCAGGCAGAAGCGGGGGCGGCCTGCATTTCTGGTCCTGGTAGGGCAGAGCCTGCGAATCCCGGGGCAGAAAGAGGTGGAAGCGTTCATGATGGTTCACGAATTCGTCTGTGGTTCTACACACACACACACACACACACACACACACACACACACACACACGTGAGCACACATACATACGCACATGCGCACAGTTGAATAAATAATAATAAAAAATTAAAATATTTTAAAGAGAAAGAAGGATGCAGAATGCAACAACTTTCTGAAGCTGGTTGTTCTTGTAAGGATCAACCTTAAGTCTTCTGTTAGCTATGTCACTGGCCTGATAATTGACTATCAAGTGCATTTGTTCATTTTGTCATCTTTTAGGAAAAAAGGTTGATTTCCATGTTAGGCTTGCTTAGAATGAGGTTTTATTTTATTTTATTGTATTTTTGTGAATTAAGATAGTTTATTAGAGGAGAGAAAGAACAGAACTCATGGACTACCTGTGGTGGAATGCTGTGAGGGGCTGGGGTGCCATTGGACAGGATATTGAAGCAGTGGTTGAAAAGCACCCTTTTGATTGCTTCAGTTTCTTGAGTGTTGTCCGATCCATTGAACATAAGGCTTGGGGTTGCTATTTGGACCACTGAGGTGACCCTGGTGGAAGGGTAGTATTATAGTAGCTGACCTGTGCTCTGTTTCTAGGTTTTGGCAGTGGAAGTCTGTGTTTTCCTGTATGCCCTGGCAGCACAGCCCTGCCTTTCCAGTGCTGGGATCACCATACATCCTACTTGGCCCAACACTGATGCTTCCTCTTGGTCGCCAGTCAGGATGCATCTGTTGTCATGGCTGCATGAAAAGGAATGAATCAAAAGAGTCCCAAATTGTTCCTGAGTATCCTGAAAACGCTGGCACCGAAGGAGACATCTTTAGGCAAGCTTCTAGCTGTGCCGGGTGCAAGATCAGTGGTCCCTTTAAGGCTTATAAGAAGGACACTGAGCCTTCTGCAGAAGAATTTGGGGAACTTAGTGTTCAGGAGAGAAATGTAGGCTCTAGAAACTACTGCACCCCTCCCACTCTGCCCCTACATGGTGCAGACAATGCAGTGCAGGTTCCCAGGTGTGCTTTGGAGGCTGAGATAGGGAGGAATGCAGGAGTGGACACAGCTCCTGCTGGCCTGTGCCAGTGCAGTTAGATGGACAGAGCAGTACAGACTCTGTGCTCTGACTTGGGACCTGAGTGAGACAGGAAGGCAGAAGAGAAGGAGGTCAATGCAGAGGTCCAAAGTGAGGAGCCCCATGAGACTAGAGATATACCTTGTGATTCTGAGTCAGCCAGAGACCCAGGGTCCAGTCCAGCAATCCAGTGTGATAGCCCTGAGGAAGAAGTAGAAGAAGAAGCTGTGTATTTTGAAGACTTGGAGCCAGGCTGTGAGTGGCATTCATGTGACATCTTTGCATTGCAAAGCCATGCCACGTTGGCCACTTGGTTTCCTGAGGGTGTGTGTGAGGATGAGGTATACGAGATGCGCAATTTTTCAGAGGTTATGGTCCCTGGGGACTGTCTGATTCTCTGCGAAGAGCAGGGCAGAGTGCATCTGTGTGATGGAGAGGAAAGCATTCACAATAGTGGGGAAATCCCTGTGGCTAAGAAACCTACCTGTGGAGAGCAGCATGTAGGAACGCAGGCCAGAGCTGGTGTAGCGATCCAGAAATTAGGAGGATGAAGCATGTTCATCTGGAGAAGTGATTGACCACATGAAGGTGGTCCTCTCTGCTTTTGATTAATGGAAGTTGCACATAAGAGCCTGAAAGGAAAAGTGGCTTTTTTTTTTGGTGCCTCAGGTTTTGATGTTGTTTTATCAGTCTCAATCTGCTAGGAAACTGTGTTGGGAAGGTGCAGTCACTGGGATGAGGAAGAGACAAGGTGAGAAGAAACAGTCCATATCCAAGCATGTCCAATGAGGCTGCCATTGGAAGGAAGGATGAGATGATATATTAATGTGTCTGTTCATTAAAACGGGTCTACAGAAGGGAATATGTGCTTCAGTGCTTCAATTTGGTAGCTTAACTCTGCTTTATCATGAAAGTTAAAGATGAGTTGAAAATGCTTTCTGCTGTTTTGATTTCTAGCCCAGGAGCCACATAAAAGAAAGTGCAGCCCCAGCAAGATGGGAAGAGATGGGTGCCACGGTGTGCGCCTGCATCACCTTCAATGAGAAGACTGAGGTGGGTGACTGCTGTCTACAGACCTCCAATCTTTGGAGGTCCAATCCAGCCCAGAAAGAACAACTGTTATATGCTTAGAGTTCTGTAGTGCCACTAAGTAACTGTTGGTTCAATAAATTGATTTAGCGAAGGTTTGAAAGTTTTTTGTGTGATGCTTCCTCTTCTCCCCCCACTCCACCATGTGCACTTCCAGCCTCGGAAGGCAGAACCTGGGAGTCCCCCTCCCTAACCCGCCACCCTACCCACCTAAAGCAAAGCCATAGAGAGGTAGAGCAATCCAGGATCATTGCCTAACTTGCTCTTGGGCCTCCACAGGAACACACACCAAGCACCCTCTGCCACAAATCCACAAAAATTCATGCAACAATAGGCTTAAGGCTCCTGTATATACACCTGGCTACCTGTGTTCAATCCCTAATTCACACAGATGCCCACATCACACACTCCAAGGGACACAGAAATCAACCCCCTCCTAAAGTGCTATTTCAGTAATTGTGCATGTTCTGACTTGAAGGGGTTGCTTTTGGGCTGTTCCAGAAATCAAGCATCTTCCATGCCTTTTCCCCCTCATGGGTAGAGGATGGCAAAAGTTTTTTCCCCAAAGCCAAGTGGCACAGCTCCTTACAGAAGTGCTCTTGAGTAACCAGTTCTGACAATAAAGGAGTTTGTGGCTGTATTAGAATTCCATATACCATATCCACATGGTGGGGCTGAATTCATACCCTAGCTATAGCTTGCTAGGATGGGTGAACATAGGTTGAAAGACTAGAGAGAATTGCAATATGAAATTCTGGAGTCCTACTGGCAAGTGCCTCAACCTCTCGGGGAGTTAAGAGTGTTTCTTCACCTTTCCTTATCCTAGGTGAAATGTTAATAGACTAACTAGTGGAATGCAGTGAGTTGGCAGCATCCCCTTTATGACCACATGGGATTGTCTGATAGATTCTGCCTACCCTAGCCCAAGCACTTCTTACCCTGCGAGATTCCCACTAACTTTGAGTTCTCACAAATACCTTGTAGTGAGTATCAAAGTAGAGTCTCTTGTCTTATTTCTTAGAAGTGCACTCACCAAAAAATCTCAGAAATTATCTTCTTCACACATTGTTAACAAATTAGTTTCTTTTTTCTGTCTCCCTGTTATACATACATATTCTTCTGTAAAAGGAAGATGGGCCTCAGAACCAAGATCATGGAAATAACGGAGTTTCTGAACATTTTTAAAGTTATATATTTTTTTATGTGAACAGTATCATCTGTAGTATTATATATCTCTCAGTGAATTTGGATAATTACATTTTCTAAATGATATATTTGCATCTGGGGACTCAAAATAATCTAATTCACAGATAATGCCAATTTCTTCTTCATAATTTTTATTTACTCTGTGTGTGTGTGTGTGTGTGTGTATGAGAGAGAAAGAGAGAGAGAACTGAGTGTATCAGAGAGTACGCATGTGGAGTCCCAAGGGTGACTTTGGGAGACGTGTTTGATTGTTTCTAACTACTTTTTGTTTCGCTCTAGGATTTCCCATGCTCCACCTTCCAGAACCAGAGGTGAAGGCTGCTATAATTTCCACCTGGCATTTTTACATGGGATCACAGTTCTCAAATCAGATTCCTCCTGCTTGTGAGGCAGAGCCTCAATCCCTGAGCCATCTCTCCAGTCCTTCTTTACTTCTGAATGTACTTGTTGGTTTGTGAGAGGGTCTCATGAAGCACAGGCTGACTCTGAGCCTGCTGTGAAGCAAGGATGACTTTGAGCTTCTGATGCTCCTGCCTTCAACTCCAAGGGCTGGGATTATAGTCATGTTTGCACTATACCCAGTTTATTCAGTGCTGGGGATCCAGCCCAGGGCTGTGTGCCAGCTTAGGCAAGCACTTTGCCCACTGAGCTGCATCTCCAGCTGGAAACTGGTAGCCCAGGCTGACCTCAAACTCTGGGTCCTGCCACCTCGTTGTCACTACCATTTGCCACTATCGTTCACCTCCACCACCAGCAACATTTTCTAATCCTTTAATTTCTGATCTAAAAGTCTTATACAGGTCACATAAAGTCCATAAAAATCACATGAAGTTGGAAGGCAAGAACTGACTCCACAGAGATGTCTTCTTACTTCCAACTGCACCTCAATGGTGTATGTACATGTGCCTCCTCCACAATAATAATAAAATAAAGCAAGTAATTAATGCTGTTGAGATAGCTCATCAGGCCAGCCATCTGCTAGGAAACCTTGTGACCTAAGTTCAATACACAAAGCACACAGTAGTAGAAAGAGGCAACTGACTTCATAAAGTTGTTCCTTGACTTCTTTATGCAGACTATAGGCTTCTCTTTCTCTCCCTCTCTCTTTCTCTCTCTCTTTACTTATCTCTCATACGTATGTATATTTGTCTCTTTCTCTCTCCTCTCTCTTTCTATCTTATGTGTATGAAGTATGTAAAATGAAAGAAACATATTTATGGACACATTGATGGTTAACAATTGCCAACATTAAAATTTTTGGCTGTTTTCTGTAAATATCCACACTTAGAAATCAACCCAGAATTTGTTGAAAGGGATCAGAAGGAAATGAAATCAGGAGAGAACAACGCCCAGTGGTGTGGTACTGTTTCCAGCTCAAGACTCAATCACAGAGTCTCCTTTACATGCAAATGAACAGGACATAAAGTGTCTCAACTGCTGATCTTGCTGCCCAGTCTTATAAGCTCAAAAGACCCTGGGAAGGCCAGCAGCAAAACCCGCTGGATCCCCTGTTTTATTTTTGAATTTTTAAGGAAAGGCAGCCACAGACAAATGCTATACCATGAAATGAATAGAAAAATTGGTCAAAACAACTGCTAGAAAATCTACATCAACAGCAACCAAAGTAAAACTCATGGACCAGAATTTTGAAGTAATTCCAGTATTATTATCCAAGAATTTAAACCATCATAGACAATTTTCATAATCGTGATTGACTAGGTCAGTAACATTCTGAATATGTATAATCTTATTGTACAAAGATCAAATATTTATGCTTAAATGGTCATGATTTCAAATGCCTGACAGGTAAGACTTAGTGCGATTACAATAATATTCAGAATTGTTATGAATCTTACTAGTAACACATATCCACTTTGATTAGTGTGACACCTAGTGAATCTCCTATCTTTCAGTTTTGTACTTTTCTACCAATGGCAAAAATAGCTTGTTCTAACATATTCAGCTTTGTATCAATTTCTTGACCAATTTTTAACTGAATCTGTACGGAAAAGAGCAGATACATTCCTGCTCATATCGTCTACAAAAGAAGTCGCATGAGTAGTACTTGATAGGGCTATAGCACTATAACTGTCTGGAAATAAGACTAACATCAACTACAAGTGCCGATATACCAAGTCTCACAAATCTCTTAGGCTAAGTAACTAAGTAATTCATGTAAAATTCAATGCCCTGTTCAGATATTGTAGCAGGCACTCTAATAAAAAGTGGGTGCTTAACAATAAAAAGGCTGTAACACTTAAATCAGGACTTATGCACTTAGAAAGAGAACATCCTTTAAAGAAAAGTGTCCATGTCTGTCCATGGCATGATCTTCAGGTATGATAAGCTTTCTATCAGGGGAAAACTTCTGAAGAGATTTTAACAAGTTATGAGCAACTATCAGATATGAACGGGGGACACTAGCTTTAATCAACTGCATAGAGGTATTCTCATATCCACACTCAGTTATATCCACATTTTGTTTTGAGGCAAGTACAGCAAGTATTAACGCTGCCAGTAATTTCTAAAATTCTGTCTGTAAGAATCCTATCATGTCAGACCAAAGACCACTATCAAACCTTCCTTAGAGAAGATTTTTTAGTCCTCAGCTTCAGTCTTTGCATCTGGCACAGAGTCTAGCAGAACTTGTCTAGTACCTATGTCATGATGATCCCAAGCTCTCCATTGTGGAAGAATGGAAGGAAAAGGTGATTTCAGCTTTTACGAAACTCTTTCCTTTCAGTATATAATGATCCTGTTTTAAATCTGACCCATGCATGAGTATTATCCACATATACGGTTCTCCTTAATGATTCAATTGTAATGCGGCTATTGGAAATTACAGTGAGGCAGCTGGGAATCAGACTCAGTAAGCCACATACATGACTACATCTGTAAACTCCTTGTAAAATTAAATCTAGAAATTTGTTGCCTGGTGGTTCTGCTGTAAGTCCTCCTAGGAGCTGAGTGTCATTGACATGTACAGGAATGTCTCACTCTATTCAATTCACTCCATACAAGACAGGTGGATCATTGCAACAAACAAATAGTGGAAGTGTTGCTCAGGAACTGGCCATATTCCTTCCTTGCTCAATGTTTTGATGCCTCTCACATAGAAACTGGTGTTAGATGGTGTTGGGGTCGATTCATTCCTAATTTTTTTGGTCACACTTGGGACATCTGGTACTGGAGGTTCTCCTTCTTCACTTGTTCAGGAAGCCAAGTGGGAGGTATATCCTTGGGAGAAAGATGAACATGTCTTGGGTTCAAGTCCCACACTGGGCTTGTCATGTAATCTTTCTTTCTTTCTTTTAATTTTAAGGTGTATCCCAGGCTGGCCTGGAGCTCCTGATCCTCCTTCCTCTGTCTCTTAAGCATATCCCACTGGCATGTGCTACCACAACTGGCAAGAATCCTTTCCATATTACCAGGTAATCTGGCAAATTACAAAGGTGCTCTGCTGCTCTAAGTACATCTTTCCCTGTGTTTAACTCTTTTAAAGTATAAAGGATGGAGGAAAGAATATTATAAAGAGTATCATTAGCTGTCCTCCCTTCATCTCTTTAATTTTTAAATAACTCTTAAGCATGCCATTACCTCGATCTACAAAACCCTGGCCTTGAGGATTGTATGGAATTCTTGTAATGTGAGAAATCTCATAAGTGGAAAGAAAGATTTTTAATGTGGTGAATTATATGTAAGTGCATTGTCAGTTTTCAATATTTGTCATGTAATCTTTTACTGCAGAAGCCCTAATAAGAAAGGAAATGGCATGTATAACAGCTTCTCTTGATAAAGGTAAAGCAAAAATATATAAGAAACATGTATCATCAATAACTTGAACATGTTATCACTTCCCAAAAGAAGGGACATGACTAAACTACCAGATATGATTTGGACACAGTCCTCTAGGTAACACTGAGTAGGAAGGCAAGGGCCTTTATGCAGAAGGACATTGTTTTAACAATTAATTGAGCTTTTCCTTTTGTAAAAGAAATCGGGCTCATAAGAAATAAGAATTTTGAAGATAAACAGCATGTGACCAGTTCACAGTTGATATCATATCTGCATTAACAGTTCCTGTAAATAAATAATCTGGCTAAGTATTTCCTTCTGCCAAAGGGCTGGGTAGTGCATTTTGAGACTCTGGTGAGAAATAAAAATGGGGTTTTTACTGGAATGAGTGAGAGACTGAATCTTATTTTTTTTAAAAGGAAAAGGTGATATACAGGATGCATTCCATCAAACACCCATGCAGTTTTACAAACATTTCACTGCTAAAACTGTATATCTAAGATCAGAAAACAAATGTTTAATGGATGAGGGAATTGGAATAAGACAACATACACCATATACAATTCCATTTGTTATGCAGAAACATCCTTTCCTTGAATCCAAAAAAATTGGTCGATCTCACTGGCAGATCAATACCACTTTCTCCTCCTGGAGCATCTGTAAAACAGCTATCCCATGGGGTTGGCAAAGGGAGTTTCTCAAAAAGTGGGGAAAATCAAATAAATGTTTAGAATCAAAATCTAAAAGTTAATTTTAAGGAAAATGATTATCAATCTTAAAAGGATATTGAACTAAAACAAATGGCAAAATAATCAGAAGTTTGCTGTAAATAATAAATTTGAGAGAAATCATAAGGAAGAACAATTTTCTGAGGCTCTTCTCCAATGATTTGTTTTGCAGATTTTCTGCCTGTAATGATTAAATCTGCAACCATTACCAAATATTGATGAATTACTCTTTTTAAATTAATTGAAAGAAGGATCTATTTCAAATAAGCACAGTCCCATAATAATTAAATAGACAAATTCAGAGATGTGAAAATTAGAAGTGGTGAGAAATTTATATACAAACTTATGTGTTTTATTTGAGTAATTTGAAGAGCTTTTGCTCTTTTTTGTAAAGCTGTTGATGGCTTTGGTGTCATTTCTCTTCAAGACTTTGGATAGGAATCTCCTTAAAGATAAAAAGTCCTTGAGTATAACTGGGCCCTGTGTCAGCACACAGAAGTACATAGTTACCCAAATCTCCTTATTTTCTAAAAGATTGGAAGCATTCTGACAGCACCTCAGTGAGTGGAACACAGTTGAGTCCCTGTACCACATCAGGCATAAAAAGCCTCAGATTCTTTGCTTAGAATGTACATAACTTGTCAATGTTGCTAGCACCCTTCACATTAAAAACAAATAAGCCTTATTGAGATACTTTGATTGTTGATGTATTTTCTTTTGAATATAAATACTTTTTAAAAAATAAACACTGAAGTTTTAAAACTTTGTCCCCTTTTCAAGGCTTTTCCCCCTTCCTTCTATCTGATTGTGTTACAGTAAACTGTCTTTCCTCTGCTTGCCAAATGTCCCACATTGAGCACCAATGTTGTGGGATTTATCTATCCATTTGTTGCAGGGTTTTTTTGTTCAGAATCGAAGATTGAAACCAGAACACAGGTAGAGGACAAAGGTAGAGTTTATTAAGTGAGAGAAAGAATGGAACTCATGGACTCCAGATATTGAATGCCATGAGAAACAACAAACTAGAAATGAAGTCGGGAACCACACATGTGGAGTCCCCTGAGGCAAGGCCCCCAACATAGGGTTTGGCCAGTAGAGAAAAGACTATTCCCTGCAACATTTGGTGACCACAAAGGGACTCAGAACTAAGGTAAAGAAAATCTAGGTCTGTCCTCTAAGTGAAAGGACAGAAGCAACTCCATTTTGTCCATTTGCTACCTCTATGACCTGCCCTGCCCTAACTGAGAATTCACCAACCTGTTCCAGGGGAAAAAAACACAGAATAGCACCCTCTAATCAGGTACCAGAACACTTAACTACACTGTTAGGATAGCTACCAAAAAATTCTTAGGATAGCTACCAAACATCCTAAAACAGTTATATTTTATAACAATGTTACTTTTCTCCCATCAGCAACCAATCATATTAAATGTCACCAGCACTCCCTATCTCCCCAAACTGCACACCTGCTTACAGTTTTTGCCTTTAAAAGGACCACCCTCCATGCCCTCAGTTCAGCTCCCCAGCTTCATTGCTTCCTTAGTCGATTAGTTATTCTCCTGTGATCAATAAACTGTTTCTGTTTAGCCCACTTGTCGTTTTCTCATGAGTGCCTCGGTCTAGGGCCCAATATAAGCATGCTTCTCAAGGAGAGGGGAAGAAGAAGAACACTTTTGAAATAGAGGGGGGAATGTTTTAAGCTCTGTGTGAATGTGTGCGTGAATTCTGGCCTGAAGCAGGAAACCTGTATCACCTCAGTGTTCAAATTTGTATGATCTCTCCTGGAGGGATACCCAACCTTTGTTTGTCTGTGTCAGATGGTGGGGATCTATTTGGCTTTAGGTTTTGAAAGTTAATAGAGGGAAATGCCTAGCGTGCTTCACTCTGAAGGAAATGTGTTTCATGTCTGAGATAATGACCATACATCTGTGTTAAGTAGCAGAGGTAACTCAAGAAACTTCAGTCATGGTGGATCATGGACCGTATAACCATTTAACACTGGCAGAGGGTGTGGAGAACACCCTCTGTCAAGAATTAAGACATCATCAGAGCCTCCCTCCTGACCACTCCAGGTTTTAGGATGTCAGTGGGGCATCCTCTGCTGACCATGCTTGGTATGACACTGACCTTGCAGTCAGCCGCTGGCTTTTTGTTGCTTGGCAGAACCTTTCTGAGCTATGGTCCTTTCCCAAATCCATGAACCCTACACTCCAGCTAAAGAGAGGTTTCCACATCCTGTGTTCAAGAACTAAACTGGAGAATGCTTATTCTTATTAATCTGAAAAAGAGACAACTTGTGGTAATCTGTTCTCAGACATGGACTCTATACATATTAGATGATGATGAGAAATGCCCCCCCAAGGGAGATCCTTGAATTAGACCACCAACCTCCAGCTAGATTTATTCTGCTGAGTCGAAAGCAAATGGCAGGAAGTTGCGACCGTAAGTACCGACTAATAGTTCTGAAAAAGGTTTGTCTCTCAATAGAGATGTTCTCAAGACTAAGGTGGAAGTGGAATTTCATCTAGCTTCCACCTCAGTCAAACCCTTTCTCTTAAAACTAGAGAGGGTCAATGTAATCTGGACCCTGCATTAGAATCTCTAAGGAAAAGACAGACTAAGTACATTTGGGTAAACTCAAGTTCCTGTTTCCTTTTCCTTGCAAAGTCTGGCCCAAATTTAAAAAGACTTAGAGAGTTTCCCTGAGGGCCTAGATAAATTCATTTTTCAAACTGAAAACGAGGAAAGAGAAAGAACCAGGAAACAAAAGAAATCCAAGTTTGATATATCCCTAAGGGGATAGAATAATAACAGGCATGCCCAAATAGACCAACCCGGAACCCCTTCCTGGCATCAATTCCTAGGCACGGTTCCATCAGCTATAGGAATTATATGAAAACAAGTAAATAAAACACATAGCTCACTGACAAGGGTCTTCTGTTGTTCTGCTGTTTCAGATATGTCATTGCTGTTTATCCAGGCCTGACCAACCTAAAGATGCACCTTCTTGAATGGTATAATTTAAGCATGTATATCAGACCTGGCTTGACAAGGCTTTTTAAGTTTAACCTTGTGTGGTGGGGCTCTCCACTTGGTTCCTGTCTAATGCTCATCTTATTATTTCATTTATCTATTTAGGTGATGAGAGAGACAGAGACAATGAGGAAGAGAAATTCACACCTATACATGACATGTTGCACATGTGGAGGTCAGAGGACAACTTTTTCTCCTCTACCAGGTGTACTTCCAAGGATCAAGCTGAGGTTGTTAGATTTGCCAACAGGCACTTGCCCATTGAGCTATCTAGAAACGGTCTCATATATTTCAGTTAGCCTTAACATGAATAGATAGAATGGATTGGGTTTTCAACTCAGGAACTTCTGATTGGAAGATCGAACCTTCATCCTGGAGCCACCTCTCCAGCCCAAAAGGAATATTTCTCAAAGAACCACTTCCACTGTTTATCAGATAGAAAAGAGCTTTGGACTTGGTCCAGTACAACTTGCAATTCGGCCCCTGCCAGGCAAGAGGTTAAAAGTCAGCTCAGAGCCTTCAATTTCAAGGAACATCTTCTTTTGTCTCCCTGGACATCCAGATAAAAAAAGGCGCTGTACGATCTAGAAAGGTGGTTCAGGGGTTAAGCCTCTGCCTTGCAGGCAGAAGGTCCTGAGTTTGGATCCCAGACCCCAGGTATAGACACCAGGCAGAAGCAGGGGCCGCCTGCATTTCTGATCGTGGTAGGGCAGAGGCTGTGAATCCCCCAGCAAGGCAGAATAAAAAAGAAGGGGGTGGAGTTAGTCCATGGTGGTTCCCAAATTCGTCCATGGTTCTACAGACACACACACACACACACACAATTGATTTAAAAAAAAAAAAAAAGTCGAAGTCGGCCTGCAGCCCAGGGAAACATTCCAAAGAATTCATCTCCAGTCTTCATGAACCTGCAGGTTCAGAGGAAGCCTGAAGACTGTTCTTCACAGACCCAAGTCAGCAGAATGTTTCTCCAAGGATTTCCACTGTTTATCACACAGAAAAGAGCTTTGGACTGGGTAGGGTACAACTGGCAACTCAACTCAGCCCCTGACAGTCCACAGCTGAGCCCAGCCAGAAAGTTCAAAGTCAACCCAGAGTCTTGCATGACAAGGGACATCTTCATTGGTCTCCCTGGAGATCCAGATGAAAAGAGGCCCTGTCTACCTGCAGCATGCTGCCCAGAAAAGCATTCCAGGGAATTCATCTCAAGTGGTTCTGAAACTGAAAATTCAGCCGAAGCCTGAACACTGTTCTTCACATAACCCAAGTCAGCAGCCATTCTCCCAAGACGAAGCAACGCTTGTTAACCGCAGGTGCAGGGCAATAAGCTCCCAGACGCAGTGGTAGCCATGGAGAGGCAGGGGCGGCCTCCCTCCTCCCCCATCAGGTCCCGCTGAGCTCTGCTTTCCCAGAATGCCAATCTCCAGAGAAGGTCTTTCAGTTGTGAGCAGGCGGGCCCCTTCACCTCCTTGATCTTCCCTAAGCTTTCCACGTGAGGGTCGTGACCTGTAGGAAGCGAGGGACCCTGGAGATTTGGAAACTGCCAATTCTTTCCAGCGATCCGTATCTTCATAAGAAACCCATCTTTGCCTTTGTGTGCTCGCGGGCGCCAGCTCCTGTTGCCTTTGCAACAATCCCCACTGTCAGCTGATTTGGCCAATCGACTCCAACACTGTGTAGCAGGCACAAGGGCAGGGTGGCGTGGGTCAGAAGGTCCCTGATCTTTCTCCGCTTCTTGAGCGCCTCCTATCCCGCCGCGGTCCTCTGCACCTCCAAGGTCGCCTCCACCAGCCCGGCGACCAGGGTCGGTGGATGGAGCTGGCCGCTCCCGGGACCTGGACCTTGCTCTCTGCTCCCTGTGCAGGCGCCGGCCGCCATACAGCTGGCGCCGCAGCTGTGTGCGGATGGGCTTGAGATGCATGAAGTTGCAGAAGCCTCCTCGCCTGCACTCTCCAGCTTCGTACTGGCGGCAGCAGGCTTCCCTGAAGTCGCTCACGGGGGACAGCTCCGCGTAGATCGGCTGCCCCTGAAACCAGCGGTCGTTCAAGTCCGTCACGGCCTTCTCTGCGTCCTCTTCCCGGCGAAACTTGACGTACACGTTGCCCACCAGGTGATCGCCTAGGTTTGTCGCACACGTTCATCTCCTCCACCTCCCCGTACTTGTCTTGCATCTCGCAGAAGACCTCCCGGAAGAAGTGCTCGAAGCGCTCCTGCCCCTGCACGTCGCTCCCGCGCGCTGGGAGCCCGCGGCGGTCTGGGCGCTGTTTTGGGGGTCACGGTAGATGCTTCTCATCAAGACCGTCTGGCTGAAGCTCGGTCTGTTGTGCAACCGAGAGCATCTGTCTCCATGGCGACACGCTCCAATTTTGAAATAAAACGAACAGTTGACTTTGTCCCTCTCGGTGCCGAAGATGGACGCCAAGTACTCGGCCATGTCGCAGAGGCCTGTCCCGCTGGCGCCTCCCGGAGGGGATCCTGGGATCTGAACTCGGCCTCCCGCTTTTCACACGCAGACTCTCGGCCCTCTTGCAGGCGCACACTTACACACTTCACGGGGGGCCACAGAGGTCTGGGACTTCTCAGGCCGGGGGTTCGGGCAAGCTTCTAAATCTTAACGCCGTGCCCTAAGAAGCCAATGCCTTTGTCGCACCTTTCTCACCGTGGCCCTTGCTTTCTAGGACTTGAACCGTTGAGGCGATGTGATGTCCTGGTTTGGATACAAGTCCTGGCTGGTCCCGTCCACAAGGAGCAGTTTCTCTCCAATCGGGATCTCACCTGCAGCAACAGGAAAAGAAAAGAAAAGACAAAGAAGAGAATCCATTGCTATATGTATCCAATTGAAACTTTCTAACACAAATTTTTAAGTTCTTAATCATTGTCCTGGTGCAGGACACCCAATTTTTACGCTCATCCGTTAACATGATTTCAATGCAATAATAATGGTAAATAGTAATTCCTTCAACAATACCGAGCAGGGTCAGTGCCAGGATTAGGGCTGGGAGCGCTCCTTAGGGAGGGACAAGGTCCCTGAGTCAGCTCCAAGACCACGACGAAAAATAGCTATGTATGAGAATGGCTCGAAATGATTTCCTCGCTGAGTATCTTCTTTGGAGTCGATACCACGAAGAGGACGACTACACAAGCCAAACTTCCCTGGGACGCTGTCTGCACCTGCTTTCCTCCCTAGCGCCGCGTTCCCAGGGACATCCAACATAAAATGATCGAGCTTTCGCCTCTTACAAGTTCTACAGGTTCTCTTCGGTCGTGCCCTTTGCCACTAGCTCTTTCATGGCTCCCCGTCACACAACCTTGGGCTCCCCGCTAATGAGAGCGTCAGGTCCCGGACTAGAAGCATGCATAGCACAACCTGACAGCTTGCAACAGGTGCAACGTCTGGGACTGGGGACCTAGTGCGGTGACAAGGTGTAAAATGACCTGTTTTCCACTTGTCATATCTGCTCTCATTGTATTTGTTTGAGAAGGGATGTTCTCGGAACACTCTCAGAACGAAGTAAAAGGAGGTCCAAACATTCCAGAACGATGCCCCCATATCATTCTTCAACCCCCCCAGGAATACACAGCGCCCTCTGATCTCATACACCTTGGGGAGGGCATCTGTCTTTTCCAGGGATCTGCCCGATGTCCGTCTAATTCGTACCCTTACTCACCAGACCCTCTGTATCGGTCAGGGTTCTCTAGGGCCACACATCCACAGAAGGACATAAACCTACTGAAAGGAAATTGATTGAATTGGCTTACTATTTAGGGCCGCCCGGAGCCGCTCGGTACAGTAGTGTCCGTGCTTGACAGCTGAAAGCTGGAAGATTCCTGCAGAGTCTTTTGCAGCCTTGGAGGCTGGGAGGGCTGCACGTGGAAGAAGCTCAGAAGCAGGGCGACTGGAAGGAAGAGACTCTTTTAGCACAGCTTCACAGTGTCTCTCCTCCAAGGCTTCTGGCATCTGGGTCCTTTGGTCTGTTCTGTCGGGGGCGGGGGGAGGGATCCTGGGGCTGGGTCTTGCTGCTCTAAACGCCTGCCTCTGCATAATCTCCCTGAAAGGTCAGTGGGATCAAGTTCACACCCAGAATTAAGGAGGCACGCTCCCCTGCACGTGCACCTGCTGATATTGCTTGAACAGGCCCTCTAGAACACGGGGCCCTGATAGGATTTGAGTGGGAAGGCAATGAACGGACCTTAAAAGTGTGACAAATCAGGTCTTTTTCCCTGAGAATGAAAGCGTCACAAGCCTCTTTCTCTATTTCACAAGGATCTTTCTTTCTTTCTTCCTTCTTTCTTTCTTTTCTTCTCTTTCTCTTCCTTCTTCCTTCCTTCCTTCTTTTTCTTCTTTCTTTCTTTCTTTCTTTCTTTCTTCTTTCTTTCTTTCTAAATAAGTTATTTATTTCCGCTCATACAATCTTAATAGTTACACAGGTCCCCTCCTCCCTCCAGGCCTCCCTGGACTCCTTAGCTCCCTCCCACCTTTTCCCCTTCGTTTCACTCCCCGCATCTCCCACTGCCCCCTCCCCCCATCCCTGAAGAGTCCTTTAGTGTGTATGTCAGACTTTCCTCTGGGCCCTCCTCTCTGATGAGGTGTAAGGACTCAGTGGCATTTCCTAGAACTCTTTCTTGTGTTCCCCATAAGTATAGGAACACTATGGTGGTTGTTAATCCCTAGCTTCTCAGGATCCCGGTGCCTTTCGTTCAAGCTACAAGGACGTTTCTGGGCATCGACTTGCCCTCCTACCTATCGAAGTCAAACCAAGGGAGCTTCCGACTTCCTCAACTCCTACTAGCCTGTGGACGCTTCTTCCTTTCTCCCGCTCCGTGCCCGTCCTTAGTTTCTGCAAAGACTGCAAGGACAACCTGAACCCCACCCTCAAACCCAAGAGGTTGAGGGACAGTCCCTTGTCCCTTCCCACCAGGCATTAGGGAGAAAAGTTTCGGGCCGCCCGTTCATGCTGCTTGCTACCTGGCCTTACGGAAGAGACTACGCCTCTTTCTGCGAGTCGCAAACTTGCCAGGTGGGGAGACCTGGGTCTCTGCGGTGTCTGTTGTCCCACAAGTGGGGTTTGCCTTTCCCCCGCAAGCGAACTCTCTCCGACCTTCTCCCTAGTGACTCGAGAAATCGGGGCTTTCCCCCCAGGGCGATAATCAGCAGCTAGAATTTCCCTCCCCAAACCAATCCATGAAACCTCCAAAATCACATTGGGTCGTATTTTCTTTATTGAGCTGGGTGAGTGCTTTCAGAGGGAAATGTGTGTCCCACACAAAGTCAGACCAAGCGCGACTTTGGGAGTCCTCTGGGATGACAGAGCCTAATCCCCAAACCACCACCCCGCCCCAAGAATGTGTCTCCAAGAAGGAGTTTCCACTGTTATCAGAGAGCAAAGAGCTTCGGACTTTGGTAGGGTACAGTGGCACTCAACTCGGCCCCTGCCAGTCACCAGCTGACCCAGGCAGAAGTTCAAAGTCAGCCCAGAGTCTTCCATGACGAGGGACATCTTCTTTGGTCTCCCCGGAGATCCAGATGAAGGAGGCGCTGTCTACGCTGCAGCATGCTGCCCGGGGGCATTCTAGGGAATTCATCTCAAGTGGTCCTGAGCCTCAAAATTCAGCCGAAGCCCAAGACTGTTGTTCTTCACAGAGCCCAAGTCAGCAGCCATTCTTCCAGTACAAAGCGCTGCTGGTAACCGCGGGTGCAGGGCAATAAGCTCCGTGGCGCGGTGGCGCGGCGGAGGGGGAGGGGCGGCCTCCCCCCCCGCCTCCTCAGGTCCCCTGAGCTCTGCTTTCCCAGAATGCCAATCCCAGAGGAGGTCTTTCAGTTGTGAGCAGGCGGCCCCTTCACCTCCGTGATCTTCCCTAAGCTTCCACTAGGTGACTGAGGACGAGCCCTGGAGTTAGAACTGCCATTCTTTCCAGCACCGTATCTTAAACCCATCTTTGCTGTGTGCTCGCGGCGCCAGCTCCTGTTGCCTTTGCAAACAATCCCCACTGTCAGCTGATTTGGCCAATCGACTCCAACACTGTGTAGCAGGCACAGGGGCAGGGTGGCGTGGGTCAGAAGGTCCCGGATCTTTTCTCCGCTTCTTGAGCGCCTCCGCCCCGCCGCGGTCCTCCGGCACCTCCAAGGCCGCCTCCACCAGCCCGGCACCAGGGTCGGTGGATGGAGCTGGCCGCTCCGGGACCTGGACATTTTGCTCTCTGCCTCCTGCGCAGGCGCCGGCCGCCATACAGCTGGCGCCGCAGCGTGTCGCGGATGGGCTTGAGATGCATGAAGTGCAGAAGCCTCCTCGCCTGCACTCTCCCGCTTCGTACTGGCGGCAGCGGGCTTCCCTGAAGTCGCTCACGGGGGACAGCTCCGCGTAGATCGGCTGCCCCTTGAAACCAGCGGTCGTTCAAGTCCGTCACGGCCTTCTCTGCGTCCTCTTCCCGGCGAAACTTGACGTACACGTTGCCCACCAGGTGATCGCCTAGGTTGGCGCACACGTTCATCTCCTCCACCTCCCCGTACTTGTCTTGCATCTCGCAGAAGACTCCCGGAAGAAGGCTCGAAGCGCTCCTGCCCCTGCACGTCGCTCCCCGCGCGCTGGGAGCCCGCGGCGTCGGGCGCTGTTTTTGGGGGTCAGGTAATGCTTCTCATCAAGACCGTCTGGCTGAAGCTCGGTCTGTTGTGCAACCGAGAGCATCTGTCTCCATGGCGACAGCTCCAATTTTGAAATAAAACGAACAGTTGACTGTTGTCCCTCTCGGTGCCGAAGATGGACGCCAGTACTCGGCCATGTCGCAGAGGCCGCGGCGCCCGGCCGCGGTCCCGCTGGCGCCTCCCGGAGGGGATCTGGGATCTGAACTCGGCCTCCCGCTTTCCACGCAGACTCTCGGCCCTCTTGCAGGCGCACACTTACACACTTCACGGGGGGCACAGAGGTCTGGGACTTCTCAGGCCGGGGGTTCGGGCAAGCTTCTAAATCTTAAGGCCGTGCCCTAAGAAGCCAATGCCTTTGTCGCACCTTTGTCACCGTGGCCCTTGCTTTCTAGGACTTGAACATTTGAGGCGATGTGATGTCCCTGGTTTGGATACAAGTCCTGGCTGGTCCCGTCCACAAGGAGCATTTTTTCTCCAATCGGGATCTCACCTGCAGCACAGGAAAAGAAAAGAAAAGACAAAGAAGAGAATCCATTGCTATATGTATCCAATTGAAACTTTCTAAACACAATTTTTAAGTTCTTAATGATTCTCCTTGTGCAGGACACCCAATTTTTACGCTCATCCGTTACATGATTTCAATGCAATAATAATGGTAAATAGTAATTCCTTCAACAATACCGAGCAGGGTCAGCGCCAGGATTAGGACTGGGAGCGCTCATTAGGGAGGGACAAGGTCCCTGAGTCAGCTCCAAGACCACGACGAAAAATAGCTATGTATGAGAATGGCTCGAAATGATTTCCTCGCTGAGTATCTTCTTTGGAGTCGCTACCACGAAGAGGACGACTACCACAAGCCAAACTTCCCTGGGACGCTGTCTGCACCTGCTTTCTCCCTAGCGCCGCGTTCCTAGGGACATCCAACATGAAATGATCGAGCTTTCGCCTCTTACAAAGTTCTACAGGTTCTCTTCGCTCGTGCCCCTTTGCCACTAGCTCTCTCATGGCTCCCCGTGACACAACCTTGGGCTCCCCGCTAATGAGAGCGTCAGTCCCGGACTAGAAGCATGCATAGCACAACCTGACAGCTTGCAACAGGTGCAACGTCTGGGACTGGGGACCTAGTGCGGTGACAAGGTGTAAAATGACCTGTTTCCACTTGTCATATCTGCTCTCATTGTATTTGTTTGAGAAGCGATGTTCTCGGAACACTCTCAGAACGAAGTTAAAAGGAGGTCCAAACATTCCAGAACGATACCCCCATATCATTCTTCAACCCCCACAGGAATACACAGCGCCCTCTGATCTTCATACACCTTGGGGAGGGCATCTGTCTTTTCTAGGGATCTGCCCGATGCCCGTCTAATTCGTACCTCTTACTCACCAGACCCTCTGTATCGGTCAGGGTTCTCTAGGGCCACACAATCCACAGAAGGACATAAACCTACTGAAAGGAAATTGATTGAATTGGCTTACTATTTAGGGCCGCCCGGAGCCGTTCCGTACAGTAGTGTCTGTGCTTGACAGCTGAAAGCTGGAAGATTCCTGCAGAGTCTTTTGCAGCCTTGGAGGCTGGGAGGGCTGCACGTGGAAGAAGCTCAGAAGCAGGGCGACTGGAAGGAAGAGACTCTTTTAGCACAGCTTCCCAGTGTCTCTCCTCCAAGGCTTCTGGTATCTGGGTCCTTTGGTCTGTTCTGTCGGGGGCGGGGGGAGGGATCCTGGGGCGAGGCTCTGGGGCTGGGTCTTGCTACTCTAAACGCGTGCCTCTACATAATCTCCCTGAAAGGTCAGTGGGATCAAGTTCACACCCAGAATTAAGGAGGCACGCTCCCCTGCACGTGCACCTGCTGATATTGCTTGAACAGGCCCTCTAGAACACAGGGCCCTGATAGGATTTGAGTGGGAAGGCAATGAGAGGACCTTAAAAGTGTGACAAATCAGGTCTTTTCAAGCCTAGTTCTCTATTTCACAAGGACCTTTCTTTCTTTCTTCCTTCTTTCCTTTCTGTCTTTCTTCCTTTCTAACTTCCTTCCTTCCTTCCTTCCTTCCTTCCTTCCTTCCTTCCTTCCTTCGTTTCTTCTTTCTTTCTTTCTTTTTTCTTTCTTTCTTCTTTCTTTCTTTCTTTCTTTCTTTCTTTCTTTCTTTCTTTCTTTCTTTCTTTCTTTCTTAATAAGTGATTTATTTCCGCTCATACAATCTTAATAGTTACACAGGTCCCCTCCCTCCCTCCAGGCCACCCTGGACCCCTTAGCTCCCTCCCACCTTTTCCCCTTCGTTTCACTCCCTGCATCTCCCACTGCCCCCTCCCCCCATCCCTGAAGAGTCCTTTAATGTGTATGTCAGACTTTCCTCTGGGCCCTCCTCTCTGATGAGGTGTAAGGACTCAGTGGCATTTCCTAGAACTCTTTCTTGTGTTCCCCATAAGTATAGGAACACTATGGTGGCTGTTAATCCCTAGCTTCTCAGGATCCCGGTGCCTTTCGTTCAAGCTACAAGGACGTTTCTGGGCATCGACTTGCCCTCCTACCTATCGAAGTCAAACCAAGGGAGCTTCCGACTTCCTCAACTCCTACTAGCCTGTGGACGCTTCTTCCTTTCTCCTGCTCCGTGCCCATCCTTAGTTTCTGCAAAGACTGCAAGGACAACCTGAACCCCACCCTCAAACCCAAGAGGTTGAGGGACAGTCCCTTGTCCCTTCCCACCGGGGCATTAGGGAGAAAAGATTTCTCGGGCCGCCCGTTCATGCTGCTTGCTACCTGGCCTTACAGAAGAGACTACGCCTCTTTCTGCGGTAGCCAAACTTGCCAGGTGGGGAGAGCCTGGTCTCTGCGGTGTCTGTTGTCCACAAGTGGGGTTTGCCTTTCCCCCACAAGCGAACTCTCTCCGACCTTCTCCCTAGTGACTCGAGAAATCGGGGCTTTCTCCCCCAGGGCGATAATCAGCAGCTAGAATTTCCCTTCCCCCAAACCAATCCATGAAACCTCCAAAATCACATTGGTTCGTATTTTCTTTATTGAGATTGGTTGAGTGCTTCAGAGGGAAATGTGTGTCCCACACAAAGTCAGACCAAGGCTGACTTTGGGAGTCCTCTGGGATGACAGAGCCTTAATCCCCCAACCACCACCCCAGCCCCAAAGAATGTTTCTCCAAGAAGGATTTCCACTGTTTATCAGAGAGCAAAGAGCTTCGGACTTGGTAGGTACAAGTGGCAACTCAACTCGGCCCCTGCCTGCCAGTCCACAGCTGAGCCCAGGCAGAAGGTTCAAAGTCAGTCCAGAGTCTTCCATGACGAGGGACATCTTCTTTGGTCTCCCCGGAGATCCAGATGAAGAGAGGCGCTGTCTACCTGCAGCATGCTGCCCGGGGGAGCATTCTAGGGAATTCATCTCAAGTGGTCCTGAGCCTCAAAATTCAGCCGAAGCCTGAAGACTGTTGTTCTTCACAGAGCCCAAGTCAGCAGCCATTCTTCCAGTACAAAGCGCTGCTGGATAACCGCGGGTGCAGGGCAATTAGCTCCATGGCGTGGTGGCGGCGGCGGAGGGGGAGGGGCGGCCTCCCCCTCCTCCCTCAGGTCCCACTGAGCTCTGCTTTCCGAGAATGCCAATCTCCAGAGGAGGTCTTTCAGTTGTGAGCAGGCGGGCCCCTTCACCTCCGTGATCTTCCCTAAGCTTTCCACGTGAGGGTCGTGACCTGTAGGAAGCGAGGGACCCTGGAGATTTAGGAAACTGCCAATTCTTTCCAGCGATCCGTATCTTCATAAGAAACCCATCTTTGCCTTTGTGTGCTCGCGGGCGCCAGCTCCTGTTGCCTTTGCAAACAATCCCCACTGTCAGCTGATTTGGCCAATGGACTCCAACACTGTGTAGCAGGCACAGGGGCAGGGTGGCGTGGGTCAGAAGGTCCCGGATCTTTCTCCGCTTCTTGAGCGCCTCCTGCCCCGCCGCGGTCCTCCGGCACCTCCAAGGCCGCCTCCACCAGCCCGGCGACCAGGGTCGGTGGATGGAGCTGGCCGCTCCCGGGACCTGGACCTTGCTCTCTGCTCCCTGCGCAGGCGCCGGCCGCCATACAGCTGGCGCCGCAGCTGTCTGCGGATGGGCTTGAGATGCATGAAGTTGCAGAAGCCTCCTCGCCTGCACTCTCCCGCTTCGTACTGGCGGCAGCGGGCTTCCCTGAAGTCGCTCACGGGGGACAGCTCCGCGTAGATCGGCTGCCCCTGAAACCAGCGGTCGTTCAAGTCCGTCACGGCCTTCTCTGCGTCCTCTTCCCGGCGAAACTTGACGTACACGTTGCCCACCAGGTGATCGCCTAGGTTGTCGCACACGTTCATCTCCTCCACCTCCCCGTACTTGTCTTGCATCTCGCAGAAGACCTCCCGGAAGAAGTGCTCGAAGCGCTCCTGCCCCTGCACGTCGCTCCCCGCGCGCTGGGAGCCCGCGGCGGTCTGGGCGCTGTTTTGGGGGTCATGGTACATGCTTCTCATCAAGACCGTCTGGCTGAAGCTCGGTCTGTTGTGCAACCGAGAGCATCTGTCTCCATGGCGACATGCTCCCATTTTGAAATAAAACGAACAGTTGACTTTGTCCCTCTCGGTGCCGAAGATGGACGCCAAGTACTCGGCCATGGCGCAGAGGCCGCGGCGCCCTGCCGCGTCCCGCTGGCGCCTCCCGGAGGGGATCTGGGATCTGAACTCGGCCTCCCGCTTTCCACGCAGACTCTCGGCCCTCTTGCAGGCGCACACTTACACACTTCACGGGGGGCACAGAGGTCTGGGACTTCTCAGGCCGGGGGTTCGGGCAAGCTTCTAAATCTTAAGGCCGTGCCCTAAGAAGCCAATGCCTTTGTCGCACCTTTGTCACCGTGGCCCTTGCTTTCTAGGACTTGAACAGTTGAGGCGATGTGATGTCCTGGTTTGGATACAAGTCCTGGCTGGTCCCGTCCACAAGGAGCAGTTTCTCCAATCGGGATCTCACCTGCAGCAACAGGAAAAGAAAAGAAAAGACAAAGAAGAGAATCCATTGCTATATGTATCCAATTGAAACTTTCTAAACACAAATTTTTAAGTTCTTAATGATTCTCCTTGTGCAGGACACCCAATTTTTACGCTCATCCGTTACATGATTTCAATGCAATAATAATGGTAAATAGTAATTCCTTCAACAATACCGAGCAGGGTCAGCGCCAGGATTAGGACTGGGAGCGCTCATTAGGGAGGGACAAGGTCCCTGAGTCAGCTCCAAGACCACGACGAAAAATAGCTATGTATGAGAATGGCTCGAAATGATTTCCTCGCTGAGTATCTTCTTTGGAGTCGCTACCACGAAGAGGACGACTACCACAAGCCAAACTTCCCTGGGACGCTGTCTGCACCTGCTTTCTCCCTAGCGCCGCGTTCCTAGGGACATCCAACATGAAATGATCGAGCTTTCGCCTCTTACAAAGTTCTACAGGTTCTCTTCGCTCGTGCCCCTTTGCCACTAGCTCTCTCATGGCTCCCCGTGACACAACCTTGGGCTCCCCGCTAATGAGAGCGTCAGTCCCGGACTAGAAGCATGCATAGCACAACCTGACAGCTTGCAACAGGTGCAACGTCTGGGACTGGGGACCTAGTGCGGTGACAAGGTGTAAAATGACCTGTTTCCACTTGTCATATCTGCTCTCATTGTATTTGTTTGAGAAGCGATGTTCTCGGAACACTCTCAGAACGAAGTTAAAAGGAGGTCCAAACATTCCAGAACGATACCCCCATATCATTCTTCAACCCCCACAGGAATACACAGCGCCCTCTGATCTTCATACACCTTGGGGAGGGCATCTGTCTTTTCTAGGGATCTGCCCGATGCCCGTCTAATTCGTACCCTTACTCACCAGACCCTCTGTATCGGTCAGGGTTCTCTAGGGCCACACAATCCACAGAAGGACATAAACCTACTGAAAGGAAATTGATTGAATTGGCTTACTATTTAGGGCCGCCCGGAGCCGTTCCGTACAGTAGTGTCTGTGCTTGACAGCTGAAAGCTGGAAGATTCCTGCAGAGTCTTTTGCAGCCTTGGAGGCTGGGAGGGCTGCACGTGGAAGAAGCTCAGAAGCAGGGCGACTGGAAGGAAGAGACTCTTTTAGCACAGCTTCCCAGTGTCTCTCCTCCAAGGCTTCTGGTATCTGGGTCCTTTGGTCTGTTCTGTCGGGGGCGGGGGGAGGGATCCTGGGGCGAGGCTCTGGGGCTGGGTCTTGCTACTCTAAACGCGTGCCTCTACATAATCTCCCTGAAAGGTCAGTGGGATCAAGTTCACACCCAGAATTAAGGAGGCACGCTCCCCTGCACGTGCACCTGCTGATATTGCTTGAACAGGCCCTCTAGAACACAGGGCCCTGATAGGATTTGAGTGGGAAGGCAATGAGAGGACCTTAAAAGTGTGACAAATCAGGTCTTTTCAAGCCTAGTTCTCTATTTCACAAGGACCTTTCTTTCTTTCTTCCTTCTTTCCTTTCTGTCTTTCTTCCTTTCTAACTTCCTTCCTTCCTTCCTTCCTTCCTTCCTTCCTTCCTTCCTTCCTTCGTTTCTTTCTTTCTTTCTTTCTTTTTCTTTCTTTCTTTCTTTCTTTCTTTCTTTCTTTCTTTCTTTCTTTCTTTCTTTCTTTCTTTCTTTCTTTCTTAAGAAGTGATTTATTTCCGCTCATACAATCTTAATAGTTACACAGGTCCCCTCCCTCCCTCCAGGCCACCCTGGACCCCTTAGCTCCCTCCCACCTTTTCCCCTTCGTTTCACTCCCTGCATCTCCCACTGCCCCCTCCCCCCATCCCTGAAGAGTCCTTTAATGTGTATGTCAGACTTTCCTCTGGGCCCTCCTCTCTGATGAGGTGTAAGGACTCAGTGGCATTTCCTAGAACTCTTTCTTGTGTTCCCCATAAGTATAGGAACACTATGGTGGCTGTTAATCCCTAGCTTCTCAGGATCCCGGTGCCTTTCGTTCAAGCTACAAGGACGTTTCTGGGCATCGACTTGCCCTCCTACCTATCGAAGTCAAACCAAGGGAGCTTCCGACTTCCTCAACTCCTACTAGCCTGTGGACGCTTCTTCCTTTCTCCTGCTCCGTGCCCATCCTTAGTTTCTGCAAAGACTGCAAGGACAACCTGAACCCCACCCTCAAACCCAAGAGGTTGAGGGACAGTCCCTTGTCCCTTCCCACCGGGGCATTAGGGAGAAAAGATTTCTCGGGCCGCCCGTTCATGCTGCTTGCTACCTGGCCTTACAGAAGAGACTACGCCTCTTTCTGCGGTAGCCAAACTTGCCAGGTGGGGAGAGCCTGGTCTCTGCGGTGTCTGTTGTCCACAAGTGGGGTTTGCCTTTCCCCCACAAGCGAACTCTCTCCGACCTTCTCCCTAGTGACTCGAGAAATCGGGGCTTTCTCCCCCAGGGCGATAATCAGCAGCTAGAATTTCCCTTCCCCCAAACCAATCCATGAAACCTCCAAAATCACATTGGTTCGTATTTTCTTTATTGAGATTGGTTGAGTGCTTCAGAGGGAAATGTGTGTCCCACACAAAGTCAGACCAAGGCTGACTTTGGGAGTCCTCTGGGATGACAGAGCCTTAATCCCCCAACCACCACCCCAGCCCCAAAGAATGTTTCTCCAAGAAGGATTTCCACTGTTTATCAGAGAGCAAAGAGCTTCGGACTTGGTAGGTACAAGTGGCAACTCAACTCGGCCCCTGCCTGCCAGTCCACAGCTGAGCCCAGGCAGAAGGTTCAAAGTCAGTCCAGAGTCTTCCATGACGAGGGACATCTTCTTTGGTCTCCCCGGAGATCCAGATGAAGAGAGGCGCTGTCTACCTGCAGCATGCTGCCCGGGGGAGCATTCTAGGGAATTCATCTCAAGTGGTCCTGAGCCTCAAAATTCAGCCGAAGCCTGAAGACTGTTGTTCTTCACAGAGCCCAAGTCAGCAGCCATTCTTCCAGTACAAAGCGCTGCTGGATAACCGCGGGTGCAGGGCAATTAGCTCCATGGCGTGGTGGCGGCGGCGGAGGGGGAGGGGCGGCCTCCCCCTCCTCCCTCAGGTCCCACTGAGCTCTGCTTTCCGAGAATGCCAATCTCCAGAGGAGGTCTTTCAGTTGTGAGCAGGCGGGCCCCTTCACCTCCGTGATCTTCCCTAAGCTTTCCACGTGAGGGTCGTGACCTGTAGGAAGCGAGGGACCCTGGAGATTTAGGAAACTGCCAATTCTTTCCAGCGATCCGTATCTTCATAAGAAACCCATCTTTGCCTTTGTGTGCTCGCGGGCGCCAGCTCCTGTTGCCTTTGCAAACAATCCCCACTGTCAGCTGATTTGGCCAATGGACTCCAACACTGTGTAGCAGGCACAGGGGCAGGGTGGCGTGGGTCAGAAGGTCCCGGATCTTTCTCCGCTTCTTGAGCGCCTCCTGCCCCGCCGCGGTCCTCCGGCACCTCCAAGGCCGCCTCCACCAGCCCGGCGACCAGGGTCGGTGGATGGAGCTGGCCGCTCCCGGGACCTGGACCTTGCTCTCTGCTCCCTGCGCAGGCGCCGGCCGCCATACAGCTGGCGCCGCAGCTGTCTGCGGATGGGCTTGAGATGCATGAAGTTGCAGAAGCCTCCTCGCCTGCACTCTCCCGCTTCGTACTGGCGGCAGCGGGCTTCCCTGAAGTCGCTCACGGGGGACAGCTCCGCGTAGATCGGCTGCCCCTGAAACCAGCGGTCGTTCAAGTCCGTCACGGCCTTCTCTGCGTCCTCTTCCCGGCGAAACTTGACGTACACGTTGCCCACCAGGTGATCGCCTAGGTTGTCGCACACGTTCATCTCCTCCACCTCCCCGTACTTGTCTTGCATCTCGCAGAAGACCTCCCGGAAGAAGTGCTCGAAGCGCTCCTGCCCCTGCACGTCGCTCCCCGCGCGCTGGGAGCCCGCGGCGGTCTGGGCGCTGTTTTGGGGGTCATGGTACATGCTTCTCATCAAGACCGTCTGGCTGAAGCTCGGTCTGTTGTGCAACCGAGAGCATCTGTCTCCATGGCGACATGCTCCCATTTTGAAATAAAACGAACAGTTGACTTTGTCCCTCTCGGTGCCGAAGATGGACGCCAAGTACTCGGCCATGGCGCAGAGGCCGCGGCGCCCTGCCGCGTCCCGCTGGCGCCTCCCGGAGGGGATCTGGGATCTGAACTCGGCCTCCCGCTTTCCACGCAGACTCTCGGCCCTCTTGCAGGCGCACACTTACACACTTCACGGGGGGCACAGAGGTCTGGGACTTCTCAGGCCGGGGGTTCGGGCAAGCTTCTAAATCTTAAGGCCGTGCCCTAAGAAGCCAATGCCTTTGTCGCACCTTTGTCACCGTGGCCCTTGCTTTCTAGGACTTGAACAGTTGAGGCGATGTGATGTCCTGGTTTGGATACAAGTCCTGGCTGGTCCCGTCCACAAGGAGCAGTTTCTCCAATCGGGATCTCACCTGCAGCAACAGGAAAAGAAAAGAAAAGACAAAGAAGAGAATCCATTGCTATATGTATCCAATTGAAACTTTCTAAACACAAATTTTTAAGTTCTTAATGATTCTCCTTGTGCAGGACACCCAATTTTTACGCTCATCCGTTACATGATTTCAATGCAATAATAATGGTAAATAGTAATTCCTTCAACAATACCGAGCAGGGTCAGCGCCAGGATTAGGACTGGGAGCGCTCATTAGGGAGGGACAAGGTCCCTGAGTCAGCTCCAAGACCACGACGAAAAATAGCTATGTATGAGAATGGCTCGAAATGATTTCCTCGCTGAGTATCTTCTTTGGAGTCGCTACCACGAAGAGGACGACTACCACAAGCCAAACTTCCCTGGGACGCTGTCTGCACCTGCTTTCTCCCTAGCGCCGCGTTCCTAGGGACATCCAACATGAAATGATCGAGCTTTCGCCTCTTACAAAGTTCTACAGGTTCTCTTCGCTCGTGCCCCTTTGCTACAAGCTCTCTCATGGCTCCCCGTGACACAACCTTGGGCTCCCCGCTAATGAGAGCGTCAGTCCCGGACTAGAAGCATGCATAGCACAACCTGACAGCTTGCAACAGGTGCAACGTCTGGGACTGGGGACCTAGTGCGGTGACAAGGTGTAAAATGACCTGTTTCCACTTGTCATATCTGCTCTCATTGTATTTGTTTGAGAAGCGATGTTCTCGGAACACTCTCAGAACGAAGTTAAAAGGAGGTCCAAACATTCCAGAACGATACCCCCATATCATTCTTCAACCCCCACAGGAATACACAGCGCCCTCTGATCTTCATACACCTTGGGGAGGGCATCTGTCTTTTCTAGGGATCTGCCCGATGCCCGTCTAATTCGTACTCTTACTCACCAGACCCTCTGTATCGGTCAGGGTTCTCTAGGGCCACACAATCCACAGAAGGACATAAACCTACTGAAAGGAAATTGATTGAATTGGCTTACTATTTAGGGCCGCCCGGAGCCGTTCCGTACAGTAGTGTCTGTGCTTGACAGCTGAAAGCTGGAAGATTCCTGCAGAGTCTTTTGCAGCCTTGGAGGCTGGGAGGGCTGCACGTGGAAGAAGCTCAGAAGCAGGGCGACTGGAAGGAAGAGACTCTTTTAGCACAGCTTCCCAGTGTCTCTCCTCCAAGGCTTCTGGTATCTGGGTCCTTTGGTCTGTTCTGTCGGGGGCGGGGGGAGGGATCCTGGGGCGAGGCTCTGGGGCTGGGTCTTGCTACTCTAAACGCGTGCCTCTACATAATCTCCCTGAAAGGTCAGTGGGATCAAGTTCACACCCAGAATTAAGGAGGCACGCTCCCCTGCACGTGCACCTGCTGATATTGCTTGAACAGGCCCTCTAGAACACAGGGCCCTGATAGGATTTGAGTGGGAAGGCAATGAGAGGACCTTAAAAGTGTGACAAATCAGGTCTTTTCAAGCCTAGTTCTCTATTTCACAAGGACCTTTCTTTCTTTCTTCCTTCTTTCCTTTCTGTCTTTCTTCCTTTCTAACTTCCTTCCTTCCTTCCTTCCTTCCTTCCTTCCTTCCTTCCTTCGTTTCTTTCTTTCTTTCTTTCTTTTTTCTTTCTTTCTTTCTTTCTTTCTTTCTTTCTTTCTTTCTTTCTTTCTTTCTTTCTTTCTTTCTTTCTTTCTTTCTTAAGAAGTGATTTATTTCCGCTCATACAATCTTAATAGTTACACAGGTCCCCTCCCTCCCTCCAGGCCACCCTGGACCCCTTAGCTCCCTCCCACCTTTTCCCCTTCGTTTCACTCCCTGCATCTCCCACTGCCCCCTCCCCCCATCCCTGAAGAGTCCTTTAATGTGTATGTCAGACTTTCCTCTGGGCCCTCCTCTCTGATGAGGTGTAAGGACTCAGTGGCATTTCCTAGAACTCTTTCTTGTGTTCCCCATAAGTATAGGAACACTATGGTGGCTGTTAATCCCTAGCTTCTCAGGATCCCGGTGCCTTTCGTTCAAGCTACAAGGACGTTTCTGGGCATCGACTTGCCCTCCTACCTATCGAAGTCAAACCAAGGGAGCTTCCGACTTCCTCAACTCCTACTAGCCTGTGGACGCTTCTTCCTTTCTCCTGCTCCGTGCCCATCCTTAGTTTCTGCAAAGACTGCAAGGACAACCTGAACCCCACCCTCAAACCCAAGAGGTTGAGGGACAGTCCCTTGTCCCTTCCCACCGGGGCATTAGGGAGAAAAGATTTCTCGGGCCGCCCGTTCATGCTGCTTGCTACCTGGCCTTACAGAAGAGACTACGCCTCTTTCTGCGGTAGCCAAACTTGCCAGGTGGGGAGAGCCTGGTCTCTGCGGTGTCTGTTGTCCACAAGTGGGGTTTGCCTTTCCCCCACAAGCGAACTCTCTCCGACCTTCTCCCTAGTGACTCGAGAAATCGGGGCTTTCTCCCCCAGGGCGATAATCAGCAGCTAGAATTTCCCTTCCCCCAAACCAATCCATGAAACCTCCAAAATCACATTGGTTCGTATTTTCTTTATTGAGATTGGTTGAGTGCTTCAGAGGGAAATGTGTGTCCCACACAAAGTCAGACCAAGGCTGACTTTGGGAGTCCTCTGGGATGACAGAGCCTTAATCCCCCAACCACCACCCCAGCCCCAAAGAATGTTTCTCCAAGAAGGATTTCCACTGTTTATCAGAGAGCAAAGAGCTTCGGACTTGGTAGGTACAAGTGGCAACTCAACTCGGCCCCTGCCTGCCAGTCCACAGCTGAGCCCAGGCAGAAGGTTCAAAGTCAGTCCAGAGTCTTCCATGACGAGGGACATCTTCTTTGGTCTCCCCGGAGATCCAGATGAAGAGAGGCGCTGTCTACCTGCAGCATGCTGCCCGGGGGAGCATTCTAGGGAATTCATCTCAAGTGGTCCTGAGCCTCAAAATTCAGCCGAAGCCTGAAGACTGTTGTTCTTCACAGAGCCCAAGTCAGCAGCCATTCTTCCAGTACAAAGCGCTGCTGGATAACCGCGGGTGCAGGGCAATTAGCTCCATGGCGTGGTGGCGGCGGCGGAGGGGGAGGGGCGGCCTCCCCCTCCTCCCTCAGGTCCCACTGAGCTCTGCTTTCCGAGAATGCCAATCTCCAGAGGAGGTCTTTCAGTTGTGAGCAGGCGGGCCCCTTCACCTCCGTGATCTTCCCTAAGCTTTCCACGTGAGGGTCGTGACCTGTAGGAAGCGAGGGACCCTGGAGATTTAGGAAACTGCCAATTCTTTCCAGCGATCCGTATCTTCATAAGAAACCCATCTTTGCCTTTGTGTGCTCGCGGGCGCCAGCTCCTGTTGCCTTTGCAAACAATCCCCACTGTCAGCTGATTTGGCCAATGGACTCCAACACTGTGTAGCAGGCACAGGGGCAGGGTGGCGTGGGTCAGAAGGTCCCGGATCTTTCTCCGCTTCTTGAGCGCCTCCTGCCCCGCCGCGGTCCTCCGGCACCTCCAAGGCCGCCTCCACCAGCCCGGCGACCAGGGTCGGTGGATGGAGCTGGCCGCTCCCGGGACCTGGACCTTGCTCTCTGCTCCCTGCGCAGGCGCCGGCCGCCATACAGCTGGCGCCGCAGCTGTCTGCGGATGGGCTTGAGATGCATGAAGTTGCAGAAGCCTCCTCGCCTGCACTCTCCCGCTTCGTACTGGCGGCAGCGGGCTTCCCTGAAGTCGCTCACGGGGGACAGCTCCGCGTAGATCGGCTGCCCCTGAAACCAGCGGTCGTTCAAGTCCGTCACGGCCTTCTCTGCGTCCTCTTCCCGGCGAAACTTGACGTACACGTTGCCCACCAGGTGATCGCCTAGGTTGTCGCACACGTTCATCTCCTCCACCTCCCCGTACTTGTCTTGCATCTCGCAGAAGACCTCCCGGAAGAAGTGCTCGAAGCGCTCCTGCCCCTGCACGTCGCTCCCCGCGCGCTGGGAGCCCGCGGCGGTCTGGGCGCTGTTTTGGGGGTCATGGTACATGCTTCTCATCAAGACCGTCTGGCTGAAGCTCGGTCTGTTGTGCAACCGAGAGCATCTGTCTCCATGGCGACATGCTCCCATTTTGAAATAAAACGAACAGTTGACTTTGTCCCTCTCGGTGCCGAAGATGGACGCCAAGTACTCGGCCATGGCGCAGAGGCCGCGGCGCCCTGCCGCGTCCCGCTGGCGCCTCCCGGAGGGGATCTGGGATCTGAACTCGGCCTCCCGCTTTCCACGCAGACTCTCGGCCCTCTTGCAGGCGCACACTTACACACTTCACGGGGGGCACAGAGGTCTGGGACTTCTCAGGCCGGGGGTTCGGGCAAGCTTCTAAATCTTAAGGCCGTGCCCTAAGAAGCCAATGCCTTTGTCGCACCTTTGTCACCGTGGCCCTTGCTTTCTAGGACTTGAACAGTTGAGGCGATGTGATGTCCTGGTTTGGATACAAGTCCTGGCTGGTCCCGTCCACAAGGAGCAGTTTCTCCAATCGGGATCTCACCTGCAGCAACAGGAAAAGAAAAGAAAAGACAAAGAAGAGAATCCATTGCTATATGTATCCAATTGAAACTTTCTAAACACAAATTTTTAAGTTCTTAATGATTCTCCTTGTGCAGGACACCCAATTTTTACGCTCATCCGTTACATGATTTCAATGCAATAATAATGGTAAATAGTAATTCCTTCAACAATACCGAGCAGGGTCAGCGCCAGGATTAGGACTGGGAGCGCTCATTAGGGAGGGACAAGGTCCCTGAGTCAGCTCCAAGACCACGACGAAAAATAGCTATGTATGAGAATGGCTCGAAATGATTTCCTCGCTGAGTATCTTCTTTGGAGTCGCTACCACGAAGAGGACGACTACCACAAGCCAAACTTCCCTGGGACGCTGTCTGCACCTGCTTTCTCCCTAGCGCCGCGTTCCTAGGGACATCCAACATGAAATGATCGAGCTTTCGCCTCTTACAAAGTTCTACAGGTTCTCTTCGCTCGTGCCCCTTTGCCACTAGCTCTCTCATGGCTCCCCGTGACACAACCTTGGGCTCCCCGCTAATGAGAGCGTCAGTCCCGGACTAGAAGCATGCATAGCACAACCTGACAGCTTGCAACAGGTGCAACGTCTGGGACTGGGGACCTAGTGCGGTGACAAGGTGTAAAATGACCTGTTTCCACTTGTCATATCTGCTCTCATTGTATTTGTTTGAGAAGCGATGTTCTCGGAACACTCTCAGAACGAAGTTAAAAGGAGGTCCAAACATTCCAGAACGATACCCCCATATCATTCTTCAACCCCCACAGGAATACACAGCGCCCTCTGATCTTCATACACCTTGGGGAGGGCATCTGTCTTTTCTAGGGATCTGCCCGATGCCCGTCTAATTCGTACCCTTACTCACCAGACCCTCTGTATCGGTCAGGGTTCTCTAGGGCCACACAATCCACAGAAGGACATAAACCTACTGAAAGGAAATTGATTGAATTGGCTTACTATTTAGGGCCGCCCGGAGCCGTTCCGTACAGTAGTGTCTGTGCTTGACAGCTGAAAGCTGGAAGATTCCTGCAGAGTCTTTTGCAGCCTTGGAGGCTGGGAGGGCTGCACGTGGAAGAAGCTCAGAAGCAGGGCGACTGGAAGGAAGAGACTCTTTTAGCACAGCTTCCCAGTGTCTCTCCTCCAAGGCTTCTGGTATCTGGGTCCTTTGGTCTGTTCTGTCGGGGGCGGGGGGAGGGATCCTGGGGCGAGGCTCTGGGGCTGGGTCTTGCTACTCTAAACGCGTGCCTCTACATAATCTCCCTGAAAGGTCAGTGGGATCAAGTTCACACCCAGAATTAAGGAGGCACGCTCCCCTGCACGTGCACCTGCTGATATTGCTTGAACAGGCCCTCTAGAACACAGGGCCCTGATAGGATTTGAGTGGGAAGGCAATGAGAGGACCTTAAAAGTGTGACAAATCAGGTCTTTTCAAGCCTAGTTCTCTATTTCACAAGGACCTTTCTTTCTTTCTTCCTTCTTTCCTTTCTGTCTTTCTTCCTTTCTAACTTCCTTCCTTCCTTCCTTCCTTCCTTCCTTCCTTCCTTCCTTCCTTCGTTTCTTTCTTTCTTTCTTCTTTCTTTTTTCTTTCTTTCTTTCTTTCTTTCTTTCTTTCTTTCTTCTTTCTTTCTTTCTTTCTTTCTTTCTTAAGAAGTGATTTATTTCCGCTCATACAATCTTAATAGTTACACAGGTCCCCTCCCTCCCTCCAGGCCACCCTGGACCCCTTAGCTCCCTCCCACCTTTTCCCCTTCGTTTCACTCCCTGCATCTCCCACTGCCCCCTCCCCCCATCCCTGAAGAGTCCTTTAATGTGTATGTCAGACTTTCCTCTGGGCCCTCCTCTCTGATGAGGTGTAAGGACTCAGTGGCATTTCCTAGAACTCTTTCTTGTGTTCCCCATAAGTATAGGAACACTATGGTGGCTGTTAATCCCTAGCTTCTCAGGATCCCGGTGCCTTTCGTTCAAGCTACAAGGACGTTTCTGGGCATCGACTTGCCCTCCTACCTATCGAAGTCAAACCAAGGGAGCTTCCGACTTCCTCAACTCCTACTAGCCTGTGGACGCTTCTTCCTTTCTCCTGCTCCGTGCCCATCCTTAGTTTCTGCAAAGACTGCAAGGACAACCTGAACCCCACCCTCAAACCCAAGAGGTTGAGGGACAGTCCCTTGTCCCTTCCCACCGGGGCATTAGGGAGAAAAGATTTCTCGGGCCGCCCGTTCATGCTGCTTGCTACCTGGCCTTACAGAAGAGACTACGCCTCTTTCTGCGGTAGCCAAACTTGCCAGGTGGGGAGAGCCTGGTCTCTGCGGTGTCTGTTGTCCACAAGTGGGGTTTGCCTTTCCCCCACAAGCGAACTCTCTCCGACCTTCTCCCTAGTGACTCGAGAAATCGGGGCTTTCTCCCCCAGGGCGATAATCAGCAGCTAGAATTTCCCTTCCCCCAAACCAATCCATGAAACCTCCAAAATCACATTGGTTCGTATTTTCTTTATTGAGATTGGTTGAGTGCTTCAGAGGGAAATGTGTGTCCCACACAAAGTCAGACCAAGGCTGACTTTGGGAGTCCTCTGGGATGACAGAGCCTTAATCCCCCAACCACCACCCCAGCCCCAAAGAATGTTTCTCCAAGAAGGATTTCCACTGTTTATCAGAGAGCAAAGAGCTTCGGACTTGGTAGGTACAAGTGGCAACTCAACTCGGCCCCTGCCTGCCAGTCCACAGCTGAGCCCAGGCAGAAGGTTCAAAGTCAGTCCAGAGTCTTCCATGACGAGGGACATCTTCTTTGGTCTCCCCGGAGATCCAGATGAAGAGAGGCGCTGTCTACCTGCAGCATGCTGCCCGGGGGAGCATTCTAGGGAATTCATCTCAAGTGGTCCTGAGCCTCAAAATTCAGCCGAAGCCTGAAGACTGTTGTTCTTCACAGAGCCCAAGTCAGCAGCCATTCTTCCAGTACAAAGCGCTGCTGGATAACCGCGGGTGCAGGGCAATTAGCTCCATGGCGTGGTGGCGGCGGCGGAGGGGGAGGGGCGGCCTCCCCCTCCTCCCTCAGGTCCCACTGAGCTCTGCTTTCCGAGAATGCCAATCTCCAGAGGAGGTCTTTCAGTTGTGAGCAGGCGGGCCCCTTCACCTCCGTGATCTTCCCTAAGCTTTCCACGTGAGGGTCGTGACCTGTAGGAAGCGAGGGACCCTGGAGATTTAGGAAACTGCCAATTCTTTCCAGCGATCCGTATCTTCATAAGAAACCCATCTTTGCCTTTGTGTGCTCGCGGGCGCCAGCTCCTGTTGCCTTTGCAAACAATCCCCACTGTCAGCTGATTTGGCCAATGGACTCCAACACTGTGTAGCAGGCACAGGGGCAGGGTGGCGTGGGTCAGAAGGTCCCGGATCTTTCTCCGCTTCTTGAGCGCCTCCTGCCCCGCCGCGGTCCTCCGGCACCTCCAAGGCCGCCTCCACCAGCCCGGCGACCAGGGTCGGTGGATGGAGCTGGCCGCTCCCGGGACCTGGACCTTGCTCTCTGCTCCCTGCGCAGGCGCCGGCCGCCATACAGCTGGCGCCGCAGCTGTCTGCGGATGGGCTTGAGATGCATGAAGTTGCAGAAGCCTCCTCGCCTGCACTCTCCCGCTTCGTACTGGCGGCAGCGGGCTTCCCTGAAGTCGCTCACGGGGGACAGCTCCGCGTTAGATCGGCTGCCCCTGAAACCAGCGGTCGTTCAAGTCCGTCACGGCCTTCTCTGCGTCCTCTTCCCGGCGAAACTTGACGTACACGTTGCCCACCAGGTGATCGCCTAGGTTGTCGCACACGTTCATCTCCTCCACCTCCCCGTACTTGTCTTGCATCTCGCAGAAGACCTCCCGGAAGAAGTGCTCGAAGCGCTCCTGCCCCTGCACGTCGCTCCCCGCGCGCTGGGAGCCCGCGGCGGTCTGGGCGCTGTTTTGGGGGTCATGGTACATGCTTCTCATCAAGACCGTCTGGCTGAAGCTCGGTCTGTTGTGCAACCGAGAGCATCTGTCTCCATGGCGACATGCTCCCATTTTGAAATAAAACGAAACAGTTGACTTTGTCCCTCTCGGTGCCGAAGATGGACGCCAAGTACTCGGCCATGGCGCAGAGGCCGCGGCGCCCTGCCGCGTCCCGCTGGCGCCTCCCGGAGGGGATCTGGGATCTGAACTCGGCCTCCCGCTTTCCACGCAGACTCTCGGCCCTCTTGCAGGCGCACACTTACACACTTCACGGGGGGCACAGAGGTCTGGGACTTCTCAGGCCGGGGGTTCGGGCAAGCTTCTAAATCTTAAGGCCGTGCCCTAAGAAGCCAATGCCTTTGTCGCACCTTTGTCACCGTGGCCCTTGCTTTCTAGGACTTGAACAGTTGAGGCGATGTGATGTCCTGGTTTGGATACAAGTCCTGGCTGGTCCCGTCCACAAGGAGCAGTTTCTCCAATCGGGATCTCACCTGCAGCAACAGGAAAAGAAAGAAAAGACAAAGAAGAGAATCCATTGCTATATGTATCCAATTGAAACTTTCTAAACACAAATTTTAAGTTCTTAATGATTCTCCTTGTGCAGGACACCCAATTTTTACGCTCATCCGTTACATGATTTCAATGCAATAATAATGGTAAATAGTAATTCCTTCAACAATACCGAGCAGGGTCAGCGCCAGGATTAGGACTGGGAGCGCTCATTAGGGAGGGACAAGGTCCCTGAGTCAGCTCCAAGACCACGACGAAAAATAGCTATGTATGAGAATGGCTCGAAATGATTTCCTCGCTGAGTATCTTCTTTGGAGTCGCTACCACGAAGAGGACGACTACCACAAGCCAAACTTCCCTGGGACGCTGTCTGCACCTGCTTTCTCCCTAGCGCCGCGTTCCTAGGGACATCCAACATGAAATGATCGAGCTTTCGCCTCTTACAAAGTTCTACAGGTTCTCTTCGCTCGTGCCCCTTTGCCACTAGCTCTCTCATGGCTCCCCGTGACACAACCTTGGGCTCCCCGCTAATGAGAGCGTCAGTCCCGGACTAGAAGCATGCATAGCACAACCTGACAGCTTGCAACAGGTTGCAACGTCTGGGACTGGGGACCTAGTGCGGTGACAAGGTGTAAAATGACCTGTTTCCACTTGTCATATCTGCTCTCATTGTATTTGTTTGAGAAGCGATGTTCTCGGAACACTCTCAGAACGAAGTTAAAAGGAGGTCCAAACATTCCAGAACGATACCCCCATATCATTCTTCAACCCCCACAGGAATACACAGCGCCCTCTGATCTTCATACACCTTGGGGAGGGCATCTGTCTTTTCTAGGGATCTGCCCGATGCCCGTCTAATTCGTACCCTTACTCACCAGACCCTCTGTATCGGTCAGGGTTCTCTAGGGCCACACAATCCACAGAAGGACATAAACCTACTGAAAGGAAATTGATTGAATTGGCTTACTATTTAGGGCCGCCCGGAGCCGTTCCGTACAGTAGTGTCTGTGCTTGACAGCTGAAAGCTGGAAGATTCCTGCAGAGTCTTTTGCAGCCTTGGAGGCTGGGAGGGCTGCACGTGGAAGAAGCTCAGAAGCAGGGCGACTGGAAGGAAGAGACTCTTTTAGCACAGCTTCCCAGTGTCTCTCCTCCAAGGCTTCTGGTATCTGGGTCCTTTGGTCTGTTCTGTCGGGGGCGGGGGGAGGGATCCTGGGGCGAGGCTCTGGGGCTGGGTCTTGCTACTCTAAACGCGTGCCTCTACATAATCTCCCTGAAAGGTCAGTGGGATCAAGTTCACACCCAGAATTAAGGAGGCACGCTCCCCTGCACGTGCACCTGCTGATATTGCTTGAACAGGCCCTCTAGAACACAGGGCCCTGATAGGATTTGAGTGGGAAGGCAATGAGAGGACCTTAAAAGTGTGACAAATCAGGTCTTTTCAAGCCTAGTTCTCTATTTCACAAGGACCTTTCTTTCTTTCTTCCTTCTTTCCTTTCTGTCCTTTCTTCCTTTCTAACTCCTCCTTCCTTCCTTCCTTCCTTCCTTCCTTCCTTCCTTCCTTCGTTTCTTTCTTTCTTTCTTTCTTTTTTCTTTCTTTCTTTCTTTCTTTCTTTCTTCTTTCTTTCTTTCTTTCTTTCTTTCTTTCTTTCTTTCTTAAGAAGTGATTTATTTCCGCTCATACAATCTTAATAGTTACACAGGTCCCCTCCCTCCCTCCAGGCCACCCTGGACCCCTTAGCTCCCTCCCACCTTTTCCCCTTCGTTTCACTCCCTGCATCTCCCACTGCCCCCTCCCCCATCCCTGAAGAGTCCTTTAATGTGTATGTCAGACTTTCCTCTGGGCCCTCCTCTCTGATGAGGTGTAAGGACTCAGTGGCATTTCCTAGAACTCTTTCTTGTGTTCCCCATAAGTATAGGAACACTATGGTGGCTGTTAATCCCTAGCTTCTCAGGATCCCGGTGCCTTTCGTTCAAGCTACAAGGACGTTTCTGGGCATCGACTTGCCCTCCTACCTATCGAAGTCAAACCAAGGGAGCTTCCGACTTCCTCAACTCCTACTAGCCTGTGGACGCTTCTTCCTTTCTCCTGCTCCGTGCCCATCCTTAGTTTCTGCAAAGACTGCAAGGACAACCTGAACCCCACCCTCAAACCCAAGAGGTTGAGGGACAGTCCCTTGTCCCTTCCCACCGGGGCATTAGGGAGAAAAGATTTCTCGGGCCGCCCGTTCATGCTGCTTGCTACCTGGCCTTACAGAAGAGACTACGCCTCTTTCTGCGGTAGCCAAACTTGCCAGGTGGGGAGAGCCTGGTCTCTGCGGTGTCTGTTGTCCACAAGTGGGGTTTGCCTTTCCCCCACAAGCGAACTCTCTCCGACCTTCTCCCTAGTGACTCGAGAAATCGGGGCTTTCTCCCCCAGGGCGATAATCAGCAGCTAGAATTTCCCTTCCCCCAAACCAATCCATGAAACCTCCAAAATCACATTGGTTCGTATTTTCTTTATTGAGATTGGTTGAGTGCTTCAGAGGGAAATGTGTGTCCCACACAAAGTCAGACCAAGGCTGACTTTGGGAGTCCTCTGGGATGACAGAGCCTTAATCCCCCAACCACCACCCCAGCCCCAAAGAATGTTTCTCCAAGAAGGATTTCCACTGTTTATCAGAGAGCAAAGAGCTTCGGACTTGGTAGGTACAAGTGGCAACTCAACTCGGCCCCTGCCTGCCAGTCCACAGCTGAGCCCAGGCAGAAGGTTCAAAGTCAGTCCAGAGTCTTCCATGACGAGGGACATCTTCTTTGGTCTCCCCGGAGATCCAGATGAAGAGAGGCGCTGTCTACCTGCAGCATGCTGCCCGGGGGAGCATTCTAGGGAATTCATCTCAAGTGGTCCTGAGCCTCAAAATTCAGCCGAAGCCTGAAGACTGTTGTTCTTCACAGAGCCCAAGTCAGCAGCCATTCTTCCAGTACAAAGCGCTGCTGGATAACCGCGGGTGCAGGGCAATTAGCTCCATGGCGTCGGTGGCGGCGGCGGAGGGGGAGGGGCGGCCTCCCCCTCCTCCCTCAGGTCCCACTGAGCTCTGCTTTCCGAGAATGCCAATCTCCAGAGGAGGTCTTTCAGTTGTGAGCAGGCGGGCCCCTTCACCTCCGTGATCTTCCCTAAGCTTTCCACGTGAGGGTCGTGACCTGTAGGAAGCGAGGGACCCTGGAGATTTAGGAAACTGCCAATTCTTTCCAGCGATCCGTATCTTCATAAGAAACCCATCTTTGCCTTTGTGTGCTCGCGGGCGCCAGCTCCTGTTGCCTTTGCAAACAATCCCCACTGTCAGCTGATTTGGCCAATGGACTCCAACACTGTGTAGCAGGCACAGGGGCAGGGTGGCGTGGGTCAGAAGGTCCCGGATCTTTCTCCGCTTCTTGAGCGCCTCCTGCCCCGCCGCGGTCCTCCGGCACCTCCAAGGCCGCCTCCACCAGCCCGGCGACCAGGGTCGGTGGATGGAGCTGGCCGCTCCCGGGACCTGGACCTTGCTCTCTGCTCCCTGCGCAGGCGCCGGCCGCCATACAGCTGGCGCCGCAGCTGTCTGCGGATGGGCTTGAGATGCATGAAGTTGCAGAAGCCTCCTCGCCTGCACTCTCCCGCTTCGTACTGGCGGCAGCGGGCTTCCCTGAAGTCGCTCACGGGGGACAGCTCCGCGTAGATCGGCTGCCCCTGAAACCAGCGGTCGTTCAAGTCCGTCACGGCCTTCTCTGCGTCCTCTTCCCGGCGAAACTTGACGTACACGTTGCCCACCAGGTGATCGCCTAGGTTGTCGCACACGTTCATCTCCTCCACCTCCCCGTACTTGTCTTGCATCTCGCAGAAGACCTCCCGGAAGAAGTGCTCGAAGCGCTCCTGCCCCTGCACGTCGCTCCCCGCGCGCTGGGAGCCCGCGGCGGTCTGGGCGCTGTTTTGGGGGTCATGGTACATGCTTCTCATCAAGACCGTCTGGCTGAAGCTCGGTCTGTTGTGCAACCGAGAGCATCTGTCTCCATGGCGACATGCTCCCATTTTGAAATAAAACGAACAGTTGACTTTGTCCCTCTCGGTGCCGAAGATGGACGCCAAGTACTCGGCCATGGCGCAGAGGCCGCGGCGCCCTGCCGCGTCCCGCTGGCGCCTCCCGGAGGGGATCTGGGATCTGAACTCGGCCTCCCGCTTTCCACGCAGACTCTCGGCCCTCTTGCAGGCGCACACTTACACACTTCACGGGGGGCACAGAGGTCTGGGACTTCTCAGGCCGGGGGTTCGGGCAAGCTTCTAAATCTTAAGGCCGTGCCCTAAGAAGCCAATGCCTTTGTCGCACCTTTGTCACCGTGGCCCTTGCTTTCTAGGACTTGAACAGTTGAGGCGATGTGATGTCCTGGTTTGGATACAAGTCCTGGCTGGTCCCGTCCACAAGGAGCAGTTTCTCCAATCGGGATCTCACCTGCAGCAACAGGAAAAGAAAAGAAAAGACAAAGAAGAGAATCCATTGCTATATGTATCCAATTGAAACTTTCTAAACACAAATTTTTAAGTTCTTAATCATTCTCCTTGTGCAGGACACCCAATTTTTACGCTCATCCGTTACATGATTTCAATGCAATAATAATGGTAAATAGTAATTCCTTCAACAATACCGAGCAGGGTCAGCGCCAGGATTAGGACTGGGAGCGCTCCTTAGGGAGGGACAAGGTCCCTGAGTCAGCTCCAAGACCACGACGAAAAATAGCTATGTATGAGAATGGCTCGAAATGATTTCCTCGCTGAGTATCTTCTTTGGAGTCGATACCACGAAGAGGACGACTACCACAAGCCAAACTTCCCTGGGACGCTGTCTGCACCTGCTTTCTCCCTAGCGCCGCGTTCCTAGGGACATCCAACATGAAATGATCGAGCTTTCGCCTCTTACAAAGTTCTACAGGTTCTCTTCGCTCTGCCCCTTTGCCACTAGCTCTTTCATGGCTCCCCGTCACACAACCTTGGGCTCCCCGCTAATGAGAGCGTCAGTCCCGGACTAGAAGCATGCATAGCACAACCTGACAGCTTGCAACAGGTGCAACGTCTGGGACTGGGGACCTAGTGCGGTGACAAGGTGTAAAATGACCCGTTTCCACTTGTCATATCTGCTCTCATTGTATTTGTTTGAGAAGCGATGTTCTCGGAACACTCTCAGAACGAAGTAAAAAGGAGGTCCAAACATTCCAAAACGATGCCCCCATATCATTCTTCAACCCCCACAGGAATACACAGCGCCCTCTGATCTTCATACACCTTGGGGAGGGCATCTGTCTTTTCTCAGGGATCTGCCCGATGCCCGTCTAATTCGTACCCTTACTCACCAGACCCTCTGTATCGGTCAGGGTTCTCTAGGGCCACACAATCCACAGAAGGACATAAACCTACTGAAAGGAAATTGATTGAATTGGCTTACTATTTAGGGCCGCCCGGAGCCGCTCCGTACAGTAGTGTCTGTGCTTGACAGCTGAAAGCTGGAAGATTCCTGCAGAGTCTTTTGCAGCCTTGGAGGCTGGGAGGGCTGCACGTGGAAGAAGCTCAGAAGCAGGGCGACTGGAAGGAAGAGACTCTTTTAGCACAGCTTCACAGTGTCTCTCCTCCAAGGCTTCTGGTATCTGGGTCCTTTGGTCTGTTCTGTCGGGGGCGGGGGGAGGGATCCTGGGGCGAGGCTCTGGGCTGGTCTTGCTACTCTAAACGCGTGCCTCTGCATAATCTCCCTGAAAGGTCAGTGGGATCAAGTTCACACCCAGAATTAAGGAGGCACGCTCCCCTGCACGTGCACCTGCTGATATTGCTTGAACAGGCCCTCTAGAACACGGGCCCTGATATGATTTTGAGTGGGAAGGCAACGAACGGACCTTAAAAGTTGTGACACAATCAGGTCTTTTTCCTGAGAATGAAAGCGTCAAGCCTCTTTCTCTATTTCACAAGGATCTTTATTTTCCTTTCCGCTATTTCTTTCTTCTTTCTTTCTTTCTTTCTTTCTTTCTTTTCTTTCTTCCTCCTTCCCTCCTTCCTTTCTATCTTCCTTCCTTTCTTCTTTATTTGTCCTTCTCCTTTTCCTTCTTTCATTTGTCCTTTCCTCTCCTTTCTTTCCTTCTTTCTTTCTTTCTCTTTCTTTCTTCTTTCTTTCTTTTCTTTCTTTCTTTCTTCTTTCTTTCTTTCTTTCTAAATAAGTTATTTATTTTCGCTCATACAATCTTAATAGTTACACAGGTCCCCTCCCTCCCTCCAGGCCTCCGCTGGACTCCTTAGCTCCCTCCCACCTTTTCCCCTTCGTTTCACTCCCCGCATCTCCCACTGGCCCCTCCCCCATCCCTGAAGAGGCCTTTAATATGTATGTCAGATTTCCTCTGGGCCCTCCTCTCTGATGAGGTGTAAGGACTCAGTGGCATTTCCTAGAACTCTTTCTTGTGTTCCCCATAAGTATAGGAACACTATGGTGGTTGTTAATCCCTAGCTTCTCAGGATCCCGGTGCCTTTCGTTCAAGCTACAAGGACGTTTCTGGGCATCGACTTGCCCTCCTACCTATCGAAGTCAAACCAAGGGAGCTTCCGACTTCCTCAACTCCTACTAGCCTGTGGACGCTTCTTCCTTTCTCCCGCTCCGTGCCCGTCCTTAGTTTCTGCAAAGACTGCAAGGACAACCTGAACCCCACCCTCAAACCCAAGAGGTTGAGGGACAGTCCCTTGTCCCTTCCCACCGGGGCATTAGGGAGAAAAGATTTCTCGGGCCGCCCGTTCATGCTGCTTGCTACCTGGCCTTACAGGAAGAGACTACGCCTCTTTCTGCGGTAGCCAAACTTGCCAGGTGGGGAGAGCCTGGTCTCTGCGGTGTCTGTTGTCCACAAGTGGGGTTTGCCTTTCCCCCGCAAGCGAACTCTCTCCGACCTTCTCCCTAGTGACTCGAGAAATCGGGGCTTTCGCCCCCAGGGCGATAATCAGCAGCTAGAATTTCCCTTCCCCCAAACCAATCCATGAAACCTCCAAAATCACATTGGTTCGTATTTTCTTTATTGAGCTTGGTTGAGTGCTTCAGAGGGAAATGTGTGTCCCACACAAAGTCAGACCAAGGCTGACTTTGGGAGTCCTCTGGGATGACAGAGCCTTAATCCCCCAACCACCACCCCAGCCCCAAAGAATGTTTCTCCAAGAAGGATTTCCACTGTTTATCAGAGAGCAAAGAGCTTCGGACTTGGTAGGGTACAAGTGGCAACTCAACTCGGCCCCTGCCAGTCCACAGCTGAGCCCAGGCAGAAGGTTCAAAGTCAGTCCAGAGTCTTCCATGACGAGGGACATCTTCTTTGGTCTCCCCGGAGATCCAGATGAAGAGAGGCGCTGTCTACCTGCAGCATGCTGCCCGGGGGAGCATTCTAGGGATATTCATCTCAAGTGGTCCTGAGCCTCAAAATTCAGCCGAAGCCTGAAGACTGTTGTTCTTCACAGAGCCCAAGTCAGCAGCCATTCTTCCAGTACAAAGCGCTGCTGGATAACCGCGGGTGCAGGGCAATAAGCTCCGTGGCGCGGTGGCGGCGGCGGAGGGGGAGGGGCGGCCTCCCCCCTCCTCCCTCAGGTCCCACTGAGCTCTGCTTTCCTAGAATGCCAATCTCCAGAGGAGGTCTTTCAGTTGTGAGCAGGCGGGCCCCTTCACCTCCGTGATCTTCCCTAAGCTTTCCACGTGAGGGTCGTGACCTGTAGGAAGCGAGGGACCCTGGAGATTTAGGAAACTGCCAATTCTTTCCAGCGATCCGTATCTTCATAAGAAACCCATCTTTGCCTTTGTGTGCTCGCGGGCGCCAGCTCCTGTTGCCTTTGCAAACAATCCCCACTGTCAGCTGATTTGGCCAATGGACTCCAACACTGTGTAGCAGGCACAGGGGCAGGGTGGCGTGGGTCAGAAGGTCCCGGATCTTTCTCCGCTTCTTGAGCGCCTCCTGCCCCGCCGCGGTCCTCCGGCACCTCCAAGGCCGCCTCCACCAGCCCGGCGACCAGGGTCGGTGGATGGAGCTGGCCGCTCCCGGGACCTGGACCTTGCTCTCTGCTCCCTGCGCAGGCGCCGGCCGCCATACAGCTGGCGCCGCAGCTGTCTGCGGATGGGCTTGAGATGCATGAAGTTGCAGAAGCCTCCTCGCCTGCACTCTCCCGCTTCGTACTGGCGGCAGCGGGCTTCCCTGAAGTCGCTCACGGGGGACAGCTCCGCGTAGATCGGCTGCCCCTGAAACCAGCGGTCGTTCAAGTCCGTCACGGCCTTCTCTGCGTCCTCTTCCCGGCGAAACTTGACGTACACGTTGCCCACCAGGTGATCGCCTAGGTTGTCGCACACGTTCATCTCCTCCACCTCCCCGTACTTGTCTTGCATCTCGCAGAAGACCTCCCAGGAAGAAGTGCTCGAAGCGCTCCTGCCCCTGCACGTCGCTCCCCGCGCGCTGGGAGCCCGCGGCGGTCTGGGCGCTGTTTTGGGGGTCATGGTACATGCTTCTCATCAAGACCGTCTGGCTGAAGCTCGGTCTGTTGTGCAACCGAGAGCATCTGTCTCCATGGCGACATGCTCCCATTTTGAAATAAAACGAACAGTTGACTTTGTCCCTCTCGGTGCCGAAGATGGACGCCAAGTACTCGGCCATGGCGCAGAGGCCGCGGCGCCCTGCCGCGTCCCGCTGGCGCCTCCCGGAGGGGATCTGGGATCTGAACTCGGCCTCCCGCTTTCCACGCAGACTCTCGGCCCTCTTGCAGGCGCACACTTACACACTTCACGGGGGGCACAGAGGTCTGGGACTTCTCAGGCCGGGGGTTCGGGCAAGCTTCTAAATCTTAAGGCCGTGCCCTAAGAAGCCAATGCCTTTGTCGCACCTTTGTCACCGTGGCCCTTGCTTTCTAGGACTTGAACAGTTGAGGCGATGTGATGTCCTGGTTTGGATACAAGTCCTGGCTGGTCCCGTCCACAAGGAGCAGTTTCTCCAATCGGGATCTCACCTGCAGCAACAGGAAAAGAAAAGAAAAGACAAAGAAGAGAATCCATTGCTATATGTATCCAATTGAAACTTTCTAAACACAAATTTTAAGTTCTTAATCATTCTCCTTGTGCAGGACACCCAATTTTTACGCTCATCCGTTACATGATTTCAATGCAATAATAATGGTAAATAGTAATTCCTTCAACAATACCGAGCAGGGTCAGCGCCAGGATTAGGACTGGGAGCGCTCCTTAGGGAGGGACAAGGTCCCTGAGTCAGCTCCAAGACCACGACGAAAAATAGCTATGTATGAGAATGGCTCGAAATGATTTCCTCGCTGAGTATCTTCTTTGGAGTCGATACCACGAAGAGGACGACTACCACAAGCCAAACTTCCCTGGGACGCTGTCTGCACCTGCTTTCTCCCTAGCGCCGCGTTCCTAGGGACATCCAACATGAAATGATCGAGCTTTCGCCTCTTACAAAGTTCTACAGGTTCTCTTCGCTCGTGCCCCTTTGCCACTAGCTCTTTCATGGCTCCCCGTCACACAACCTTGGGCTCCCCGCTAATGAGAGCGTCAGTCCCGGACTAGAAGCATGCATAGCACAACCTGACAGCTTGCAACAGGTGCAACGTCTGGGACTGGGGACCTAGTGCGGTGACAAGGTGTAAAATGACCTGTTTCCACTTGTCATATCTGCTCTCATTGTATTTGTTTGAGAAGGATGTTCTCGGAACACTCTCAGAACGAAGTAAAAAGGAGGTCCAAACATTCCAGAACGATGCCCCCATATCATTCTTCAACCCCCACAGGAATACACAGCGCCCTCTGATCTTCATACACCTTGGGGAGGGCATCTGTCTTTTCCAGGGATCTGCCCGATGTCCGTCTAATTCGTACCCTTACTCACCAGACCCTCTGTATCGGTCAGGGTTCTCTAGGGCCACACAATCCACAGAAGGACATAAACCTACTGAAAGGAAATTGATTGAATTGGCTTACTATTTAGGGCCGCCCGGAGCCGCTCGGTACAGTAGTGTCCGTGCTTGACAGCTGAAAGCTGGAAGATTCCTGCAGAGTCTTTTGCAGCCTTGGAGGCTGGGAGGGCTGCACGTGGAAGAAGCTCAGAAGCAGGGCGACTGGAAGGAAGAGACTCTTTTAGCACAGCTTCACAGTGTCTCTCCTCCAAGGCTTCTGGTATCTGGGTCCTTTGGTCTGTTCTGTCGGGGGCGGGGGGAGGGATCCTGGGGCGAGGCTCTGGGGCTGGTCTTGCTACTCTAAACGCGTGCCTCTGCATAATCTCCCTGAAAGGTCAGTGGGATCAAGTTCACACCCAGAATTAAGGAGGCACGCTCCCCTGCACGTGCACCTGCTGATATTGCTTGAACAGGACCCTCTAGAACACGGGGCCCTGATATGATTTGAGTGGGAAGGCAACGAACGGACCTTAAAAGTGTGACAAATCAGGTCTTTTTCCCTGAGAATGAAAGCGTCACAAGCCTCTTTCTCTATTTCACAAGGATCTTTCTTTCTTTCTCTTTCTTTCTTTCTTTCTTTCTTTCTTTCTTTCTTTCTTTCTTCCTTCCTTCCTTCCTTCTTTCTTTCTTCCTTTCATTTGTCCTTCCTTCCTTTCTTCCTTTCTTTCTTTCCTTCTTTCTTTCTTCCTTTCTTTCCTTCTTCTTTCTTTCTTTCTTTCTTTCTTTCTTTCTTTCTAAATAAGTTATTTATTTCCGCTCATACAATCTTAATAGTTACACAGGTCCCCTCTCTCCCTCCAGGCCTCCCTGGACTCCTTAGCTCCCTCCCACCTTTTCCCCTTCGTTTCACTCCCCGCATCTCCCACTGGCCCCTCCCCCATCCCTGAAGAGGCCTTTAATATGTATGTCAGACTTTCCTCTGGGCCCTCCTCTCTGATGAGGTGTAAGGACTCAGTGGCATTTCCTAGAACTATTGTGTTCCCCATAAGTATAGGAACACTATGGTGGTTGTTAATCCCTAGCTTCTCAGGATCCCGGTGCCTTTCGTTCAAGCTACAAGGACGTTTCTGGGCATCGACTTGCCCTCCTACCTATCGAAGTCAAACCAAGGGAGCTTCCGACTTCCTCAACTCCTACTAGCCTGTGGACGCTTCTTCCTTTCTCCCGCTCCGTGCCCGTCCTTAGTTTCTGCAAAGACTGCAAGGACAACCTGAACCCCACCCTCAAACCCAAGAGGTTGAGGGACAGTCCCTTGTCCCTTCCCACCGGGGCATTAGGGAGAAAAGATTTCTCGGGCCGCCCGTTCATGCTGCTTGCTACCTGGCCTTACGGAAGAGACTACGCCTCTTTCTGCGGTAGCCAAACTTGCCAGGTGGGGAGAGCCTGGTCTCTGCGGTGTCTGTTGTCCACAAGTGGGGTTTGCCTTTCCCCCGCAAGCGAACTCTCTCCGACCTTCTCCCTAGTGACTCGAGAAATCGGGGCTTTCGCCCCCAGGGCGATAATCAGCAGCTAGAATTTCCCTTCGCCCAAACCAATCCATGAAACCTCCAAAATCACATTGGTTCGTATTTTCTTTATTGAGCTTGGTTGAGTGCTTCAGAGGGAAATGTGTGTCCCACACAAAGTCAGACCAAGGCTGACTTTGGGAGTCCTCTGGGATGACAGAGCCTTAATCCCCCAACCACCACCCCAGCCCCAAAGAATGTTTCTCCAAGAAGGATTTCCACTGTTTATCAGAGAGCAAAGAGCTTCGGACTTGGTAGGGTACAAGTGGCAACTCAACTCGGCCCCTGCCAGTCCACAGCTGAGCCCAGGCAGAAGGTTCAAAGTCAGTCCAGAGTCTTCCATGACGAGGGACATCTTCTTTGGTCTCCCCGGAGATCCAGATGAAGAGAGGCGCTGTCTACTGCAGCATGCTGCCCGGGGGAGCATTCTAGGATATTCATCTCAAGTGGTCCTGAGCCTCAAAATTCAGCCGAAGCCTGAAGACTGTTGTTCTTCACAGAGCCCAAGTCAGCAGCCATTCTTCCAGTACAAAGCGCTGCTGGATAACCGCGGGTGCAGGGCAATAAGCTCCGTGGCGCGGTGGCGGTGGCGGAGGGGGAGGGGCGGCCTCCCCCCTCCTCCCTCAGGTCCCACTGAGCTCTGCTTTCCGAGAATGCCAATCTCCAGAGGAGGTCTTTCAGTTGTGAGCAGGCGGGCCCCTTCACCTCCGTGATCTTCCCTAAGCTTTCCACGTGAGGGTCGTGACCTGTAGGAAGCGAGGGACCCTGGAGATTTAGGAAACTGCCAATTCTTTCCAGCGATCCGTATCTTCATAAGAAACCCATCTTTGCCTTTGTGTGCTCGCGGGCGCCAGCTCCTGTTGCCTTTGCAAACAATCCCCACTGTCAGCTGATTTGGCCAATGGACTCCAACACTGTGTAGCAGGCACAGGGGCAGGGTGGCGTGGGTCAGAAGGTCCCGGATCTTTCTCCGCTTCTTGAGCGCCTCCTGCCCCGCCGCGGTCCTCCGGCACCTCCAAGGCCGCCTCCACCAGCCCGGCGACCAGGGTCGGTGGATGGAGCTGGCCGCTCCCGGGACCTGGACCTTGCTCTCTGCTCCCTGCGCAGGCGCCGGCCGCCATACAGCTGGCGCCGCAGCTGTCTGCGGATGGGCTTGAGATGCATGAAGTTGCAGAAGCCTCCTCGCCTGCACTCTCCCGCTTCGTACTGGCGGCAGCGGGCTTCCCTGAAGTCGCTCACGGGGGACAGCTCCGCGTAGATCGGCTGCCCCTGAAACCAGCGGTCGTTCAAGTCCGTCACGGCCTTCTCTGCGTCCTCTTCCCGGCGAAACTTGACGTACACGTTGCCCACCAGGTGATCGCCTAGGTTGTCGCACACGTTCATCTCCTCCACCTCCCCGTACTTGTCTTGCATCTCGCAGAAGACCTCCCGGAAGAAGTGCTCGAAGCGCTCCTGCCCCTGCACGTCGCTCCCCGCGCGCTGGGAGCCCGCGGCGGTCTGGGCGCTGTTTTGGGGGTCATGGTACATGCTTCTCATCAAGACCGTCTGGCTGAAGCTCGGTCTGTTGTGCAACCGAGAGCATCTGTCTCCATGGCGACATGCTCCCATTTTGAAATAAAACGAACAGTTGACTTTGTCCCTCTCGGTGCCGAAGATGGACGCCAAGTACTCGGCCATGGCGCAGAGGCCGCGGCGCCCTGCCGCGTCCCGCTGGCGCCTCCCGGAGGGGATCTGGGATCTGAACTCGGCCTCCCGCTTTCCACGCAGACTCTCGGCCCTCTTGCAGGCGCACACTTACACACTTCACGGGGGGCACAGAGGTCTGGGACTTCTCAGGCCGGGGGTTCGGGCAAGCTTCTAAATCCTTAAGGCCGTGCCCTAAGAAGCCAATGCCTTTGTCGCACCTTTCTCACCGTGGCCCTTGCTTTCTAGGACTTGAACCGTTGAGGCGATGTGATGTCCTGGTTTGGATACAAGTCCTGGCTGGTCCCGTCCACAAGGAGCAGTTTCTCCAATCGGGATCTCACCTGCAGCAACAGGAAAAGAAAAGAAAAGACAAAGAAGAGAATCCATTGCTATATGTATCCAATTGAAACTTTCTAAACACAAATTTTTAAGTTCTTAATCATTGTCCTTGTGCAGGACACCCAATTTTTACGCTCATCCGTTACATGATTTCAATGCAATAATAATGGTAAATAGTAATTCCTTCAACAATACCGAGCAGGGTCAGCGCCAGGATTAGGACTGGGAGCGCTCCTTAGGGAGGGACAAGGTCCCTGAGTCAGCTCCAAGACCACGACGAAAAAGAGCTATGTATGAGAATGGCTCGAAATGATTTCCTCGCTGAGTATCTTCTTTGGAGTCGATACCACGAAGAGGACGACTACCACAAGCCAAACTTCCCTGGGACGCTGTCTGCACCTGCTTTCTCCCTAGCGCCGCGTTCCTAGGGACATCCAACATGAAATGATCGAGCTTTCGCCTCTTACAAAGTTCTACAGGTTCTCTTCGCTCGTGCCCCTTTGCCACTAGCTCTTTCATGGCTCCCCGTCACACAACCTTGGGCTCCCCGCTAATGAGAGCGTCAGTCCCGGACTAGAAGCATGCATAGCACAACCTGACAGCTTGCAACAGGTGCAACGTCTGGGACTGGGGACCTAGTGCGGTGACAAGGTGTAAAATGACCTGTTTCCACTTGTCATATCTGCTCTCATTGTATTTGTTTGAGAAGGGATGTTCTCGGAACACTCTCAGAACGAAGTAAAAAGGAGGTCCAAACATTCCAGAACGATGCCCCCATATCATTCTTCAACCCCCACAGGAATACACAGCGCCCTCTGATCTTCATACACCTTGGGGAGGGCATCTGTCTTTTCCAGGGATCTGCCCGATGTCCGTCTAATTCGTACCCTTACTCACCAGACCCTCTGTATCGGTCAGGGTTCTCTAGGGCCACACAATCCACAGAAGGACATAAACCTACTGAAAGGAAATTGATTGAATTGGCTTACTATGTAGGTCCGCCCGGAGCCGCTCGGTACACTAGTGTCCGTGCTTGACAGCTGAAAGCTGGAAGATTCCTGCAGAGTCTTTTGCAGCCTTGGAGGCTGGGAGGGCTGCACGTGGAAGAAGCTCAGAAGCAGGGCGACTGGAAGGAAGAGACTCTTTTAGCACAGCCTCACAGTGTCTCTCCTCCAAGGCTTCTGGCATCTGGGTCCTTTGGTCTGTTCTGTCGGGGGCGGGGGGAGGGATCCTGGGGCGAGGCTCTGCTGCTCTAAACGCGTGCCTCTGCATAATCTCCCTGAAAGGTCAGTGGGATCAAGTTCACACCCAGAATTAAGGAGGCTCGCTCCCCTGCACGTACACCTGCTGATATTGCTTGAACAGGCCCTCTAGAACACGGGGCCCTGATATGATTTGAGTGGGAAGGCAACGAACGGACCTTAAAAGTGTGACAAATCAGGTCTTTTTCCCTGAGAATGAAAGCGTCACAAGCCTCTTTCTCTATTTCACAAGGATCTTTCTTTCTTCCTTCTCTTTCTTCTTTCTTTATTTCTTTTCTTTCTTTCTTTCTTTCTTTCTTCCTTCCTTCCTTCCTTCCTTTCTATCTCCTTCTTTCTTTCTTCTATTTGTCCTTCCTTCCTTTCTTCCTTTCTTTCTTTCTTTCTCTCTTTCTTTCTTTCTTTCTTTCTTTCTTTCTTTCTTCTTTCTTTCTTTCTTCTTTCTTTCTTTCTTTCTAAATAAGTTATTTATTTCCGCTCATACAATCTTAATAGTTACACAGGTCCCCTCCCTCCCTCCAGGCCTCCCTGGACTCCTTAGCTCCCTCCCACCTTTTCCCCTTCGTTTCACTCCCCGCATCTCCCACTGGCCCCTCCCCCATCCCTGAAGAGGCCTTTAATATGTATGTCAGACTTTCCTCTGGGCCCTCCTCTCTGATGAGGTGTAAGGACTCAGTGGCATTTCCTAGAACTATTGTGTTCCCCATAAGTATAGGAACACTATGGTGGTTGTTAATCCCTAGCTTCTCAGGATCCCGGTGCCTTTCGTTCAAGCTACAAGGACGTTTCTGGGCATCGACTTGCCCTCCTACCTATCGAAGTCAAACCAAGGGAGCTTCCGACTTCCTCAACTCCTACTAGCCTGTGGACGCTTCTTCCTTTCTCCCGCTCCGTGCCCGTCCTTAGTTTCTGCAAAGACTGCAAGGACAACCTGAACCCCACCCTCAAACCCAAGAGGTTGAGGGACAGTCCCTTGTCCCTTCCCACCGGGGCATTAGGGAGAAAAGATTTCTCGGGCCGCCCGTTCATGCTGCTTGCTACCTGGCCTTACAGAAGAGACTACGCCTCTTTCTGCGGTAGCCAAACTTGCCAGGTGGGGAGAGCCTGGTCTCTGCGGTGTCTGTTGTCCACAAGTGGGGTTTGCCTTTCCCCCGCAAGCGAACTCTCTCCGACCTTCTCCCTAGTGACTCGAGAAATCGGGGCTTTCGCCCCCAGGGCGATAATCAGCAGCTAGAATTTCCCTTCGCCCAAACCAATCCATGAAACCTCCAAAATCACATTGGTTCGTATTTTCTTTATTGAGCTTGGTTGAGTGCTTCAGAGGGAAATGTGTGTCCCACACAAAGTCAGACCAAGGCTGACTTTGGGAGTCCTCTGGGATGACAGAGCCTTAATCCCCCAACCACCACCCCAGCCCCAAAGAATGTTTCTCCAAGAAGGATTTCCACTGTTTATCAGAGAGCAAAGAGCTTCGGACTTGGTAGGGTACAAGTGGCAACTCAACTCGGCCCCTGCCAGTCCACAGCTGAGCCCAGGCAGAAGGTTCAAAGTCAGTCCAGAGTCTTCCATGACGAGGGACATCTTCTTTGGTCTCCCCGGAGATCCAGATGAAGAGAGGCGCTGTCTACTTGCAGCATGCTGCCCGGGGGAGCATTCTAGGATATTCATCTCAAGTGGTCCTGAGCCTCAAAATTCAGCCGAAGCCTGAAGACTGTTGTTCTTCACAGAGCCCAAGTCAGCAGCCATTCTTCCAGTACAAAGCGCTGCTGGATAACCGCGGGTGCAGGGCAATAAGCTCCGTGGCGCGGTGGCGGTGGCGGAGGGGGAGGGGCGGCCTCCCCCCTCCTCCCTCAGGTCCCACTGAGCTCTGCTTTCCGAGAATGCCAATCTCCAGAGGAGGTCTTTCAGTTGTGAGCAGGCGGGCCCCTTCACCTCCGTGATCTTCCCTAAGCTTTCCACGTGAGGGTCGTGACCTGTAGGAAGCGAGGGACCCTGGAGATTTAGGAAACTGCCAATTCTTTCCAGCGATCCGTATCTTCATAAGAAACCCATCTTTGCCTTTGTGTGCTCGCGGGCGCCAGCTCCTGTTGCCTTTGCAAACAATCCCCACTGTCAGCTGATTTGGCCAATGGACTCCAACACTGTGTAGCAGGCACAGGGGCAGGGTGGCGTGGGTCAGAAGGTCCCGGATCTTTCTCCGCTTCTTGAGCGCCTCCTGCCCCGCCGCGGTCCTCCGGCACCTCCAAGGCCGCCTCCACCAGCCCGGCGACCAGGGTCGGTGGATGGAGCTGGCCGCTCCCGGGACCTGGACCTTGCTCTCTGCTCCCTGCGCAGGCGCCGGCCGCCATACAGCTGGCGCCGCAGCTGTCTGCGGATGGGCTTGAGATGCATGAAGTTGCAGAAGCCTCCTCGCCTGCACTCTCCCGCTTCGTACTGGCGGCAGCGGGCTTCCCTGAAGTCGCTCACGGGGGACAGCTCCGCGTAGATCGGCTGCCCCTGAAACCAGCGGTCGTTCAAGTCCGTCACGGCCTTCTCTGCGTCCTCTTCCCGGCGAAACTTGACGTACACGTTGCCCACCAGGTGATCGCCTAGGTTGTCGCACACGTTCATCTCCTCCACCTCCCCGTACTTGTCTTGCATCTCGCAGAAGACCTCCCGGAAGAAGTGCTCGAAGCGCTCCTGCCCCTGCACGTCGCTCCCCGCGCGCTGGGAGCCCGCGGCGGTCTGGGCGCTGTTTTGGGGGTCATGGTACATGCTTCTCATCAAGACCGTCTGGCTGAAGCTCGGTCTGTTGTGCAACCGAGAGCATCTGTCTCCATGGCGACATGCTCCCATTTTGAAATAAAACGAACAGTTGACTTTGTCCCTCTCGGTGCCGAAGATGGACGCCAAGTACTCGGCCATGGCGCAGAGGCCGCGGCGCCCTGCCGCGTCCCGCTGGCGCCTCCCGGAGGGGATCTGGGATCTGAACTCGGCCTCCCGCTTTCCACGCAGACTCTCGGCCCTCTTGCAGGCGCACACTTACACACTTCACGGGGGGCACAGAGGTCTGGGACTTCTCAGGCCGGGGGTTCGGGCAAGCTTCTAAATCCTTAAGGCCGTGCCCTAAGAAGCCAATGCCTTTGTCGCACCTTTGTCACCGTGGCCCTTGCTTTCTAGGACTTGAACAGTTGAGGCGATGTGATGTCCTGGTTTGGATACAAGTCCTGGCTGGTCCCGTCCACAAGGAGCAGTTTCTCCAATCGGGATCTCACCTGCAGCAACAGGAAAAGAAAAGAAAAGACAAAGAAGAGAATCCATTGCTATATGTATCCAATTGAAACTTTCTAAACACAAATTTTTAAGTTCTTAATCATTCTCCTTGTGCAGGACACCCAATTTTTACGCTCATCCGTTACATGATTTCAATGCAATAATAATGGTAAATAGTAATTCCTTCAACAATACCGAGCAGGGTCAGCGCCAGGATTAGGACTGGGAGCGCTCCTTAGGGAGGGACAAGGTCCCTGAGTCAGCTCCAAGACCACGACGAAAAATAGCTATGTATGAGAATGGCTCGAAATGATTTCCTCGCTGAGTATCTTCTTTGGAGTCGATACCACGAAGAGGACGACTACCACAAGCCAAACTTCCCTGGGACGCTGTCTGCACCTGCTTTCTCCCTAGCGCCGCGTTCCTAGGGACATCCAACATGAAATGATCGAGCTTTCGCCTCTTACAAAGTTCTACAGGTTCTCTTCGCTCGTGCCCCTTTGCCACTAGCTCTTTCATGGCTCCCCGTCACACAACCTTGGGCTCCCCGCTAATGAGAGCGTCAGTCCCGGACTAGAAGCATGCATAGCACAACCTGACAGCTTGCAACAGGTGCAACGTCTGGGACTGGGGACCTAGTGCGGTGACAAGGTGTAAAATGACCTGTTTCCACTTGTCATATCTGCTCTCATTGTATTTGTTTGAGAAGGATGTTCTCGGAACACTCTCAGAACGAAGTAAAAAGGAGGTCCAAACATTCCAGAACGATGCCCCCATATCATTCTTCAACCCCCACAGGAATACACAGCGCCCTCTGATCTTCATACACCTTGGGGAGGGCATCTGTCTTTTCCAGGGATCTGCCCGATGTCCGTCTAATTCGTACCCTTACTCACCAGACCCTCTGTATCGGTCAGGGTTCTCTAGGGCCACACAATCCACAGAAGGACATAAACCTACTGAAAGGAAATTGATTGAATTGGCTTACTATTTAGGGCCGCCCGGAGCCGCTCGGTACAGTAGTGTCCGTGCTTGACAGCTGAAAGCTGGAAGATTCCTGCAGAGTCTTTTGCAGCCTTGGAGGCTGGGAGGGCTGCACGTGGAAGAAGCTCAGAAGCAGGGCGACTGGAAGGAAGAGACTCTTTTAGCACAGCTTCACAGTGTCTCTCCTCCAAGGCTTCTGGTATCTGGGTCCTTTGGTCTGTTCTGTCGGGGGCGGGGGGAGGGATCCTGGGGCGAGGCTCTGGGCTGGGTCTGCTACTAAACGCGTGCCTCTGCATAATCTCCCTGAAAGGTCAGTGGGATCAAGTTCACACCCAGAATTAAGGAGGCTCGCTCCCCTGCACGTACACCTGCTGATATTGCTTGAACAGGCCCTCTAGAACACGGGGCCCTGATATGATTTGAGTGGGAAGGCAACGAACGGACCTTAAAAGTGTGACAAATCAGGTCTTTTTCCCTGAGAATGAAAGCGTCACAAGCCTCTTTCTCTATTTCACAAGGATCTTTCTTTCCTTCTCTTTCTTTCTTTCTTTCTTTCTTTCTTTCTTTCTTTCTTTCTTTCTTCCTTCCTTCCTTCCTTCCTTTCTATCTTCCTTTCTTTCTTCTTTCTTCTTTCATTTGTCCTTCCTTCCTTTCTTCCTTTCTTTCTTTCTTTCTCTCTTTCTTTCTTTCTTTCTTTCTTTCTTTCTTTCTTTCTTTCTTTCTTTCTTTCTTTCTTTCTTTCTTTCTTTCTTTCTTTCTAAATAAGTTATTTATTTCCGCTCATACAATCTTAATAGTTACACAGGTCCCCTCCCTCCCTCCAGGCCTCCCTGGACTCCTTAGCTCCCTCCCACCTTTTCCCCTTCGTTTCACTCCCCGCATCTCCCACTGGCCCCTCCCCCATCCCTGAAGAGGCCTTTAATATGTATGTCAGACTTTCCTCTGGGCCCTCCTCTCTGATGAGGTGTAAGGACTCAGTGGCATTTCCTAGAACTATTGTGTTCCCCATAAGTATAGGAACACTATGGTGGTTGTTAATCCCTAGCTTCTCAGGATCCCGGTGCCTTTCGTTCAAGCTACAAGGACGTTTCTGGGCATCGACTTGCCCTCCTACCTATCGAAGTCAAACCAAGGGAGCTTCCGACTTCCTCAACTCCTACTAGCCTGTGGACGCTTCTTCCTTTCTCCCGCTCCGTGCCCGTCCTTAGTTTCTGCAAAGACTGCAAGGACAACCTGAACCCCACCCTCAAACCCAAGAGGTTGAGGGACAGTCCCTTGTCCCTTCCCACCGGGGCATTAGGGAGAAAAGATTTCACGGGCCGCCCGTTCACACTGCTTGCTACCTCGCCTTACAGAAGAGACTACGCCTCTTTCTGCAGTCGCCAAACTTGCCAGGTGGGGAGAGCCTGGTCTCTGCGGTGTCTGTTGTCCACAAGTGGGGTTTGCCTTTCCCCCGCAAGCGAACTCTCTCCGACCTTCTCCCTAGTGACTCGAGAAATCGGGGCTTTCTCCCCCAGGGCGATAATCAGCAGCTAGAATTTCCCTTCCCCCAAACCAATCCATGAAACCTCCAAAATCACATTGGTTCGTATTTTCTTTATTGAGCTTGGTTGAGTGCTTCAGAGGGAAATGTGTGTCCCACACAAAGTCAGACCAAGGCTGACTTTGGGAGTCCTCTGGGATGACAGAGCCTTAATCCCCCAACCACCACCCCAGCCCCAAAGAATGTTTCTCCAAGAAGGATTTCCACTGTTTATCAGAGAGCAAAGAGCTTCGGACTTGGTAGGGTACAAGTGGCAACTCAACTCGGCCCCTGCCAGTCCACAGCTGAGCCCAGGCAGAAGGTTCAAAGTCAGCCCAGAGTCTTCCATGACGAGGGACATCTTCTTTGGTCTCCCCGGAGATCCAGATGAAGAGAGGCGCTGTCTAGCTGCAGCATGCTGCCCGGGGGAGCATTCTAGGGAATTCATCTCAAGTGGTCCTGAGCCTCAAAATTCAGCCGAAGCCCGAAGACTGTTGTTCTTCACAGAGCCCAAGTCAGCAGCCATTCTTCCAGTACAAAGCGCTGCTGGTTAACCGCGGGTGCAGGGCAATAAGCTCCGTGGCGCGGTGGCGGCGGCGGAGGGGGAGGGGCGGCCTCCCCCCTCCTCCCTCAGGTCCCGCTGAGCTCTGCTCTCCGAGAATGCCAATCTCCAGAGGAGGTCTTTCAGTTGTGAGCAGGCGGGCCCCTTCACCTCCGTGATCTTCCCTAAGCTTTCCATAAGAAACCCATCTTTGCCTTTGTGTGCTCGCGGGCGCCAGCTCCTGTTGCCTTTGCAAACAATCCCCACTGTCAGCTGATTTGGCCAATCGACTCCAACACTGTGTAGCAGGCACAGGGGCAGGGTGGCGTGGGTCAGAAGGTCCCGGATCTTTCTCCGCTTCTTGAGCGCCTCCTGCCCCGCCGCGGTCCTCTGGCACCTCCAAGGCCGCCTCCACCAGCCCGGCGACCAGGGTCGGTGGATGGAGCTGGCCGCTCCCGGGACCTGGACCTTGCTCTCTGCTCCCTGCGCAGGCGCCGGCCGCCATACAGCTGGCGCCGCAGCTGTCTGCGGATGGGCTTGAGATGCATGAAGTTGCAGAAGCCTCCTCGCCTGCACTCTCCCGCTTCGTACTGGCGGCAGCAGGCTTCCCTGAAGTCGCTCACGGGGGACAGCTCCGCGTAGATCGGCTGCCCCTGAAACCAGCGGTCGTTCAAGTCCGTCACGGCCTTCTCTGCGTCCTCTTCCCGGCGAAACTTGACGTACACGTTGCCCACCAGGTGATCGCCTAGGTTGTCGCACACGTTCATCTCCTCCACCTCCCCGTACTTGTCTTGCATCTCGCAGAAGACCTCCCGGAAGAAGTGCTCGAAGCGCTCCTGCCCCTGCACGTCGCTCCCCGCGCGCTGGGAGCCCGCGGCGGTCTGGGCGCTGTTTTGGGGGTCACGGTAGATGCTTCTCATCAAGACCGTCTGGCTGAAGCTCGGTCTGTTGTGCAACCGAGAGCATCTGTCTCCATGGCGACACGCTCCAATTTTGAAATAAAACGAACAGTTGACTTTGTCCCTCTCGGTGCCGAAGATGGACGCCAGGTACTCGGCCATGTCGCAGAGGCCTGTCCCGCTGGCGCCTCCCGGAGGGGATCTGGGATCTGAACTCGGCCTCCCGCTTTCCACGCAGACTCTCGGCCCTCTTGCAGGCGCACACTTACACACTTCACGGGGGGCACAGAGGTCTGGGACTTCTCAGGCCGGGGGTTCGGGCAAGCTTCTAAATCTTAAGGCCGTGCCCTAAGAAGCCAATGCCTTTGTCGCACCTTTCTCACCGTGGCCCTTGCTTTCTAGGACTTGAACAGTTGAGGCGATGTGATGTCCTGGTTTGGATACAAGTCCTGGCTGGTCCCGTCCACAAGGAGCAGTTTCTCCAATCGGGATCTCACCTGCAGCAACAGGAAAAGAAAAGAAAAGACAAAGAAGAGAATCCATTGCTATATGTATCCAATTGAAACTTTCTAAACACACAAATTTGTAAGTTCTTAATCATTCTCCTTGTGCAGGACACCCAATTTTTACGCTCGTCCGTTACATGATTTCAATGCAATAATAATGGTAAATAGTAATTCCTTCAACAATACCGAGCAGGGTCAGCGCCAGGATTAGGACTGGGAGCGCTCCTTAGGGAGGGACAAGGTCCCTGAGTCAGCTCCAAGACCACGACGAAAAATAGCTATGTATGAGAATGGCTCGAAATGATTTCCTCGCTGAGTATCTTCTTTGGAGTCGATACCACGAAGAGGACGACTACCACAAGCCAAACTTCCCTGGGACGCTGTCTGCACCTGCTTTCTCCCTAGCGCCGCGTTCCCAGGGACATCCAACATGAAATGATCGAGCTTTCGCCTCTTACAAAGTTCTACAGGTTCTCTTCGGTCGTGCCCCTTTGCCACTAGCTGTTTCGTGGCTCCCCGTCACACAACCTTGGGCTCCCCGCTAATGAGAGCGTCAGTCCCGGACTAGAAGCATGCATAGCACAACCTGACAGCTTGCAACAGGTGCAACGTCTGGGACTGGGGACCTAGTGCGGTGACAAGGTGTAAAATGACCTGTTTCCACTTGTCATATCTGCTCTCATTGTATTTGTTTGAGAAAGGATGTTCTCGGAACACTCTCAGAACGAAGTAAAAAGGAGGTCCAAACATTCCAGAACGATGCCCCCATATCATTCTTCAACCCCCCCAGGAATACACAGCGCCCTCTGATCTTCATACACCTTGGGGAGGGCATCTGTCTTTTCCAGGGATCTGCCCGATGTCCGTCTAATTCGTACCCTTACTCACCAGACCCTCTGTATCGGTCAGGGTTCTCTAGGGCCACACAATCCACAGAAGGACATAAACCTACTGAAAGGAAATTGATTGAATTGGCTTACTATTTAGGGCCGCCCGGAGCCGCTCGGTACAGTAGTGTCCGTGCTTGACAGCTGAAAGCTGGAAGATTCCTGCAGAGTCTTTTGCAGCCTTGGAGGCTGGGAGGGCTGCACGTGGAAGAAGCTCAGAAGCAGGGCGACTGGAAGGAAGAGACTCTTTTAGCACAGCTTCCCAGTGTCTCTCCTCCAAGGCTTCTGGTATCTGGGTCCTTTGGTCTGTTCTGTCGGGGGCGGGGGGAGGGATCCTGGGGCGAGGCTCTGGGGCTGGGTCTTGCTACTCTAAACGCGTGCCTCTGCATAATCTCCCTGAAAGGTCAGTGGGATCAAGTTCACACCCAGAATTAAGGAGGCACGCTCCCCTGCACGTGCACCTGCTGATATTGCTTGAACAGGACCCTCTAGAACACGGGGCCCTGATAGGATTTGAGTGGGAAGGCAACGAACGGACCTTAAAAGTGTGACAAATCAGGTCTTTTTCCCTGAGAATGAAAGCGTCACAAGCCTCTTTCTCTATTTCACAAGGATCTTTCTTTCTTTCCTTCTCTGTCTTTCTTTCTTTCTTTCTTTCTTTCTTCCTTCCTTCCTTCCTTCCTTCCTTTCTTTCTTTTTCTTTCTTTCTTTCTTTCTTTCTCTCTCTCTTTCTTTCTGTCTAAATAAGTTATTTATTTCCGCTCATACAATCTTAATAGTTACACAGGTCCCCTCTCTCCCTCCAGGCCTCCCTGGACTCCTTAGCTCCCTCCCACCTTTTCCCCTTCGTTTCACTCCCCGCATCTCCCACTGCCCCCTCCCCCCATCCCTGAAGAGTCCTTTAGTGTGTATGTCAGACTTTCCTCTGGGCCCTCCTCTCTGATGAGGTGTAAGGACTCAGTGGCATTTCCTAGAACTCTTTCTTGTGTTCCCCATAAGTATAGGAACACTATGGTGGTTGTTAATCCCTAGCTTCTCAGGATCCCGGTGCCTTTCGTTCAAGCTACAAGGACGTTTCTGGGCATCGACTTGCCCTCCTACCTATCGAAGTCAAACCAAGGGAGCTTCCGACTTCCTCAACTCCTACTAGCCTGTGGACGCTTCTTCCTTTCTCCCGCTCCGTGCCCGTCCTTAGTTTCTGCAAAGACTGCAAGGACAACCTGAACCCCACCCTCAAACCCAAGAGGTTGAGGGACAGTCCCTTGTCCCTTCCCACCGGGGCATTAGGGAGAAAAGATTTCACGGGCCGCCCGTTCACACTGCTTGCTACCTCGCCTTACAGAAGAGACTACGCCTCTTTCTGCAGTCGCCAAACTTGCCAGGTGGGGAGAGCCTGGTCTCTGCGGTGTCTGTTGTCCACAAGTGGGGTTTGCCTTTCCCCCCGCAAGCGAACTCTCTCCGACCTTCTCCCTAGTGACTCGAGAAATCGGGGCTTTCTCCCCCAGGGCGATAATCAGCAGCTAGAATTTCCCTTCCCCCAAACCAATCCATGAAACCTCCAAAATCACATTGGTTCGTATTTTCTTTATTGAGCTTGGTTGAGTGCTTCAGAGGGAAATGTGTGTCCCACACAAAGTCAGACCAAGGCTGACTTTGGGAGTCCTCTGGGATGACAGAGCCTTAATCCCCCAACCACCACCCCAGCCCCAAAGAATGTTTCTCCAAGAAGGATTTCCACTGTTTATCAGAGAGCAAAGAGCTTCGGACTTGGTAGGGTACAAGTGGCAACTCAACTCGGCCCCTGCCAGTCCACAGCTGAGCCCAGGCAAGAAGGTTCAAAGTCAGCCCAGAGTCTTCCATGACGAGGGACATCTTCTTTGGTCTCCCCGGAGATCCAGATGAAGAGAGGCGCTGTCTAGCTGCAGCATGCTGCCCGGGGGAGCATTCTAGGGAATTCATCTCAAGTGGTCCTGAGCCTCAAAATTCAGCCGAAGCCCGAAGACTGTTGTTCTTCACAGAGCCCAAGTCAGCAGCCATTCTTCCAGTACAAAGCGCTGCTGGTTAACCGCGGGTGCAGGGCAATAGCTCCGTGGCGCGGTGGCGGCGGCGGAGGGGGAGGGGCGGCCTCCCCCCTCCTCCCTCAGGTCCCGCTGAGCTCTGCTCTCCGAGAATGCCAATCTCCAGAGGAGGTCTTTCAGTTGTGAGCAGGCGGGCCCCTTCACCTCCGTGATCTTCCCTAAGCTTTCCATAAGAAACCCATCTTTGCCTTTGTGTGCTCGCGGGCGCCAGCTCCTGTTGCCTTTGCAAACAATCCCCACTGTCAGCTGATTTGGCCAATCGACTCCAACACTGTGTAGCAGGCACAGGGGCAGGGTGGCGTGGGTCAGAAGGTCCCGGATCTTTCTCCGCTTCTTGAGCGCCTCCTGCCCCGCCGCGGTCCTCTGGCACCTCCAAGGCCGCCTCCACCAGCCCGGCGACCAGGGTCGGTGGATGGAGCTGGCCGCTCCCGGGACCTGGACCTTGCTCTCTGCTCCCTGCGCAGGCGCCGGCCGCCATACAGCTGGCGCCGCAGCTGTCTGCGGATGGGCTTGAGATGCATGAAGTTGCAGAAGCCTCCTCGCCTGCACTCTCCCGCTTCGTACTGGCGGCAGCAGGCTTCCCTGAAGTCGCTCACGGGGGACAGCTCCGCGTAGATCGGCTGCCCCTGAAACCAGCGGTCGTTCAAGTCCGTCACGGCCTTCTCTGCGTCCTCTTCCCGGCGAAACTTGACGTACACGTTGCCCACCAGGTGATCGCCTAGGTTGTCGCACACGTTCATCTCCTCCACCTCCCCGTACTTGTCTTGCATCTCGCAGAAGACCTCCCGGAAGAAGTGCTCGAAGCGCTCCTGCCCCTGCACGTCGCTCCCCGCGCGCTGGGAGCCCGCGGCGGTCTGGGCGCTGTTTTGGGGGTCACGGTAGATGCTTCTCATCAAGACCGTCTGGCTGAAGCTCGGTCTGTTGTGCAACCGAGAGCATCTGTCTCCATGGCGACACGCTCCAATTTTGAAATAAAACGAACAGTTGACTTTGTCCCTCTCGGTGCCGAAGATGGACGCCAAGTACTCGGCCATGTCGCAGAGGCCTGTCCCGCTGGCGCCTCCCGGAGGGGATCTGGGATCTGAACTCGGCCTCCCGCTTTCCACGCAGACTCTCGGCCCTCTTGCAGGCGCACACTTACACACTTCACGGGGGGCACAGAGGTCTGGGACTTCTCAGGCCGGGGGTTCGGGCAAGCTTCTAAATCTTAAGGCCGTGCCCTAAGAAGCCAATGCCTTTGTCGCACCTTTCTCACCGTGGCCCTTGCTTTCTAGGACTTGAACAGTTGAGGCGATGTGATGTCCTGGTTTGGATACAAGTCCTGGCTGGTCCCGTCCACAAGGAGCAGTTTCTCCAATCGGGATCTCACCTGCAGCAACAGGAAAAGAAAAGAAAAGACAAAGAAGAGAATCCATTGCTATATGTATCCAATTGAAACTTTCTAAACACACAAATTTGTAAGTTCTTAATCATTCTCCTTGTGCAGGACACCCAATTTTTACGCTCGTCCGTTACATGATTTCAATGCAATAATAATGGTAAATAGTAATTCCTTCAACAATACCGAGCAGGGTCAGCGCCAGGATTAGGACTGGGAGCGCTCCTTAGGGAGGGACAAGGTCCCTGAGTCAGCTCCAAGACCACGACGAAAAATAGCTATGTATGAGAATGGCTCGAAATGATTTCCTCGCTGAGTATCTTCTTTGGAGTCGATACCACGAAGAGGACGACTACCACAAGCCAAACTTCCCTGGGACGCTGTCTGCACCTGCTTTCTCCCTAGCGCCGCGTTCCCAGGGACATCCAACATGAAATGATCGAGCTTTCGCCTCTTACAAAGTTCTACAGGTTCTCTTCGGTCGTGCCCCTTTGCCACTAGCTGTTTCGTGGCTCCCCGTCACACAACCTTGGGCTCCCCGCTAATGAGAGCGTCAGTCCCGGACTAGAAGCATGCATAGCACAACCTGACAGCTTGCAACAGGTGCAACGTCTGGGACTGGGGACCTAGTGCGGTGACAAGGTGTAAAATGACCTGTTTCCACTTGTCATATCTGCTCTCATTGTATTTGTTTGAGAAAGGATGTTCTCGGAACACTCTCAGAACGAAGTAAAAAGGAGGTCCAAACATTCCAGAACGATGCCCCCATATCATTCTTCAACCCCCCCAGGAATACACAGCGCCCTCTGATCTTCATACACCTTGGGGAGGGCATCTGTCTTTTCCAGGGATCTGCCCGATGTCCGTCTAATTCGTACCCTTACTCACCAGACCCTCTGTATCGGTCAGGGTTCTCTAGGGCCACACAATCCACAGAAGGACATAAACCTACTGAAAGGAAATTGATTGAATTGGCTTACTATTTAGGGCCGCCCGGAGCCGCTCGGTACAGTAGTGTCCGTGCTTGACAGCTGAAAGCTGGAAGATTCCTGCAGAGTCTTTTGCAGCCTTGGAGGCTGGGAGGGCTGCACGTGGAAGAAGCTCAGAAGCAGGGCGACTGGAAGGAAGAGACTCTTTTAGCACAGCTTCCCAGTGTCTCTCCTCCAAGGCTTCTGGTATCTGGGTCCTTTGGTCTGTTCTGTCGGGGGCGGGGGGAGGGATCCTGGGGCGAGGCTCTGGGGCTGGGTCTTGCTACTCTAAACGCGTGCCTCTGCATAATCTCCCTGAAAGGTCAGTGGGATCAAGTTCACACCCAGAATTAAGGAGGCACGCTCCCCTGCACGTGCACCTGCTGATATTGCTTGAACAGGACCCTCTAGAACACGGGGCCCTGATAGGATTTGAGTGGGAAGGCAACGAACGGACCTTAAAAGTGTGACAAATCAGGTCTTTTTCCCTGAGAATGAAAGCGTCACAAGCCTCTTTCTCTATTTCACAAGGATCTTTCTTTCTTTCCTTCTCTGTCTTTCTTTCTTTCTTTCTTCTTCTTCCTTCCTTCCTTCCTTCTTCTTTCCTTCTTCTTTCTTTCTTTCTTTCTTTCTTTCTTTCTTTCTTTCTTTCTCTCTCTCTTTCTTTCTGTCTAAATAAGTTATTTATTTCCGCTCATACAATCTTAATAGTTACACAGGTCCCCTCTCTCCCTCCAGGCCTCCCTGGACTCCTTAGCTCCCTCCCACCTTTTCCCCTTCGTTTCACTCCCCGCATCTCCCACTGCCCCCTCCCCCCATCCCTGAAGAGTCCTTTAGTGTGTATGTCAGACTTTCCTCTGGGCCCTCCTCTCTGATGAGGTGTAAGGACTCAGTGGCATTTCCTAGAACTCTTTCTTGTGTTCCCCATAAGTATAGGAACACTATGGTGGTTGTTAATCCCTAGCTTCTCAGGATCCCGGTGCCTTTCGTTCAAGCTACAAGGACGTTTCTGGGCATCGACTTGCCCTCCTACCTATCGAAGTCAAACCAAGGGAGCTTCCGACTTCCTCAACTCCTACTAGCCTGTGGACGCTTCTTCCTTTCTCCCGCTCCGTGCCCGTCCTTAGTTTCTGCAAAGACTGCAAGGACAACCTGAACCCCACCCTCAAACCCAAGAGGTTGAGGGACAGTCCCTTGTCCCTTCCCACCGGGGCATTAGGGAGAAAAGATTTCACGGGCCGCCCGTTCACACTGCTTGCTACCTCGCCTTACAGAAGAGACTACGCCTCTTTCTGCAGTCGCCAAACTTGCCAGGTGGGGAGAGCCTGGTCTCTGCGGTGTCTGTTGTCCACAAGTGGGGTTTGCCTTTCCCCCCGCAAGCGAACTCTCTCCGACCTTCTCCCTAGTGACTCGAGAAATCGGGGCTTTCTCCCCCAGGGCGATAATCAGCAGCTAGAATTTCCCTTCCCCCAAACCAATCCATGAAACCTCCAAAATCACATTGGTTCGTATTTTCTTTATTGAGCTTGGTTGAGTGCTTCAGAGGGAAATGTGTGTCCCACACAAAGTCAGACCAAGGCTGACTTTGGGAGTCCTCTGGGATGACAGAGCCTTAATCCCCCAACCACCACCCCAGCCCCAAAGAATGTTTCTCCAAGAAGGATTTCCACTGTTTATCAGAGAGCAAAGAGCTTCGGACTTGGTAGGGTACAAGTGGCAACTCAACTCGGCCCCTGCCAGTCCACAGCTGAGCCCAGGCAAGAAGGTTCAAAGTCAGCCCAGAGTCTTCCATGACGAGGGACATCTTCTTTGGTCTCCCCGGAGATCCAGATGAAGAGAGGCGCTGTCTAGCTGCAGCATGCTGCCCGGGGGAGCATTCTAGGGAATTCATCTCAAGTGGTCCTGAGCCTCAAAATTCAGCCGAAGCCCGAAGACTGTTGTTCTTCACAGAGCCCAAGTCAGCAGCCATTCTTCCAGTACAAAGCGCTGCTGGTTAACCGCGGGTGCAGGGCAATAGGCTCCGTGGCGCGGTGGCGGCGGCGGAGGGGGAGGGGCGGCCTCCCCCCTCCTCCCTCAGGTCCCGCTGAGCTCTGCTCTCCGAGAATGCCAATCTCCAGAGGAGGTCTTTCAGTTGTGAGCAGGCGGGCCCCTTCACCTCCGTGATCTTCCCTAAGCTTTCCATAAGAAACCCATCTTTGCCTTTGTGTGCTCGCGGGCGCCAGCTCCTGTTGCCTTTGCAAACAATCCCCACTGTCAGCTGATTTGGCCAATCGACTCCAACACTGTGTAGCAGGCACAGGGGCAGGGTGGCGTGGGTCAGAAGGTCCCGGATCTTTCTCCGCTTCTTGAGCGCCTCCTGCCCCGCCGCGGTCCTCTGGCACCTCCAAGGCCGCCTCCACCAGCCCGGCGACCAGGGTCGGTGGATGGAGCTGGCCGCTCCCGGGACCTGGACCTTGCTCTCTGCTCCCTGCGCAGGCGCCGGCCGCCATACAGCTGGCGCCGCAGCTGTCTGCGGATGGGCTTGAGATGCATGAAGTTGCAGAAGCCTCCTCGCCTGCACTCTCCCGCTTCGTACTGGCGGCAGCAGGCTTCCCTGAAGTCGCTCACGGGGGACAGCTCCGCGTAGATCGGCTGCCCCTGAAACCAGCGGTCGTTCAAGTCCGTCACGGCCTTCTCTGCGTCCTCTTCCCGGCGAAACTTGACGTACACGTTGCCCACCAGGTGATCGCCTAGGTTGTCGCACACGTTCATCTCCTCCACCTCCCCGTACTTGTCTTGCATCTCGCAGAAGACCTCCCGGAAGAAGTGCTCGAAGCGCTCCTGCCCCTGCACGTCGCTCCCCGCGCGCTGGGAGCCCGCGGCGGTCTGGGCGCTGTTTTGGGGGTCACGGTAGATGCTTCTCATCAAGACCGTCTGGCTGAAGCTCGGTCTGTTGTGCAACCGAGAGCATCTGTCTCCATGGCGACACGCTCCAATTTTGAAATAAAACGAACAGTTGACTTTGTCCCTCTCGGTGCCGAAGATGGACGCCAAGTACTCGGCCATGTCGCAGAGGCCTGTCCCGCTGGCGCCTCCCGGAGGGGATCTGGGATCTGAACTCGGCCTCCCGCTTTCCACGCAGACTCTCGGCCCTCTTGCAGGCGCACACTTACACACTTCACGGGGGGCACAGAGGTCTGGGACTTCTCAGGCCGGGGGTTCGGGCAAGCTTCTAAATCTTAAGGCCGTGCCCTAAGAAGCCAATGCCTTTGTCGCACCTTTCTCACCGTGGCCCTTGCTTTCTAGGACTTGAACAGTTGAGGCGATGTGATGTCCTGGTTTGGATACAAGTCCTGGCTGGTCCCGTCCACAAGGAGCAGTTTCTCCAATCGGGATCTCACCTGCAGCAACAGGAAAAGAAAAGAAAAGACAAAGAAGAGAATCCATTGCTATATGTATCCAATTGAAACTTTCTAAACACACAAATTTGTAAGTTCTTAATCATTCTCCTTGTGCAGGACACCCAATTTTTACGCTCGTCCGTTACATGATTTCAATGCAATAATAATGGTAAATAGTAATTCCTTCAACAATACCGAGCAGGGTCAGCGCCAGGATTAGGACTGGGAGCGCTCCTTAGGGAGGGACAAGGTCCCTGAGTCAGCTCCAAGACCACGACGAAAAATAGCTATGTATGAGAATGGCTCGAAATGATTTCCTCGCTGAGTATCTTCTTTGGAGTCGATACCACGAAGAGGACGACTACCACAAGCCAAACTTCCCTGGGACGCTGTCTGCACCTGCTTTCTCCCTAGCGCCGCGTTCCCAGGGACATCCAACATGAAATGATCGAGCTTTCGCCTCTTACAAAGTTCTACAGGTTCTCTTCGGTCGTGCCCCTTTGCCACTAGCTGTTTCGTGGCTCCCCGTCACACAACCTTGGGCTCCCCGCTAATGAGAGCGTCAGTCCCGGACTAGAAGCATGCATAGCACAACCTGACAGCTTGCAACAGGTGCAACGTCTGGGACTGGGGACCTAGTGCGGTGACAAGGTGTAAAATGACCTGTTTCCACTTGTCATATCTGCTCTCATTGTATTTGTTTGAGAAAGGATGTTCTCGGAACACTCTCAGAACGAAGTAAAAAGGAGGTCCAAACATTCCAGAACGATGCCCCCATATCATTCTTCAACCCCCCCCCAGGAATACACAGCGCCCTCTGATCTTCATACACCTTGGGGAGGGCATCTGTCTTTTCCAGGGATCTGCCCGATGTCCGTCTAATTCGTACCCTTACTCACCAGACCCTCTGTATCGGTCAGGGTTCTCTAGGGCCACACAATCCACAGAAGGACATAAACCTACTGAAAGGAAATTGATTGAATTGGCTTACTATTTAGGGCCGCCCGGAGCCGCTCGGTACAGTAGTGTCCGTGCTTGACAGCTGAAAGCTGGAAGATTCCTGCAGAGTCTTTTGCAGCCTTGGAGGCTGGGAGGGCTGCACGTGGAAGAAGCTCAGAAGCAGGGCGACTGGAAGGAAGAGACTCTTTTAGCACAGCTTCCCAGTGTCTCTCCTCCAAGGCTTCTGGTATCTGGGTCCTTTGGTCTGTTCTGTCGGGGGCGGGGGGAGGGATCCTGGGGCGAGGCTCTGGGGCTGGGTCTTGCTACTCTAAACGCGTGCCTCTGCATAATCTCCCTGAAAGGTCAGTGGGATCAAGTTCACACCCAGAATTAAGGAGGCACGCTCCCCTGCACGTGCACCTGCTGATATTGCTTGAACAGGACCCTCTAGAACACGGGGCCCTGATAGGATTTGAGTGGGAAGGCAACGAACGGACCTTAAAAGTGTGACAAATCAGGTCTTTTTCCCTGAGAATGAAAGCGTCACAAGCCTCTTTCTCTATTTCACAAGGATCTTTCTTTCTTTCCTTCTCTGTCTTTCTTTCTTTCTTTTCTTTCTTCCTTCCTTCCTTCCTTCCTTCCTTTCTTTCTTTCTTCCTTTCTTTCTTTCTTTCTTTCTTTCTTTCTCTCTCTCTTTCTTTCTGTCTAAATAAGTTATTTATTTCCGCTCATACAATCTTAATAGTTACACAGGTCCCCTCTCTCCCTCCAGGCCTCCCTGGACTCCTTAGCTCCCTCCCACCTTTTCCCCTTCGTTTCACTCCCCGCATCTCCCACTGCCCCCTCCCCCCATCCCTGAAGAGTCCTTTAGTGTGTATGTCAGACTTTCCTCTGGGCCCTCCTCTCTGATGAGGTGTAAGGACTCAGTGGCATTTCCTAGAACTCTTTCTTGTGTTCCCCATAAGTATAGGAACACTATGGTGGTTGTTAATCCCTAGCTTCTCAGGATCCCGGTGCCTTTCGTTCAAGCTACAAGGACGTTTCTGGGCATCGACTTGCCCTCCTACCTATCGAAGTCAAACCAAGGGAGCTTCCGACTTCCTCAACTCCTACTAGCCTGTGGACGCTTCTTCCTTTCTCCCGCTCCGTGCCCGTCCTTAGTTTCTGCAAAGACTGCAAGGACAACCTGAACCCCACCCTCAAACCCAAGAGGTTGAGGGACAGTCCCTTGTCCCTTCCCACCGGGGCATTAGGGAGAAAAGATTTCACGGGCCGCCCGTTCACACTGCTTGCTACCTCGCCTTACAGAAGAGACTACGCCTCTTTCTGCAGTCGCCAAACTTGCCAGGTGGGGAGAGCCTGGTCTCTGCGGTGTCTGTTGTCCACAAGTGGGGTTTGCCTTTCCCCCCGCAAGCGAACTCTCTCCGACCTTCTCCCTAGTGACTCGAGAAATCGGGGCTTTCTCCCCCAGGGCGATAATCAGCAGCTAGAATTTCCCTTCCCCCAAACCAATCCATGAAACCTCCAAAATCACATTGGTTCGTATTTTCTTTATTGAGCTTGGTTGAGTGCTTCAGAGGGAAATGTGTGTCCCACACAAAGTCAGACCAAGGCTGACTTTGGGAGTCCTCTGGGATGACAGAGCCTTAATCCCCCAACCACCACCCCAGCCCCAAAGAATGTTTCTCCAAGAAGGATTTCCACTGTTTATCAGAGAGCAAAGAGCTTCGGACTTGGTAGGGTACAAGTGGCAACTCAACTCGGCCCCTGCCAGTCCACAGCTGAGCCCAGGCAAGAAGGTTCAAAGTCAGCCCAGAGTCTTCCATGACGAGGGACATCTTCTTTGGTCTCCCCGGAGATCCAGATGAAGAGAGGCGCTGTCTAGCTGCAGCATGCTGCCCGGGGGAGCATTCTAGGGAATTCATCTCAAGTGGTCCTGAGCCTCAAAATTCAGCCGAAGCCCGAAGACTGTTGTTCTTCACAGAGCCCAAGTCAGCAGCCATTCTTCCAGTACAAAGCGCTGCTGGTTAACCGCGGGTGCAGGGCAATAAGCTCCGTGGCGCGGTGGCGGCGGCGGAGGGGGAGGGGCGGCCTCCCCCCTCCTCCCTCAGGTCCCGCTGAGCTCTGCTCTCCGAGAATGCCAATCTCCAGAGGAGGTCTTTCAGTTGTGAGCAGGCGGGCCCCTTCACCTCACCTCCGTGATCTTCCCTAAGCTTTCCATAAGAAACCCATCTTTGCCTTTGTGTGCTCGCGGGCGCCAGCTCCTGTTGCCTTTGCAAACAATCCCCACTGTCAGCTGATTTGGCCAATCGACTCCAACACTGTGTAGCAGGCACAGGGGCAGGGTGGCGTGGGTCAGAAGGTCCCGGATCTTTCTCCGCTTCTTGAGCGCCTCCTGCCCCGCCGCGGTCCTCTGGCACCTCCAAGGCCGCCTCCACCAGCCCGGCGACCAGGGTCGGTGGATGGAGCTGGCCGCTCCCGGGACCTGGACCTTGCTCTCTGCTCCCTGCGCAGGCGCCGGCCGCCATACAGCTGGCGCCGCAGCTGTCTGCGGATGGGCTTGAGATGCATGAAGTTGCAGAAGCCTCCTCGCCTGCACTCTCCCGCTTCGTACTGGCGGCAGCAGGCTTCCCTGAAGTCGCTCACGGGGGACAGCTCCGCGTAGATCGGCTGCCCCTGAAACCAGCGGTCGTTCAAGTCCGTCACGGCCTTCTCTGCGTCCTCTTCCCGGCGAAACTTGACGTACACGTTGCCCACCAGGTGATCGCCTAGGTTGTCGCACACGTTCATCTCCTCCACCTCCCCGTACTTGTCTTGCATCTCGCAGAAGACCTCCCGGAAGAAGTGCTCGAAGCGCTCCTGCCCCTGCACGTCGCTCCCCGCGCGCTGGGAGCCCGCGGCGGTCTGGGCGCTGTTTTGGGGGTCACGGTAGATGCTTCTCATCAAGACCGTCTGGCTGAAGCTCGGTCTGTTGTGCAACCGAGAGCATCTGTCTCCATGGCGACACGCTCCAATTTTGAAATAAAACGAACAGTTGACTTTGTCCCTCTCGGTGCCGAAGATGGACGCCAGGTACTCGGCCATGTCGCAGAGGCCTGTCCCGCTGGCGCCTCCCGGAGGGGATCTGGGATCTGAACTCGGCCTCCCGCTTTCCACGCAGACTCTCGGCCCTCTTGCAGGCGCACACTTACACACTTCACGGGGGGCACAGAGGTCTGGGACTTCTCAGGCCGGGGGTTCGGGCAAGCTTCTAAATCTTAAGGCCGTGCCCTAAGAAGCCAATGCCTTTGTCGCACCTTTCTCACCGTGGCCCTTGCTTTCTAGGACTTGAACAGTTGAGGCGATGTGATGTCCTGGTTTGGATACAAGTCCTGGCTGGTCCCGTCCACAAGGAGCAGTTTCTCCAATCGGGATCTCACCTGCAGCAACAGGAAAAGAAAAGAAAAGACAAAGAAGAGAATCCATTGCTATATGTATCCAATTGAAACTTTCTAAACACACAAATTTGTAAGTTCTTAATCATTCTCCTTGTGCAGGACACCCAAGTTTTACGCTCGTCCGTTACATGATTTCAATGCAATAATAATGGTAAATAGTAATTCCTTCAACAATACCGAGCAGGGTCAGCGCCAGGATTAGGACTGGGAGCGCTCCTTAGGGAGGGACAAGGTCCCTGAGTCAGCTCCAAGACCACGACGAAAAATAGCTATGTATGAGAATGGCTCGAAATGATTTCCTCGCTGAGTATCTTCTTTGGAGTCGATACCACGAAGAGGACGACTACCACAAGCCAAACTTCCCTGGGACGCTGTCTGCACCTGCTTTCTCCCTAGCGCCGCGTTCCCAGGGACATCCAACATGAAATGATCGAGCTTTCGCCTCTTACAAAGTTCTACAGGTTCTCTTCGGTCGTGCCCCTTTGCCACTAGCTGTTTCGTGGCTCCCCGTCACACAACCTTGGGCTCCCCGCTAATGAGAGCGTCAGTCCCGGACTAGAAGCATGCATAGCACAACCTGACAGCTTGCAACAGGTGCAACGTCTGGGACTGGGGACCTAGTGCGGTGACAAGGTGTAAAATGACCTGTTTCCACTTGTCATATCTGCTCTCATTGTATTTGTTTGAGAAAGGATGTTCTCGGAACACTCTCAGAACGAAGTAAAAAGGAGGTCCAAACATTCCAGAACGATGCCCCCATATCATTCTTCAACCCCCCCAGGAATACACAGCGCCCTCTGATCTTCATACACCTTGGGGAGGGCATCTGTCTTTTCCAGGGATCTGCCCGATGTCCGTCTAATTCGTACCCTTACTCACCAGACCCTCTGTATCGGTCAGGGTTCTCTAGGGCCACACAATCCACAGAAGGACATAAACCTACTGAAAGGAAATTGATTGAATTGGCTTACTATTTAGGGCCGCCCGGAGCCGCTCGGTACAGTAGTGTCCGTGCTTGACAGCTGAAAGCTGGAAGATTCCTGCAGAGTCTTTTGCAGCCTTGGAGGCTGGGAGGGCTGCACGTGGAAGAAGCTCAGAAGCAGGGCGACTGGAAGGAAGAGACTCTTTTAGCACAGCTTCCCAGTGTCTCTCCTCCAAGGCTTCTGGTATCTGGGTCCTTTGGTCTGTTCTGTCGGGGGCGGGGGGAGGGATCCTGGGGCGAGGCTCTGGGGCTGGGTCTTGCTACTCTAAACGCGTGCCTCTGCATAATCTCCCTGAAAGGTCAGTGGGATCAAGTTCACACCCAGAATTAAGGAGGCACGCTCCCCTGCACGTGCACCTGCTGATATTGCTTGAACAGGACCCTCTAGAACACGGGGCCCTGATAGGATTTGAGTGGGAAGGCAACGAACGGACCTTAAAAGTGTGACAAATCAGGTCTTTTTCCCTGAGAATGAAAGCGTCACAAGCCTCTTTCTCTATTTCACAAGGATCTTTCTTTCTTTCCTTCTCTGTCTTTCTTTCTTTCTTTTCTTTCTTCCTTCCTTCCTTCCTTCCTTCCTTCCTTTCTTTCTTTCTTCCTTTCTTTCTTTCTTTCTTTCTTTCTCTCTCTCTTTCTTTCTGTCTAAATAAGTTATTTATTTCCGCTCATACAATCTTAATAGTTACACAGGTCCCCTCTCTCCCTCCAGGCCTCCCTGGACTCCTTAGCTCCCTCCCACCTTTTCCCCTTCGTTTCACTCCCCGCATCTCCCACTGCCCCCTCCCCCCATCCCTGAAGAGTCCTTTAGTGTGTATGTCAGACTTTCCTCTGGGCCCTCCTCTCTGATGAGGTGTAAGGACTCAGTGGCATTTCCTAGAACTCTTTCTTGTGTTCCCCATAAGTATAGGAACACTATGGTGGTTGTTAATCCCTAGCTTCTCAGGATCCCGGTGCCTTTCGTTCAAGCTACAAGGACGTTTCTGGGCATCGACTTGCCCTCCTACCTATCGAAGTCAAACCAAGGGAGCTTCCGACTTCCTCAACTCCTACTAGCCTGTGGACGCTTCTTCCTTTCTCCCGCTCCGTGCCCGTCCTTAGTTTCTGCAAAGACTGCAAGGACAACCTGAACCCCACCCTCAAACCCAAGAGGTTGAGGGACAGTCCCTTGTCCCTTCCCACCGGGGCATTAGGGAGAAAAGATTTCACGGGCCGCCCGTTCACACTGCTTGCTACCTCGCCTTACAGAAGAGACTACGCCTCTTTCTGCAGTCGCCAAACTTGCCAGGTGGGGAGAGCCTGGTCTCTGCGGTGTCTGTTGTCCACAAGTGGGGTTTGCCTTTCCCCCCGCAAGCGAACTCTCTCCGACCTTCTCCCTAGTGACTCGAGAAATCGGGGCTTTCTCCCCCAGGGCGATAATCAGCAGCTAGAATTTCCCTTCCCCCAAACCAATCCATGAAACCTCCAAAATCACATTGGTTCGTATTTTCTTTATTGAGCTTGGTTGAGTGCTTCAGAGGGAAATGTGTGTCCCACACAAAGTCAGACCAAGGCTGACTTTGGGAGTCCTCTGGGATGACAGAGCCTTAATCCCCCAACCACCACCCCAGCCCCAAAGAATGTTTCTCCAAGAAGGATTTCCACTGTTTATCAGAGAGCAAAGAGCTTCGGACTTGGTAGGGTACAAGTGGCAACTCAACTCGGCCCCTGCCAGTCCACAGCTGAGCCCAGGCAAGAAGGTTCAAAGTCAGCCCAGAGTCTTCCATGACGAGGGACATCTTCTTTGGTCTCCCCGGAGATCCAGATGAAGAGAGGCGCTGTCTAGCTGCAGCATGCTGCCCGGGGGAGCATTCTAGGGAATTCATCTCAAGTGGTCCTGAGCCTCAAAATTCAGCCGAAGCCCGAAGACTGTTGTTCTTCACAGAGCCCAAGTCAGCAGCCATTCTTCCAGTACAAAGCGCTGCTGGTTAACCGCGGGTGCAGGGCAATAAGCTCCGTGGCGCGGTGGCGGCGGCGGAGGGGGAGGGGCGGCCTCCCCCCTCCTCCCTCAGGTCCCGCTGAGCTCTGCTCTCCGAGAATGCCAATCTCCAGAGGAGGTCTTTCAGTTGTGAGCAGGCGGGCCCCTTCACCTCCGTGATCTTCCCTAAGCTTTCATAAAGAAACCCATCTTTGCCTTTGTGTGCTCGCGGGCGCCAGCTCCTGTTGCCTTTGCAAACAATCCCCACTGTCAGCTGATTTGGCCAATCGACTCCAACACTGTGTAGCAGGCACAGGGGCAGGGTGGCGTGGGTCAGAAGGTCCCGGATCTTTCTCCGCTTCTTGAGCGCCTCCTGCCCCGCCGCGGTCCTCTGGCACCTCCAAGGCCGCCTCCACCAGCCCGGCGACCAGGGTCGGTGGATGGAGCTGGCCGCTCCCGGGACCTGGACCTTGCTCTCTGCTCCCTGCGCAGGCGCCGGCCGCCATACAGCTGGCGCCGCAGCTGTCTGCGGATGGGCTTGAGATGCATGAAGTTGCAGAAGCCTCCTCGCCTGCACTCTCCCGCTTCGTACTGGCGGCAGCAGGCTTCCCTGAAGTCGCTCACGGGGGACAGCTCCGCGTAGATCGGCTGCCCCTGAAACCAGCGGTCGTTCAAGTCCGTCACGGCCTTCTCTGCGTCCTCTTCCCGGCGAAACTTGACGTACACGTTGCCCACCAGGTGATCGCCTAGGTTGTCGCACACGTTCATCTCCTCCACCTCCCCGTACTTGTCTTGCATCTCGCAGAAGACCTCCCGGAAGAAGTGCTCGAAGCGCTCCTGCCCCTGCACGTCGCTCCCCGCGCGCTGGGAGCCCGCGGCGGTCTGGGCGCTGTTTTGGGGGTCACGGTAGATGCTTCTCATCAAGACCGTCTGGCTGAAGCTCGGTCTGTTGTGCAACCGAGAGCATCTGTCTCCATGGCGACACGCTCCAATTTTGAAATAAAACGAACAGTTGACTTTGTCCCTCTCGGTGCCGAAGATGGACGCCAGGTACTCGGCCATGTCGCAGAGGCCTGTCCCGCTGGCGCCTCCCGGAGGGGATCTGGGATCTGAACTCGGCCTCCCGCTTTCCACGCAGACTCTCGGCCCTCTTGCAGGCGCACACTTACACACTTCACGGGGGGCACAGAGGTCTGGGACTTCTCAGGCCGGGGGTTCGGGCAAGCTTCTAAATCTTAAGGCCGTGCCCTAAGAAGCCAATGCCTTTGTCGCACCTTTCTCACCGTGGCCCTTGCTTTCTAGGACTTGAACAGTTGAGGCGATGTGATGTCCTGGTTTGGATACAAGTCCTGGCTGGTCCCGTCCACAAGGAGCAGTTTCTCCAATCGGGATCTCACCTGCAGCAACAGGAAAAGAAAAGAAAAGACAAAGAAGAGAATCCATTGCTATATGTATCCAATTGAAACTTTCTAAACACACAAATTTGTAAGTTCTTAATCATTCTCCTTGTGCAGGACACCCAAGTTTTACGCTCGTCCGTTACATGATTTCAATGCAATAATAATGGTAAATAGTAATTCCTTCAACAATACCGAGCAGGGTCAGCGCCAGGATTAGGACTGGGAGCGCTCCTTAGGGAGGGACAAGGTCCCTGAGTCAGCTCCAAGACCACGACGAAAAATAGCTATGTATGAGAATGGCTCGAAATGATTTCCTCGCTGAGTATCTTCTTTGGAGTCGATACCACGAAGAGGACGACTACCACAAGCCAAACTTCCCTGGGACGCTGTCTGCACCTGCTTTCTCCCTAGCGCCGCGTTCCCAGGGACATCCAACATGAAATGATCGAGCTTTCGCCTCTTACAAAGTTCTACAGGTTCTCTTCGGTCGTGCCCCTTTGCCACTAGCTGTTTCGTGGCTCCCCGTCACACAACCTTGGGCTCCCCGCTAATGAGAGCGTCAGTCCCGGACTAGAAGCATGCATAGCACAACCTGACAGCTTGCAACAGGTGCAACGTCTGGGACTGGGGACCTAGTGCGGTGACAAGGTGTAAAATGACCTGTTTCCACTTGTCATATCTGCTCTCATTGTATTTGTTTGAGAAAGGATGTTCTCGGAACACTCTCAGAACGAAGTAAAAAGGAGGTCCAAACATTCCAGAACGATGCCCCCATATCATTCTTCAACCCCCCCAGGAATACACAGCGCCCTCTGATCTTCATACACCTTGGGGAGGGCATCTGTCTTTTCCAGGGATCTGCCCGATGTCCGTCTAATTCGTACCCTTACTCACCAGACCCTCTGTATCGGTCAGGGTTCTCTAGGGCCACACAATCCACAGAAGGACATAAACCTACTGAAAGGAAATTGATTGAATTGGCTTACTATTTAGGGCCGCCCGGAGCCGCTCGGTACAGTAGTGTCCGTGCTTGACAGCTGAAAGCTGGAAGATTCCTGCAGAGTCTTTTGCAGCCTTGGAGGCTGGGAGGGCTGCACGTGGAAGAAGCTCAGAAGCAGGGCGACTGGAAGGAAGAGACTCTTTTAGCACAGCTTCCCAGTGTCTCTCCTCCAAGGCTTCTGGTATCTGGGTCCTTTGGTCTGTTCTGTCGGGGGCGGGGGGAGGGATCCTGGGGCGAGGCTCTGGGGCTGGGTCTTGCTACTCTAAACGCGTGCCTCTGCATAATCTCCCTGAAAGGTCAGTGGGATCAAGTTCACACCCAGAATTAAGGAGGCACGCTCCCCTGCACGTGCACCTGCTGATATTGCTTGAACAGGACCCTCTAGAACACGGGGCCCTGATAGGATTTGAGTGGGAAGGCAACGAACGGACCTTAAAAGTGTGACAAATCAGGTCTTTTTCCCTGAGAATGAAAGCGTCACAAGCCTCTTTCTCTATTTCACAAGGATCTTTCTTTCTTTCCTTCTCTGTCTTTCTTTCTTTCTTTTCTTTCTTCTTCCTTCCTTCCTTCCTTTCTTTCTTTCTTTCTTTCTTTCTTTCTTTCTTTCTTTCTTTCTTTCTCTCTCTCTTTCTTTCTGTCTAAATAAGTTATTTATTTCCGCTCATACAATCTTAATAGTTACACAGGTCCCCTCTCTCCCTCCAGGCCTCCCTGGACTCCTTAGCTCCCTCCCACCTTTTCCCCTTCGTTTCACTCCCCGCATCTCCCACTGCCCCCTCCCCCCATCCCTGAAGAGTCCTTTAGTGTGTATGTCAGACTTTCCTCTGGGCCCTCCTCTCTGATGAGGTGTAAGGACTCAGTGGCATTTCCTAGAACTCTTTCTTGTGTTCCCCATAAGTATAGGAACACTATGGTGGTTGTTAATCCCTAGCTTCTCAGGATCCCGGTGCCTTTCGTTCAAGCTACAAGGACGTTTCTGGGCATCGACTTGCCCTCCTACCTATCGAAGTCAAACCAAGGGAGCTTCCGACTTCCTCAACTCCTACTAGCCTGTGGACGCTTCTTCCTTTCTCCCGCTCCGTGCCCGTCCTTAGTTTCTGCAAAGACTGCAAGGACAACCTGAACCCCACCCTCAAACCCAAGAGGTTGAGGGACAGTCCCTTGTCCCTTCCCACCGGGGCATTAGGGAGAAAAGATTTCACGGGCCGCCCGTTCACACTGCTTGCTACCTCGCCTTACAGAAGAGACTACGCCTCTTTCTGCAGTCGCCAAACTTGCCAGGTGGGGAGAGCCTGGTCTCTGCGGTGTCTGTTGTCCACAAGTGGGGTTTGCCTTTCCCCCCGCAAGCGAACTCTCTCCGACCTTCTCCCTAGTGACTCGAGAAATCGGGGCTTTCTCCCCCAGGGCGATAATCAGCAGCTAGAATTTCCCTTCCCCCAAACCAATCCATGAAACCTCCAAAATCACATTGGTTCGTATTTTCTTTATTGAGCTTGGTTGAGTGCTTCAGAGGGAAATGTGTGTCCCACACAAAGTCAGACCAAGGCTGACTTTGGGAGTCCTCTGGGATGACAGAGCCTTAATCCCCCAACCACCACCCCAGCCCCAAAGAATGTTTCTCCAAGAAGGATTTCCACTGTTTATCAGAGAGCAAAGAGCTTCGGACTTGGTAGGGTACAAGTGGCAACTCAACTCGGCCCCTGCCAGTCCACAGCTGAGCCCAGGCAAGAAGGTTCAAAGTCAGCCCAGAGTCTTCCATGACGAGGGACATCTTCTTTGGTCTCCCCGGAGATCCAGATGAAGAGAGGCGCTGTCTAGCTGCAGCATGCTGCCCGGGGGAGCATTCTAGGGAATTCATCTCAAGTGGTCCTGAGCCTCAAAATTCAGCCGAAGCCCGAAGACTGTTGTTCTTCACAGAGCCCAAGTCAGCAGCCATTCTTCCAGTACAAAGCGCTGCTGGTTAACCGCGGGTGCAGGGCAATAAGCTCCGTGGCGCGGTGGCGGCGGCGGAGGGGGAGGGGCGGCCTCCCCCCTCCTCCCTCAGGTCCCGCTGAGCTCTGCTCTCCGAGAATGCCAATCTCCAGAGGAGGTCTTTCAGTTGTGAGCAGGCGGGCCCCTTCACCTCCGTGATCTTCCCTAAGCTTTCCATAAGAAACCCATCTTTGCCTTTGTGTGCTCGCGGGCGCCAGCTCCTGTTGCCTTTGCAAACAATCCCCACTGTCAGCTGATTTGGCCAATCGACTCCAACACTGTGTAGCAGGCACAGGGGCAGGGTGGCGTGGGTCAGAAGGTCCCGGATCTTTCTCCGCTTCTTGAGCGCCTCCTGCCCCGCCGCGGTCCTCTGGCACCTCCAAGGCCGCCTCCACCAGCCCGGCGACCAGGGTCGGTGGATGGAGCTGGCCGCTCCCGGGACCTGGACCTTGCTCTCTGCTCCCTGCGCAGGCGCCGGCCGCCATACAGCTGGCGCCGCAGCTGTCTGCGGATGGGCTTGAGATGCATGAAGTTGCAGAAGCCTCCTCGCCTGCACTCTCCCGCTTCGTACTGGCGGCAGCAGGCTTCCCTGAAGTCGCTCACGGGGGACAGCTCCGCGTAGATCGGCTGCCCCTGAAACCAGCGGTCGTTCAAGTCCGTCACGGCCTTCTCTGCGTCCTCTTCCCGGCGAAACTTGACGTACACGTTGCCCACCAGGTGATCGCCTAGGTTGTCGCACACGTTCATCTCCTCCACCTCCCCGTACTTGTCTTGCATCTCGCAGAAGACCTCCCGGAAGAAGTGCTCGAAGCGCTCCTGCCCCTGCACGTCGCTCCCCGCGCGCTGGGAGCCCGCGGCGGTCTGGGCGCTGTTTTGGGGGTCATGGTACATGCTTCTCATCAAGACCGTCTGGCTGAAGCTCGGTTCTGTTGTGCACACCGAGAGCATCTGTCTCCATGGCGACATGCTCCCATTTTGAATAAACGAAACAGTTGACTTTTGTCCCTCTCGGTGACGAGATGGACGCCAAGTACTCGGCCATGGCGCAGAGGCCGCGGCGCCC
>JALPQD010001055.1:108367-171086 GCA_023101885.1 Typhlomys cinereus | reverse complement strand
TTCCTTCTCTTCCTCCTCTCCTCCTCCCCTCCTTCCTCTTCCTCTCCTCCCCTCTTCCCTCCTCCTGCCTCTCCTCTTTCTCTTTCTCCTTTTTCTTCCTCCTCCTCTTCCTCCCCCCTCTCTTCCTCCTCCTCCTCTTCCTCCTCCTCCTCTTCCTCTTTCTCCTTTTCTTCCTCCTCCTTTCCTCCTCCTCCTCTTCCTCCCCCTCCTCCTCCTCTTCCCCTCCTCTCCTCCCCTCCTCTTCTCCTCCCTCCTCTCCTCCCCTCCTCCTCTTCCTCCTCCTCCTCTTCCTCCTCCTCCTCTCCTCCTCTTTCTCTCCTCTTCTCTCCTCTTCTCCTCTCCTCCTCCCCTCCTCCTCCTCCTCCTCCTTCTCTTCTTCTTCTCCTTTCTCTCAAATAAATGTTAAAAAAATGGAGCCCAGGAGCTGATTGCTCTTTGTGCCTCTTTATTCCTCTGGAGCATCTAAGGCACCGGGCACGGTCACTGGCTGGCTCCGTTGCACTTCTCGACAAACCAACCAAGACCTGTGGGTGTTAGGCACAGTGGCGGGACTGGCTTGGATATCTCCGTTCGTGTCTGGAGTCTGCAATGATGTTGGGAACCTCAGGGCAGGCAAGTTGGGGGTATACCTTATGACCTCTGCTATCTGTCTGTGGGACTCATTCAAAGGGAAAGGCCCTTATCTGTTTTGATTGGAAGCGAGAGGGGCCTATGCGCTCAGCGATCTGTGTGGTGCCCGGTCCTCTGGCCAGAGTTCACAGCGTGCTGCTCACTGTGTGTCGAGATGCGACCTCACCTCTTCTGCGGATGGCCAGACTGATGTTCACTAGGGAAATCTCAGCTGTTCTTTAATAGTGCCCAAAAAGTAAAGTTACAAGACCCCCCCCCAGATTCCTCAGTTCCTTCCAGCTCTCGCAGGAAACTAGCTTGTTGTTGCTGGTCTGGCGTTCCCAGGTGGAGAAAATAGGGGACAAAGGCTCCTATTGGGGGCAGAGACAGAAAGGCGTGCCCACAGCTCCATCCACAGCATGGCCTCTGCCCAGCTGGGTACTTTTTTTTTTTTAATGAGGGTGAACTTAAGGGCTGATAGAATGACTATGACCTTTGAACTTTTTGCTCACGGTGAAAATAACTTATGTAATGCGTGCTGTCACCCCATCTTCTCTGCTGGTTAAAGAATATTTCTTCAAGTTCAGCACAGAATAAAATATGGTAGAGGTGTGTTTAGAATGCACAAGGTCCTGTAATCCACTCCCAGCACCTCCAAATTCAAAGGAAGACCCAGATTCATAGCTCGACGGAAGCTTGTGTAATAGCCCATCCTCTTTACGCTAGAAAAGATTAATATGGTTTTTTTTATATATATATAATTGTTTCCTTGTGGTTTACGGTCATCCTGGATCGTGTGTCAGGATTCCAAGCAGGAGATATAAATTACATGTGAATAGTAATTGTAGTTATTTTTTTATGCTTCAGGAATCTAGAGCAGACCTTCTCTGTACTTGAAGTCATCCTGTGCAGGGTGGTCCTGATTGCAGAGTGGGGTGTGGGGGGGTGTTCTCACTGCGCTCTGTGATCTGGGATCTGATTCTTGCTCCAGCAGATGATTGTGGGCCCTATAGTCAGAGCATGATGAGAGCTGCCAGCCGTGGTGCCCGGGGACAGCATGTCACCCCCAGCCAGTACGTCTCCCCCGGCCAGCACGTCACCCCCGGCCAGCACGTACCCCGGCCAGCATATGGCACCCCCGACCGCACACGCCACCCCCAGCCTTCTCTGTGATGCGGGCCCACAGCCTGTCCTGTGACTACCTCTGGGCGGGAAAATGGGGCAGAAGTTGCTGTCATCTAGTGAGTCTCTAGTGACCCGGCCAGGCCCAGGGAGCTGGATCGGAGTCAGGCTTAAGGTGAGTAGCGGCGGAATGGCCAGCCGGGCAGCCACGCCAGGGCAAAGGTGCAGGGGTGAGATCTGGGATCAAAGAGACTTGCTGCGCTGCGTTCCCATGGACAGCGACAGGTGCGTGACCAGAGTCCAAAGTGCTATGGTCGCATGCGTGAGGACACTGGGCATTGCGGTCACAGGAAGTCACTTAGGATGACCGAGCAGGAGGGTGGTGCGGACCACACCTGAAAGATCCCTGCTTGGTTCCGGTCCCCACAGCGAGAGCTCCTTGGCTTGCTGGTCAGTGTCCTCTAGCACTGCGGAGGACTTGCCCCCCTAGACCTTCACTCTCCACAAAGCCTTAGTGGTGCTGATGGCTTTTCTTTAGTACTGTCTGGTCGCGACTTCATGGGAACAAGAACAGCGGAGAGCAGACGTTCTGCCCCACACGCTTGCTGCTGCTTGGCCCTCGTCTCCCGTCAGCTGCAGCCCGGTGGCCTTCCCGTTATCCCTACAATGCGCCTGCATACCCAGCACCTCGTGTTCTTTCTGGAACATTCTCCCCTAAGGCAGTCCAGCTCTCCTGACCTCCCACGTGAAGTGTCTGCCCCTCATCCATTCTTACTGCCCCGTCTTACCCCCACTGCCATGCACCCTGGTTGTTCAGGTTGCCCATGGGGACTGGTTAGCGATATCTGGGGAGATGGACTTTGGTTTTTGTTCTTGGCTGAGGGCCAAGCCGACGTGACTCAGGGGGGCGGGCGGCAGGAACGAAGTCCTTGGCCGCACAGGTCTTAGCGCCTCATTCATTTTGTTCTTTACAGAGGCTTCATTTTTCAAAAACTGTGCTTCTCAGCCAGTCCAAATAAAGGTACTCAACAATGCCACTTAAATTCAGACATCTTTCAATGAGAAATAACGTTTTCGTCTAAAAGCGGGAAGTGCGTGTCTCTCTGTCAGTTTCACCACAGTGTTTTTTTTCCTCCTTCAGATTGGTCGTCAGTGGCCTGCCTGGCCCCATCCAGTCAACATGGTGGACACAGAGAGCCCCATCTGCCCCCTCTCACCCCTCGAGGCGGATGACCTGGACAGCCCCTTGTCTGAGGAATTCTTGCAAGAAATGGGGAACATCCAAGAGATTTCGCAGTCACTCGGCGAGGAGAGTTCTGGAAGCTTTAGTTTCACCGACTACCAGTACTTAGGAAGCGGTCCAGGCTCCGATGGCTCAGTCATCACAGGTAAGTGTTGCTTTCTAGAAAGTTCTGTCTGGAAGTGTGTTTTCTTCAGAGAAGATGAGCCATATCTTTTAAAAATAATTTGTTGACACATGTGCCCACAACTTGCACTCACATGCCAACATACAAGCACACATGCACACAAATATGCACGCATGCATACCTACATATATACAGGCACACATACATGCATGCATGGATATACATACATATACACAGACACGTGCACATATACACAAGCATAATGTAGGTACACACATGCATAATATATGTACACACATGCATGCATATGTACGTGCATTCATATACATATGTGCATACACATGCATACGCACCTGTATTACACACATTTCTGTACACATGCATGTATGCATGTGCATATTCACACAGCTACGAGGCCTTCATTATAATTAAAATAGTGACCATGCCAAATACTCCCAAAGTCTCCTGTGTGCCTCTCTTGCTTACCTGGTCTCTGGTCTGCTTTCCTGTCATTATAGGCAAGTTTGGTATTTCCTAGAACTTTCTTTAGATGGTACCATGCTTTCTAGCCAGGCTTCACTCCCCCAATCGCTTTGTGACCCATCCACGAAGCGGCACGCGGCTCATCCCCTTTGCTGTCGTTCCCAGCTGTGCTACGGCTCCTTTCTCCATCTGGGCCATTTCTTCCTTCCTTGCCCCTGGCTTTTCTCACCACAGGCCAAAATCTCCATTTGTACCGGGACTCGTGAACTTCTTCAGGGGCGCACGCATGTGTATTCATTCCCAGCTTTGTCCTGGGTGCAGCTAAGTGACTGGGGAAGCATTTGCCCCTTCCAGTCTTGGGCATCTCTAGAGGGAACCGTGAGCCTCACTCCAGAAGTGATTTTGTCTGCGAGTCCTTCTGGAGTGTCCCTGCGTGAGGCCTGGCCGTTCCCACCCCAGAGGACTTGTGAGGATGGGCGTTGCTTTCTGCAGTCGGTCCAGTTTCTGCAGGAGTGTCGCCCACGGGCGCCTTGGCGGCAGTGGTGGCTAGTTTTTGAGACAGGGCCTCTGTAGCCCAGGCTGGCCCAGAATCTGCTGCATAGTCCGGGCTGTCCTCAAACGCTGTCTCATATTAAAGGGCATCCCGGCTTCTTTCAGTGTGGGGGAGCAATGAGCAGAGTGCTGCTGTCAAATTCCTGTGATGGTTTTTGTGTGGACGGGAGTCTGCAGGCCAGTTGGGGAGAAACCTAAAAAGCCGGGTGCTTTGAAAGTGCTGTTCGCGTCTGCATTCCCACGAGGGGCAGCGGGTGAGAGCTGTCACTTCCTGTCCACGCCAGCATCTGCAGTTGTCAGCTTTTAAAAAGTTTCCCCGACTAGGTATGTGCTGTGCGGCGCGGTGCCGCCGTGCGTTGACTGACAATCTTAGTGCCACCAGGCGTTTCTGTGCGCTCCTGCCGCCCATCTGTCTGCTCGGGCGTTGGCTCACATCTGTTGCCCATCTTCAAACGAGTTGTTTTCTTAGTGTTTCGTTGTGAGACTTCTCTGGGTGTTTTGGATTCATGTCTTGTATCAAATGAGTTTTTGGAAAATACCTTCTCCTCGTCGATGGTTTATCTTTTTATTCCCTTCTCGGTTCTCTCTCTTTGCTTCCTCCCTCATCTGCCCTCCTCTCTTCCCTCGCCCCCTTCTCCCCATTCCTTCTGTCTGACAAAGTCTCATTCCTGTGGCGCCCAGGCCGCCTTTAGACCTTTCGAGTTCCCGCCTTGGCCTCAGCCTCCCACGGGTTGGGATTAGAAGCCTGTGCACCACACCTGGCCCTCGTGAAGTTCGAGACCGTGTTCAGATGCCGTGGTCCGAGTTAACAATGCAGGAAGCCTGCGGAGCAGCCAGCAGACAAACAGCCAACTCCCATGGGTGCGGAACTTGGGGGCCGGGGCCAAATGGAGGTCCCATGACCGCCTCTGAGGATTGGCGCCCAGGGTCTGTCAGCAGTGCATCTGTCATGGGCAGAGGTGGCCCAGGGACATGGCCCATGAAGAAGCGTACAAGGGAGCCTGTGTGCTCTGTTCTCTTTCTTTCTCTTCCTTTTTTTCTTTGTGCTTTTTCTTTTTCTCCTTCCTTCCTTCCTGTGATGGTTTTTGTGTGTGTAGAACCATGGACACCTCCACCTCCTCCTCGTTTACTCTGCCCTGGGATTCACAGGCTCCGCCCTACCAGGACCAGAAACGCAGGCCGCCCCCGTTTCCGCCCGGCGTCTATACATGAGGTCTAGGATCCGAACTCAGGACCTTCCGCCTGCAAGGCAGAGGCTTAACCCCTGAGACACCTCTCCAGCCCCAACCCAGAGTTTGTTTGTTTGTTTTATTTGTTTGTTTTGTTTTGTTTTACATGGAATCTGGGATTCAAACTCTGGTCCTTTTGCTTGCCATTCAGAGGCTTTAACCCTGTGATCTGTCCAGCCCCATGCCTTGTCCACTTCATAGGACCCGTCCTATGTGAAACCATCTCTCTGCAGACTCCTGCCAAACTCCAACGCCGATGGTAACACCTGCAATTTCCCGCGCTTTGCTCTTCTGTCCGCAGACACCCTCTCGCCAGCGTCCAGCCCCTCCTCGGTCAGCTGCCCTGTGATGCCCAGCGGCACAGAGGAGTCCCCTAGTGGTGTGCTGAACATTGAGTGTCGAATCTGCGGGGACAAGGCCTCGGGCTACCACTACGGAGTCCACGCGTGCGAAGGCTGCAAGGTACAGAGACCCTGGGTGGAAGCCACAGGGTGGGGCTTTGCCGCTCACACAGATGGTTGCGGCCGTCCGGAGACCCCCAGAAAGAGCACAATGAATCACCCTGGGTGACCCCTTGACTCCTCTCTTCTGAGTCTGGGGTGACGGTTCTGTTGCATCGTGACAGTTGAGTCCCTTACAAGAAACATCAGAGCCTCCATGTGAGGGCAGAGTGGACAGCGTTTGCTGGCTTACCTTGGACGTCCCAGGGGGCCGCTGGGCAGGGTCTCCGTGCCATAGGCCAGGGCTGGTAAAACATGCATCCAGTCTCTCGCTCGGCCTCCCCTGTCTGGCTCCTATGCCACCAAATTTGACCTCCAGCAATCGCTCCTTAATGTGCACCCCCCACACACCATCCCAGCTCCCTGCATCCTCCTGCTTACCCTCATCCTCACACAGGTCAAATGACCTCCATGCAGACACAACGGTCCCTTCCCATCATGGCATCTACCTACCCAAGTTTGTCACTTCATGGGCACCATACACAGAGATAGACAAACATGAATGTCTGCTATGATCTGACCCCTTCCTTGCGCCTCCTGGAAGTGTCCTGACTTGGGGGTGTCCCAGCCTTTCCTTTCCCTCGATTCTTGAAATGATGCTGTTCTGCCCTCATCTGGACCTGGTCCAGGGGAAATGGGAGCCCCAAAGTCAGGGTATAGGGCCAGAAGAAATGGCTCAGGGGTTAAGACTCTGCCTCACGAGCAGAAGGTCCTGAGTTCAGATCCCAGGTCTCACGTGAAAATGCCAGGCGGAAATGGTGGTGGCCTGTACTTCTGGCCTTGGCGGGCAGAGCCTGGGAAATCCAGAGCCAAGTAAAAAGAAGATAGAAGCAATTCAGGGCGATTCCTGAAGTCACCCTTGGTCCGCCACAGGGACACACAATTCCCTCTGACACACACATACACACATAAATAAGCAAACAACAAACAAACAAATAAATAAACAAGACACCAGCCTTCTCTTCCAGTCTGTGAGAAATCACTGGTCCTTCCCACTGGGCCATAGGAGTCCCACGGGTCAGACAAATGAAGGAAAGACTCAGCCAAGCAGAGGACCGACAGCCCAGACAACTGCTTCCCAGGTTGTCTGTCACATACTTTTCAGAAAGTGGCCTGTGCTTTCTGATTACCGGTGCTTGGGTTTTAGGAACGCCCTTGTGAACTCACCTCCTACTGGGGAAGTCTCTGTGCTTTTATCAAGCAAGAACTGCTTTCCTTTTGTTATAAATTTTTTGTCTTTTAGGAAATCAATATTGTCTAACAAAATATCTTAGAAATCCTCCATCATAAACACAGATCCACGTTAGGGAGAAGATGGTCACATTTGTGTACATGACGTGGGGCCAAGTAACCCAGGAAATCAGCACGTTCCAGATGGGGATTTTTAAGACCAATTCAAATGCTGCCTTGAATTCATCATTTTTATTATTAGATGTAATGGGATATAAATTTTCTGTTTGTTCCAATTCTGTGGGACTTTTAAGAAGAATCATCACTCAAAATGTCATTTGCCTCAAAAGATGCAGCAGGTGTGGGGAGGCGGCTCCGTTGGTAGAGCGCTTGGCTAGTGTGTCTACAGCCCTGGGTTGATCCCCAGCATGGCACAAATTCAGAAGGGTGGTACACGCCTTGGGAGGTTCTCTTGAGAGATGTCATGGTTACTCTGTATATTGCCAATAAATTATAACAAAACAACCTAATAGGGAACAAGGGGTTTTACTCTCGGCTTAGGATCATCTGGTTACAGTTCTTACCCCAGTTTGGCAGGAGAGCTCACACCAACACCAGTAGCTGAGGGAACTAGCCATCCACAGGATGCCGAGAGAGGGACAAACCTCACCTGCTGGGTAGCACGTCTGTCCAAGTGTGTCAAAGGATGCCCCCTTCCTTCACGGCTCCCTCCATCTCGTCCACCTGCCAAGGGAGTGTTCCCACCCGCTATGGCTGGGTCTCCCCCCATCGATTAGACGATCTCCTGCAGGCTTTCTTAGGGCTTAACTCAGTTGCTTTTTTTTTTTTACAAATGTGCCCAAAGCTAAAGGCTTCAACTGCCAAGTTGATACCTGTAGCTGTCGATCATGGGAGGTAAAGGCAGGAGCATCAGGAGTTCAAGGTTAGCCTGGGCTACATAGTGTAGGCTGCATGAGACCTGATCTTTGAATGAATGAATGAATGAATGAATGAATGAATGAATGAATGTGTCAAATGGATGAGAAAGGTGAGTGAGGCAGGCACGGGGGTCGATCTGCAGTCTGTTCTTCTAATGCGCCTCGCATTCATCACACAAGGGGTTCTTTCGGAGAACTATCCGGCTGAAGCTGGTATATGACAAATGTGACCGAAGCTGCAAGATTCAGAAGAAGAATCGGAACAAGTGCCAGTACTGCCGCTTCCACAAGTGCCTGTCTGTCGGGATGTCACACAATGGTAGGTAAGGTTGCCAGGCATCCTGCGTCCATCCGTTCCTCAGTTTACCTTCCGTGTTTGTTTGGAACGGACTACATTTTCAATGAGCACGCACTTTAAACGTTGTTGCGGTTTCCTTTCCTCCCGCCGCTGTGAGACAACTTTAGACTCAAGCAACTTAAGAGCAGACAGGGAGATGTATTTGGCTTATTGTTACAGAGGGGACATCCAGGCCATTGTGGTGGGAAAGGCCCAGCAGGGGGCTGAAGCTGGAAGCGGCTGGTCTCATCAGACAGTGTGACAGAGCTGGAGTACGGCAGATTGACTGCTAGGGGGAACCAGGGTGGGGCTATCCCACCTCAGGTCCTCCACTGTGACGCGCCTTCCCCCAGCAGCACTTCTTAAGGATGATGCGACCTTCCCAAACATTAACATCCACTAGCGATGCAACCACGCGAGCCTGTGGGGGCCGCTCACATTCAAGCCATGATGACCGTTGAGCACTTAGATCAGAGCAGATGAATGTCTCGTGTGGGCTCAGCAGAGCTTGGTAAGGCTTGGCTGCAAACCTTATGGGTCAACTAGGGAGTCACCAGGTACCAACGTTCCTGGCACAGTGGTCTCTGAAGTGGGTGCAGTTCAGAAGTTATACTATACTGTGACCTGCATATACCCAGTCCTTGCTCATTCTAGTGAAGGTCAGTTTAAAATGGGTGGTTCACTTGGGTACATTGGTACATGCTGTGATCCCAGACCTCTGGACACGGAGGCAGGAGGACTGCTGTAACTTCATGGCCGACTATGCTACCGAGAAAGAAAGTACTAGAGCAGCTAGGAATACACAACATGATTCTTTAAAAAAAAGTGTGTGGGGGGGTAAGGATGTAGTTTAGTTGTAGAGTATTTTCCTGGCGCACTGTAAGCTCTATGTTTGATCTCTAGAACTCCATAAATAGTGCATGACGGCACACAATGGTCATCCCAGTCTGAGGCAGAAGCACACACACTTTTTTTTTTAAAGAATCATGTTGTATATTACTAGCTGCTCTAGTACTTTCTTTCTCGGTAGCATAGTCGGCCATGAAGTTACAGCAGTCCTCCTGCCTCCGTGTCCAGAGGTCTGGGATCACAGCATGTACCAATGTACCAAGGTCATCTCAGCTACATAGCAAGTTCAAGGCCAGCCTGGGCTGCATGAGACCCTGTCCCAAGGATGGACAGATGGATGGATAGATGAAAGATAGAATAGATGGATGGATGGATGGATGGATGGATGGACGGACGGACGGACAGACAGGTAGATAGAGGGACAGACATGATAGACATGATAGATATATAGGTGATAGGTAGATAGATAGATAGACGTGATAGATAGATATGATTGCTATATAGATGATAGGTAGATAGATAGAGAGAGAGAAAGAGAGAGACATGATTGATAGGTAGGTAGGTAGACAGACAGACAGACTTGACTCCACATCTTCCTGGGTCCGTGACCTCAAGGTGACAGCAGCAGCTCTTGGACAGTCCTTCCGATGCACCGAGTCACTCTGTCGCTTTCTCCTCTCCCAGTAGAAAGGTCGCGGTAATGAGGAGCTGATCGTAGGTTCCCGCGGGAGCTCCGTCCGTGTTTTACGCACGTGCGAGCGCCCACCATCGCCCCGTTCACGTGCTTCCCCTTGTCCCCCCTCCCCCCCAGCGATTCGCTTTGGACGGATGCCAAGGTCTGAAAAGGCCAAGTTGAAGGCAGAAATCCTCACCTGCGAGCACGACAGAGACGATTCCGCAGCTGCCGACCTCAAGTCTCTGGCCAAGAGGATCTATGAGGCCTACCTGAAGAACTTCAACATGAACAAGGTCAAGGCCCGAGTCATCCTGGCGGGAAAGACCAGCAACAACCCAGTAGGTGCCTCTGCTGCCCTCGGGTCGGTTCCCGTGCCCCTCGGCAGCTGGCCGGCCATCGTCACAGGGAATGGCCAGGAAAGCGTTCAGCGTGGGGAAACGGTCTCTCCCCAAAGCAAAGCGAGGTGCCCCTGGGCCATTCCCAGCCGACTCTCTAGGCGTGCCTGTCTTCCTGCTTGCAGTTCCTAGCAACCAAGTGCCTGTAAGGGCTGTGTAACTGATACACCAGAAATGATCTAGTTAATACTTTACCCCGTCTCTGGGTGTTTCTGAAGTGCATTCTTTTATAATCCCTATTTTAAGGCCAGAAAATGAAACCCGCTGGCCTCCCACTTAAAGCCCCTCTTCAGCCTTTCCCCCTAAAGTCTTCTCTGTCTGGCCCTCGCCCGCGGCCTGCCTTCTTTCATACCTGTTTGCTTCGATGAGAAGGCAGCAGCAGCCTTGACTCAGACCTTTGAAAGTGACCTTTGTTTGCAGGAAATTCGTTGTGTTTTTAGAAGATTCTAGATCATTTCAGCTTGTAGCTGTGGCCCCCTCTGTTTCTAGCCTCAGCTGAATAGGCCTATGTCCTTTGCAGAAGGACCACTTTCAGAGGGGCCAGGCCCGGCAGGGTACCTAAAGACACCTCGCCGTTTTCCTAAGAGCATGGCACGACAGGTTTAATGTAGGCTAATGAATAGCTTGGAGCATTCCTCATTGGGAATTACAAGCTGGGATTTTTAGTCACAAGGAAATAAAGGATTTCACAAGCCGCTTACTTTCATGCACAAACCCAACCTCTCTTTTACTGGGCCTTTCAATGCTTCAGTAAATTCTCCAGTGAAATAAGCTGGACATTTTCAAAGATTCCAGAAAATTCCATACCAGGTGGTCTCAGAGGCTCATGCCAGCCAGAACCTTTCTGGATCCAGGGTCAAAGTTTGTATGCCTGTAAGGACTAGTTCCACACTAGGGAAACCTGAATTTCCATTCGAGACTTTATGTTTCCTTTTAAAGTTCAGGAATTTGGAGCAAATGGTCATCTTTCTTGTAGCCAAACCTGTGCCTCAGTATTAATCATATCCCCACTGAGTTTCCTGTTTCCTCCACAAAGCTCTTAGGAGAAGCCCACTACCCTCCCTGCCCCTCTGCTAGAGTTGAGGAAATCAAGACTTGCCTTGCAAGCAGAAAGACCTGAGTTCCAATCCTAGATCCCATGTGAAAACGCCAAGCGGGAATGGTGTACTTCTGCACTTCTGGCTGTGGAAGGCAGAGCCTGGAGATCCCTGGAGCAAAGAGAAAAGGAGGCAGAGCAATCCAGAATGACTCCCTAAGTCACTCTTGGACCTCCACAAGACACACAGTGTCCTCTGATACATACACGTGCACACATTTGTAAAAAAATATTTTCATTCAGAAGTCAGTTCTCTCCGTCCACCTCATGGGCTCTGGGGATCGGACTCAGATTGTTAGAGACACTTTTACCCGCCTGCTGAGTCATCTTGCTAGCTCTGGATAGACATTCAGGTGAGCCCCGTCTTTGACCACAGAGCCCAGGGAGGCCTGGGACGGGACCGTGGCGTGCCGGGAAGAGCAATTTTGTGTTCATGGCAGAGCAAGTGTGAAATCTTTGCGCTACCTGTGCTCCGAATGGCCAGCCGGAGTGTAGGTATAATCCTCATCAAACGAGTGTGAAGATTAAATTTGTGCTTCCGGGTTGCAGAAATGGTCTTACTGAAAATGCTAAGCAAAGAAGTCTTGAGGGTTTTCAGGTGTGGTTTATTTAGTACAGTTCGTCTTTAACATCCATAAACGTTAGCTTCCTAACTTGCTTTTTAATTCCAGTGATTTACAGTTTACCTGTTAAATGAGGCCTGCCTGCCGGAATCCAAGTGATCATCTTATAAAACCAAATCAAAGTGCAGGTCACTATAACATCTTTTTATGAGCGTATGTCCTACTAAGGCTGGCTCCGAGCTGGCTCTGTAGCCCTGGCCAGGTGCACACGGCACCCCGGGCTGAGAAGGTGGCTCTCAGTCTCAGCCATGTCCAGTCCTCTTGGTGGCTGTGTCATTATTGCTGGAGACAGAGCAGCCAGGCTGCCCTCGAACTCGTGACAGCTGGCTGGGTTGACACGTTTGTGCCACCATGACCAGCTTGTCTTAACAATCCTTAATCACCTTTTCAGTTTGCCGTGCCATGCACATGATGGCACTAAGCATGCCCTAGCCCTTGGACATGTTCTGCTAGTGCCAGTCACTTTCAAACAGAGCCCGCCACACCCAGCCCCCTGGGGAGAGTCCCCAGCAGAGGCTCTGGACGCTCCAACCTCACGGACTGTGTTTCCCTTCTTTGCTCACTTGCTTAGCACCTTTACTTTGCTGAGTAGAATTAGAAAAAGACAAGGTTCTGCATAAAAATTAAGGTTGCCTAACAGTATTTTTCTGTAACTGAAATAATATTGCCATTTATGTTTTTTCTTTTTCATGCGTGCATGTATGTATGAGGAAGAGGACACTAGGCGTGTCTGTGGAGGCTCAAGGGTGACTTCGGGATTCATCCTGATTTCTCTGCCTCCTTATGGCTTTGCTTTTGGGGTTCCCAGGCTCCGCCTTCCAGAACCAGAATTACAGCTATAGTCACGTCTGCCCAGCATCTTTCACGTGGAATCCGGGCATCTTAACTCAGGTCCTTCTGCTTGTAAGGCAAAGACTTTGACCCCTGCGCCATCTCCCCAGCCAGAGAATCCTGTAACTCTTGTGTGTCATGCGCCTGTGTGATATCAAGTGTGCGAGCGGTCAGAGGACACCCTTCATGTGTTTCTCTGCTCCTCCTTGCTTGAGATGGCCCCGAGCCTCTGAAGAGTTCCTAGTCTCTGCCTCCTGTAAGCCCACTAGGATCATGAATGCTTACACAGCCGTGTCTGGCTTTTATACACGTGGGATTCCTGCATCTGAACTTGGATCATCAAGCTTGCCGAGCGGACTCTACCTGCTGATTCATCTCCTCAGCCCAATTTTTTTTAAACTTTATTTTGTGTGTGTGTGTGTGTGTGTGTGTGTGTGTGTGTGTGTGTGTGTATCAAAGGGAACTGTGTGTTTCTGTAGAAGACCAAGCGTGACTTTTGAGGAATCATCCTGGATTGCTTCTACCTTCTTTTTACTTTACTCTGGGATTTCCTAGGCTCGCACCGCAAGTGCAGGCCTCAGCCATTTCCACCTGGCTATTTTATGTGGAACCTGGGATCTGAACTCAGGACCGTCTGGTTTCTTTTTTTTTTAATTTTTTTATTATTTATTATTTATTCAATTGTGTGTGTGTGCGCGTGTGTGTATGTGTGTGTGTGTAGAACCACGGACGAATTTGGGAACCACCATGGACCACCTCCACCTCCTCCTTGTTTACTCAGCCCCGGGATTCACAGGCTCCACCCTACCAGGACCAGAAAGGAAGGCTGCCCCCGCTTCTGCCCAGCGTTTATACATGGGGTCTAGGATCCGAACTCGGGACCTTCTGCCTGCAAGGCAGAGGCTTAACCCCTGAGCCACCTCTCCAGCCCCAGGACCTTCTGCTTTCGAGGCAGAATCTTTACCCCTGAACCAACTCTCCAGCCCTCCTGCCCAAATATTATATTATACTAGTGATATTACAATGGCATTTTGGAGTTCAGGGAACATAATCCAATTTTTTTTTTAATTTTTTTTTTATTATTATTATTATTAATTCAACTGTGTGTATGTGCACGCGCGTGTCTGTGTGTGTGTGTATGTGTGTGTAGAACCACGGACGAATTCGCGAACCACCATGGACGCCTCCACCTCCTTCTGCCCCGGGATTCACAGGCTCCGCCCTACCAGGACCAGAAGCGCAGGCCGCCCCCGCTTCCGTCTGGCGTCTATACGTGGGATCTGGGATCCGAACTCGGGACCTTCCGCCTGCAAGGCGGAGGCTTAACCCCTGAGCCACCTCTCCAGCCCCCATAATCCAATTTTTTAAAGAAGTTTTATTTATTTATTGTGTGTATGTATATCACAGGGCACTGTGTGACCCTGTGGAGAAGCAAGGGTGACTTCTGGAATCATTCTGGACTGCTTCTACCTCCTTGCTTTGCTCTGGGATTTCCCAGGCTCCTCCCCCAGTGTTGAGAGTGCAGGCCATAGCCATTTCTGCCTGGCATTTTTATGTGGGACCTGGGATCCAAACTCAGGAACTTCTGCCTGCAAGACAGAGTCTTAATCCCTAAGCCATCTCTCCAGCCCCAACTTAATCAAATTTTAACAGTTTTCCTGATAGTCTCTCCTTACCTTCTCTGCCACAATCAGTGCTTTAGTTTCTTAGTATCCAAACCACTACCTAAGGTTCATTGATGAAAACTGTTACCTATTTTTAAAAATTTGTTATTTATTTTGCTTGTGTGTGTGTGTGTGTGTGTGTGTGTGTGTGTGTGTGTGCACGCATGTGAGTGAAAGGACACTGTGTATCCCTGGGGAGGACCAAGGATGACTTTGGGAATCATCCTGGATTGCTTCTATCTCCTTTTTTCTTAGCTCTGGAATTTCCCAGGCTCCACCCAGATAGTGTCACAGCTGTATTTGATGCTGTCGTAGCACTGACCGAGTAGTGTGGACGTCGCTCTTGCTTAGCTTAGTGGCCTCTAGGGGGACAGGGGAACACGTCTCAGATTGCCTGACTTAGCTGAACCCCTTTCCTTGTAGCCTTTCGTCATACATGACATGGAGACCTTGTGCATGGCCGAGAAGACGCTAGTGGCCAAGATGGTGGCCAACGGTATCCAGAACAAGGAGGCGGAGGTCCGCTTCTTCCATTGCTGCCAGTGCATGTCCGTGGAGACGGTCACCGAGCTCACGGAATTCGCCAAGGCCATCCCGGGCTTTGTGAACTTGGACTTGAACGACCAGGTCACTCTGCTAAAGTACGGCGTGTACGAGGCCATCTTCGCCATGCTGTCTTCGCTGATGAACAAAGACGGGATGTTGATCGCCTACGGCAACGGCTTCGTGACGCGGGAATTCCTGAAGAACCTGAGGAAGCCCTTCTGCGACATCATGGAGCCCAAGTTCGACTTCGCCATGAAGTTCAACGCCCTGGAGCTTGACGACAGTGACATTTCGCTTTTCGTGGCTGCTATAATTTGCTGTGGAGGTAAGTGGTCGGCCTGTGTGGGTCCCTTACCGGCTCCTTGAGAGCAGCCTGACGACTGTCAATACGGTGCTGGCCTGGGCTCCGCTCAGGGCAGTGGGCTCTGGAAGGAAGGGCGGGTCAGCGTCTGAACGGAAGTTGGGTGTGGGCGAGTACACGCGTGTAGGTGTGCGCTGGTACATGCGTGTAGAAGAGAGCTGTGTGCCTAAGGGTGACCTCGGGAACCATCCTGGATTGCTCTACCTCTTTCTTGCTTTGTCCGGGGAAGGCTCCACCTTCACAAGGCAAAGGCTTAATTCCTGAGCCATCTGCCCAGCCCCACACTGCGCAGAATTAAGTGAGAAATGCATCGCTCTGCACGCCGTACTAGTACATGTTGCTATTGCAAGATCCATAAATGTGTGTTTGCATGTTGCATAAGTGTATGCTCCACTTATAACATCATGATTACATTGGATACCATAAGCTTATTAGATGTAGGTAACATAATGTAGAATATGACACTGCATTATTGCACGAGGGTGATTATTTCATATCCTTACTGTAATTGATATTCTATGAAGTACAGATGTTTGTACAGTCCCGTCACTGTTGGTAATGTTTATGCTACTCATAGCTGAAAAGTGTCGGTGGCTGACTGGCAGCGGGCACAAGGTTGGCCCTGCCAGAAGACACAGCCCTGGCAAAGGAGGATCCGGATTCTCTGGGAAGCTGGCTGGCTCAGCAGGCCCAGGCTTTGGGCTTAGCATCACCCTCTTTAAATAGTCCTGTCTCTAGTCTACGAAGGTCCTTCACCTACTGTAAACCCGACTGACCTCGGCCAGCCTTGGTGTCGACCTCAGGGTGGCAGCTTGTCCACGCCCCGTACAGCTGGCTGGGTGCTGACTAGCTGGAGTCCTTGGGCTCCAGCGTCGAGTGCAGAAAGGCCGCATGGTTATGCCGTTTGTCACGGTCCTTTGGTGTGACCGAGCTGTAGCAACACAGAACTACACAGGAGGGCATGCTCCAGCCCCAGGCCCGTGCCAGCCCTGCCAGCCCTGCCAGCCCTGAAGATATGGACGCTGCTGAGCAAATCACTCACTGAACCTGTAACGGTGGGGTTAAAATTATGGTGTTAGTTTTATCTTTAAAAAATCTGTTTAAAGTTTAGTCATTTTATCTATTTTATGACAGAAACCACGAAAATAAAAATCCATGTCGGCACCGGGGGGATGCTCAGTGGTTATAGCACTTCCAGGAGTTCAGACCCTCCAGGTCCCATGCAAAATGCCACGTGGGCGCGTGACAGCCCGCCTGTAATTCTGCCCTGGAAAGGCAGACCTGGGAATCCTCAGAGCAAACTGTATAGCCAGACTACCTCTATCAGGGCATTCTGGTTTTGATTAATAAGTAGAAGAATGCTCAGGGTGAGTCCCAGTGTCAACCTCAGGCCTCCACATGCCTCTGCACACATGCACATAGGCAAACATGCATACACACTGCATACATGCACATAGGCAAACAGGCTTACACACTACATATACATAGCATACAAGCAAACATGCATACACACTACATATACATACTACATACAGGCACATAGGCAAACATGCATACATAGTACATACATGTACATAGGCAAGCATGCATCCACACTACATATACATACTACATACATCCATACAAGCAAACATGTATTCACACTACATATATATATACTACATACACGCACAGAGGCAAACATGCATGCACACTACATATACATAATACATACATGCACATAAGCAAACATGCACATGTGCTACATATACATACTACACACATGAAAGCATGCATACACACTACATGTATATATGCCACACACATGAAAACAGGAGGAGAAAAATGTTACAAATTTTATAAAAATCCATGTTACAGGCAACATTAAGTCCTAGTGAGGGACGGGACTGCGCTGATCAGATGGAGGCCTGAGACTGACCCAGGCAGGCACCTGACACGAGCACGGCACTTCTTGCAGCTCTGGCATCCCCACGCTGGGGTCTCCTTGGCGTAGTGTCCAGCCACGGTTCTTCCCAGCCTGGTCACTTCTGGCTCTGTTGTCCATCCAGAGCTGCAGGCCGAGTCCGTCACACTCCTTACAGGGTGGGACCTGAAGCGGACCTGGGGCTTTGGCAACGGAAGGCATACTTCCTCTCCCACAGGATGGACCCCCGTGGGCATCAGGATGTGCGTCCTGGTCCTCGTAGCCTGGGGGGCTGGGTCTCCTGACAAGTGACCATCTGAAAGGAGCCACATCGTAAAGGGAACGGGTGACGGTGTGTTTGCTCCTGTGAATGGGTAGCAGTGTCGGTCCTGTCTGTCCCCGTTAGAGGCCCAGTGACCATAGAGAAGTCGACCCACCTACCGAGTCAGACTCGGTCTGAGGCTGCTGAGTATATTCTCTGCAGGGTCGAGCGATGTGGGAACATTTGCTCTCCTCCCTAACTAGCGAGTCTTTCTCCGTCCTTTTGAGCACAGACCGGCCAGGCCTTGTAAACATCGGGTACATCGACAAGATGCAAGAAGGCATCGTGCACGTGCTGAAGCTGCACCTGCAGAGCAACCACCCCGACGACACCTTCCTCTTCCCCAAACTGCTCCAGAAGATGGTGGACCTCCGGCAGCTGGTCACGGAGCACGCGCAGCTCGTGCAAGTCATCAAGAAGACCGAGTCGGACGCCGCGCTGCACCCGCTGCTGCAGGAGATCTACAGGGACATGTACTGACTCCTCCCGGGCCGGCGGCCACCACCACCCAGGAGAGACAGAAACCGCAGGGATTTGTCTCCCCCCACCGCTCCTGCTCTTAGCCGCGGGGAGGGCGGAGCCAGGTAACGCAGGCTCTTCTCCTCCTGTCTCTCCTGAGAGTGTCTGTCACTCAAATGCTGGTGATCTGAGGCTAGCAGGACTTGGAAATTTACAGGATTTTGCAGACAACCTGCAGTCTGCTTTTAACTGGCCCAATGTTAATCAATGCACATTTTTTATATTGCATTTATAATTTGCCACTAATTAACGGGTAACCTCGAAGTTTGCCTCTGTCCCCTTCTGCCCATCCTTCTGTTCTCGAGCACCCTCGGCCTCTGGAGACTAATCAGCACTTTTTAACCTTTACAATCCATACATCTGGATGTGACCAGATGTTAGCCATTCAAGCAAAACTATTTCCTGGCAGGACTTGAGTTCTGTTTTCGAGAATGTGGGGATGAGTTATGCAGATACTGGCTGTGGTTTCCTTCGTTTGGTTCTCTGTTCACTACTATATGGAAAAGTTTGTGTAGAAGATCCCTGGACGCTGTCCTAGCTGTTGGGACATGTCGTGCTAGTCCCTGCTTCCTAGGGACGGGACAAGCTCCTCTGCTTCTGTCACACCAGAACCAACACAGTATGACCATCACTGGCGTGACAGTGATGTTAAGCACAGACTGACAAATGATCTGTAGATTTTCCTCCGGGTCCCATTCGGCAGCTGCTTTCTCTCCCTGCGTTGCCTTTAAAGTGTGGCACTTTATATTTGTCTAACTTTGGGTGGTGGTGGTACGCTCTGGAGTGAAGGCGGACAAAAGTGACTTTTGTCCTCTGGGCTAGAAGGGCCTGGCCACCCTCAAGGACAAGGAGCAAGGTGCCATGCCCTTCCCTGGGCAGTTGTGCCCAGGCTCAGACTTCCCCACACTTGGTTGTTATTATATTATTATTATGACTTACAAAGAATAGTCTTTCCCACCAGATGTAAGAGTTTCATCAGCATCTAAGATATCACTTTTAGCCTTAATGATCAACTCGACTCCAGTCCCGTGGGAAGGCGGTGCTGGCTGCCCGTAGAGGAGACTCTCACAGAGACTTCCCCAGAGTTCCTCCCTCGACCTGCACTGAGCCTGCCAGCACAGGGCCTGCCAGAGGACCACTGTGCATGGGCATCGTGGACCAGGTTGCCTCCTTCCTCTGCCTCCCTCCCCGCCCACTGCTAGAAATGTGGCTCTTTCAAGGTCGTTGTTATTTGTTGCTAGAGAAGGATCAAGATTGATCCTGAGAGGTTGGATGGTAAAGCGCCCTCCTAGCATGCACACGGCCCTGGGTTCCGTACCCAGCACCGTGTGAAACCAGGTGTGGCGACCTATGCTTGAAATCCTGGCACTTAGGAGGTTAAGAGGGACGAATCAGCAGTTCAAGGCCATTCTTAGCTACACAGGGAGCATAAGGCCAATCTACCCTTCATGAGACTCTATCAAAAAAGAACATCGATACTGATAAATACCTAAAATCGGCATTGCAAACACTCAGCATAAGAAGGGCAGAGACTATGAAACTTCACCTAGAATAAAAGTGAAAGTTAGAACCAGGGTGTCCATTGAAAGATTTACACACTTAACTTGCTACTCCCTGCCTTTCTCTTTCCTTCTTCTCCCTCTCTGCCTTCCTGTCTGTCAATCAAAGGCTCTCTTGGCCAATAGCAGCAGCAGTCAGTCCGCCCAAGGTCTTGGGAGAGGCAGAGCAAATCATGCCAGGAAGAAGCCAGCCTTCGGGTCACGTGACATGCCCAGTCCCATGCATGTCAGTCCTGCAGGGAGTGAGAACGCCCCATGCTGAGGAGATCCAGATTGAGGATCACGGGCTGAATTCCAGCACTAGGTCTCTATTGCCCCGACGACGTGACGCCTCTTGCTCTGACGGACCCCATGCAGAGGCCGCTGCAGTGCGGTGGAGACGTGGGCTTTGGGGACAGTCAGTTGTTCTGTTTGGATTTTCACGCAGTGACATTTTTACAGTGACGTAACCCCTAGCAGCGGCGTCAGCGGCAGCGTTTCTGGGAGGGTTCCGAGCGCCTAGTAAGACTGCCAAAAGAGTCATGTAACTTGAGCTTGCCCGTCGTCGATGTGTGCACCTTAACCCGTCACGTGCCCCACAGCACGCAGGGCGCCATGGCCCTCCAAGTGCTAAATTTCGAGTTACCTAATCAGATTTCTCAGGGGAACCCAGGATAGATCGATTATGCCCAGTGCCAGGTACCTTGGCACACTTTGTAAAAGCTGGTAAAGGGGGAGGGACTGTCTGTTTAGTGTCAGTGGCTTTAGGAGAAAGTCCAGAGAGACACGAGGGCTCAGGTGTTCTAGACCACAGTGTGGAGTCCACTTTCGGGGACACTTGACAGCCACAAGGGCCAGCCTCCTCCAATGCCTCCAGGACCATGTGCTGACTAGGATGAAGTCATCAGCCCGGTGGCACCCTCACGTGGGCGTCCTTCCTCTTGTATCCCTGGCAGCATGTCCCTTCTCCCGTGACTCCTAGGCCTCCAGAGATCCTGTGACTCTGGGAAGGAACGTTTGCCGTTCAGAGAGCCATGAGGGTGCGCATGCGCGAGGCCTGCTGCCCCACTCGAGATCTAGCTGCCCTACCTGCAGGAACCGCACCTCCCTCTTCTGCTCCTGCTGACCCTATAATCGACCCTTTCCCATTGGACACTCACTGGCCAGATGCGCGGTGAAACGAGCTTTTCTTCTGTCTCAGAGGTCACTCGTATTTTGGGAACATCCCGTTGAGCTCCAGTTGAAACATGGGCAGGTGGGCTCAGCAGCAAGTCTGCACATCGCCTGGTACTGACTGGTCTTTGGCCACCCGTGGCTAGGGAAAAGCCCATCCCCTTTGCCATGCCTCCACGGGAAAACAGCACACAGCGCTTGTTGCCCACCCAGCGTGCAATGCAGGGGTCTCCTTCTGTAGTCCACGCAGGGGTCAGAACAGGAATGTACCCCATCTTAGGGACCTCTGACCCAGCCTGGGGTGGAGGACCAATTTGGTGGTGTTTCTTTGCCTGATTTTCTGATGACCCTCCAGTCACCTGGGGGGGGACAGACACCCTTCTTTCTCCAGCCCATGTTATTGTGAACACCACCTGTGGAGCCGACTAGGGTAAGAATAAGAGCAGGGTGACTCAGAAGAGACCGTTATATTGAAAAAATACACTGAAATGTGACATTGCAAGTTTTGCCTAAAGCGAGGCATGATTTAGTTTGATATTCTCCACTGACACACTCTACAGAATACAGTTGTGCCTGATTTTATTCCAGAGGATGGAATGTGGGCACATTAGAAAAAGGGATGTGGCCAGCAGGTAAAAGTCTACTGCCCGTGGCTGCTGCCACCAGCTGGGACCTGGGAGAACATGTTGTCGGAGTTGGGCCTGGTCATCAGCTAGCTGCCCGTCTGCTTCTTGGAACTGCCAGCTGAGAGCACTCTGCCAGGGCAGATGCTGCAAAATTCAGCTCAGCTGTGAGACACGTCCTCTGGGGTCCTGTGCCAACCGGGGTGGACCACAAGGGGTGGACCACAAGGGGTGGACCACAGTCAGCACTGAGTCCTGACAGAGCTGCTGGCACCAAGGACTCAGGTACGTGGAGGACAAATGAGAAAAGGTTTTGCATCATACACAACAGTGTAAGTTCTGGGCTCAGTTTGCTTTATTGAAAAGTGCGCAGGTTTGGGTCAAATATGAAAAGCTTCCATGTTGTCTGTAGACCAGGGAGTGTTCTGCCCTCCTCCTCTCCTGCCTCTCCGACCCTCCCCCCTGCCAATTCATTCAGTAGCTGGTGCAGCGTCTTGCAGGCGGGGTGCCAGTACTTTGGAGCATGACTTCGGAGTGAGGAGGCTGAGGAGCCAATGGATCTTGGGGCTTATTGGTCTGCATGCGACTCACACACCTTTCACAAGCTCCCAGGCCTCCCACAAGGCCTGACTTCAGGCTCTGAAGACCAGTGAGTGGCTGACTCTTCCTTGTTAAGTCACCACTTTGAGAAAACTCACTTTCTAAAAGGCCCAGCCGAAAATGAAATGTACCTCACAGCGGATGAATGCCACTCAGTGTCCTTTCTAGAAACACTATAGAATTTTTCGCGTGGTGTCACTGTTTCTTACACTAAATGGAGAAAGAATTATGTTAATTGCTGTACCTTAAATACTGTGACTTTTTTTTTTTTAAATACCCTCATTCAAGTAGTTGACTAACTCAGGATCATGCATCAAATAACCAACATCTGGAATCTTCTGAGTCAGTGCTCACTGCTGTGTATGTTGCAAGTCTGGTTCCTGAACCTGCCAGACACCAAGTAGCCATAGACATCTAAAGTGCCATCCCCTGAGTGTGCTGCTCCGGAGCCGCGGGGGCTGACTGCAGGGGGGCACACTTGCTTAGTCGTCAGACATTTCCCCTCAAGCTCGAGTCTCTGTTCCCTTCTAGCAACCAGGCTTTCCTTGAGCCTGGTGAGAGACACCGGTTGACTCTGTGGTGTCTTGTTTAGTTGACTCCTCAGGGAGAGGCCACCCACGGGTTATTACCAAAGAACTTCACCACTCTGAGTTATTCTAGCGAGTCTCTCACACCATCTCTGGTATCACAGCCAAACTTCCTTCTCGGTGTCTGCAGAGCAGCCGCCGGGATCCACAGTGCCGTGTGCTGTGCCCAGGGGAGGGTCGGCTACACACACAAGCACGGGCACAGTTCCAGAGCCGGGGCTGCGCTTGGCATCATGCCACCTGCTCTCTGGGTGCCCTCCCTCCACCTGAGCAGAGCAGGTGACCGAGCCCAGCACTCTTTGCAGGATGAGGGTTCTCAAGGTCTCAGGACGCAGTGTGCACACAGAAGGGAAAGTGTTCATTTCTCTGGTCACAAGAGCTGATTGGTTCCAGGTAATTAGAAAATAATGTAACCTTAATTTTTTAAAGTCCAAGGTCTTCATTAGGAGACTGAGCTGACTGTATATATTGATCTCTATCTTGAATTTAGGGAACTTGTGTATTTGGGATGTCCAGCCGTGAGACCGATGAATGTAAAACGTAATTTCAGGGTACTTTTTTTTTTGCCTTAATGGTTTAAAAAAATAAACCATTAGAAAAAAATCAGTTGTTGAGTTTTGCGTGTAGCTTCTACAAACCATGTCCCAGCTTGTGGGGTGCACTCTGGGGCTGCACGGTCGGCTGACCAAGCCTCACATAAAGGGCTCTTCCAGCAGACAGAAGGAGCCTGTGACAGTGCGACGTAACCCATGAATCCTTGCATCTGAAAGGCACCCGGAAAGAGCTTTGGAAAGTGTAGGCATTTTGAAACAGACCCAGGGCACATCATGAGTAAGGACTCTCCGTCACCCAGGGCACATCATGAGAGAGGACTCTCCGTCACCCAGGGCACATCATGAGAGAGGACTCTCCGTCACTCTCCAGAACTGCCCAGTGACTGCAAGAGGAGGCAGAGGCGCGCCACCCCTGTCAACCCTGAGCAGACACTGAAGGCCCGAGGACCCTATATGGCGCACTGTGGAAGGAGTCACGGGAAGTAGGGGTGCCTAGGAACACCTGGTGGGGCGTAGGTTTGGACTTCACAGGCCCCAAGAGCTTTTGAGATAGTGAGTGAAGGAAGCCACAGCCTTCTGACCTGGGTGCACGGGATGGTGTCGGGGCTGAGCCAGGGCAGGCCCGAGCGGCTAAAAAGGCTACACCCACCGCTGGCCCAGTGTCCGCGGGATTGTCCCTACCCACCGCTGGCCCAGTGTCCGCGGGATTGTCCCTACCCACCGCTGCCCAGCCCTACCCACCGCTGCCCAGCCCTACCCACCGCTGCCCAGCCCTACCCACCGCTGCCCAGCCCTACCCACTGTTGTCCAGACAGGAAGAATGCTGAGGATTCCAAGTGTTCCGGTGGAAGAATTATTTTCCAAACAATTAGGCAATTCTCTGGTTCTTAATTATAAATGCAACGCACGGTCACGCAGGATTCGACACAGTCCCAGGCATCGCACCCAGGGTGCCAAGTCAAACCCCATGCCCTCTAGCCCTGCTGCGGGGGCTGAATGCCTCGGATGCCGACCTGAAGACCCCACCACGTCTTTCCGCCACCCTTGGGAGCCCTGGCACAGCTGAGCATCTTCCCACACGTGCACCTACGGGAGGTCTCGGCCGGGTGTCCACTGAAGGCCTCCTTCCGCCTCACTCCCGGCCCCACTCCCGGGCCGACCTGCAGCTCCAGCTGGGTCCACTCCTGACGTCCATCCTCGGGGGCAGCTCCCCAGCTCCTTGGTGCTGCACGCGCCAGTTCAGAAAAGGCCAGGCACGCAGCCGCCAGCACGGGCAGCTGTCCCCGCTGGCTCGGTATCACGCAGGGGCCCATGCTTCTGCCAGAGTCAGGGCTGACTGGAGGGCTTTTTGGGGGGAGCCCGTTTTTTCTCCACATCTTGCTGGATTTCCCGAGGGAAGGCGCTGATGTTCTCCTGGATACAGGGGAGGCAGAATCTCCGGCAGTAGAACAAGCTGCATTCCTGAGAGAGGGAGGGGCGGGTATGACGTGGGCCACAGCAAGCTGGGGGAGGGCTGCTACCACGTGGGCTGACCCTGCACTGCATGCGGCAGGTGGGAGGGCCGCGGCTGGACGGGCGTCCACGAGAGCAGTGCTAATGGCCTGGCAGCCCAGGGAGGGAACAGCTGGGATGGACAGACCTGGGGCGCGGGGGAGAGTAATGGGAGACGGAGCCGTGGCCCAGGCCGCACCCGGACTGGAAGTCCTCCAGTTCTTGCTCCAAGTTATCACAAGGGGATGGGGGGAGAGACCACCCAGCGCTGGAGCCGCAGGAGACAGGTCCAACTGTTGCCGTTTCCGTGTCCTCCCACGGCCTTTCAGCCCTGAACTACTGCGGTCTGTCCTGGCACCCACCAGGGCAACGGCCCCTAGGCCCCTCTACAGCTGGAAACGGCCACGGCCGTGTGATTCAGTCTGGACGGGTGCCACACAGCTCTGTGCCACCTCCTGCCGCACTCTCAGAGGAATGGGGACACGCTCTCCAGGTCCTTCCTGCTGATGGGGTGCAGATGTGGTGCTGGGGTGCTTCAGCCATTGCGAGCCCATGGGGTACTGTGTGTTGAAGTTGGCCACGCACTCCGCGGCCAGGACTGTCCCTAGGGACTCTTGTAAGGAAGACAATGAGTGACTACGGTCTTACTCAGGCCATCCTACTCAAGGTCTCTCTGTCCAGCAGCCTGAGGAATGCACGCCATCCTTCCTGAAGTTCTTAGGAACAATCCTATGCCAGGGAGGCACCCTCTCTCCCAACTTACCACTTAAGGGAGAAGGAGGGGGGAGATTCTGAATATGCCCACTGCTGTTCATCGAGTAGAGCCCAGCTGCAAGGGTGGCATCTGGGGCTTCCTGGAGGCTGGCCCAGCCCACCTCTCTCTGGGCCTGAGACATGCCCTGTGCTGCCTGCCTTCCAACTTGCTGGAGCGCAGTCTCCCACCACGTGCCACCCAGCAGCCTGATGGCAGAGGGAGGGGCCGGTTGTTAGGCGTGACTGGTGCCGTGGCTTACCTTCTGTGCACCGACCTGAAGACGTCAGGGGAGTTCGGGGCCCCAGGACGGCTCTGGCCTCACTGCCAAGAATCCAGCTCTGTTCACCCCAAACTCAGACACTCTGGCTTCCCTCCCCGACGCTTCTGCTGTGTAGAGGGGTAGGCCGGCTGGCCTCTGGGGACCCCTGCCTCCTCACCCCTGCAGCCCTGTACTCACCGGGCCCACACACACCAGCTTCCGACATAAGCTGCACTGGGCGCCGAGGACCAGAAACCTGGCCTTGTCTGCGGAGAAGGGGTCCTTCGTGACGTAGCTCTCCTCCAGGAGGCTGTGGAGAGAGAGAGCACTGAGCTGTGAGCCGTGGTGGGGCGGGGGCCTGCACCTGCCTGGCTCAGCCGAGGGGACCAGTCCACCTATGCCTGAGGCAAAAGAGCTATGTGTGGGACAGGCGAGCTCTGAAAGTGTCCCAGCCTCGGCTCTGCATGGATGTGGAGGGCACAGGCCCCCAGTGCACCCCACACACAGCCTGATTTACACGCCGGAGGCCCTCTGCCCTGCCTCAGCCCACACTTACCTGCCCCCCATCAAATGGGCATCAGGGTGGCATGACGACCCGGGTCAGCAGAGCACCGAGCCCCCATCTCCCAAGTGCCTCACTGCCAGAGTTCCCACAGGTGCCATCTCTTCTCCCTCGGGAAGCTGGTTCTCAGGGCCCACCCGGCACCACCTCCAGGTACACGGGGACCACATGCAGGGCACCCAAGATCGGTGTTACACCCTGCGTGGTGCCCACTGAGCAACACTGGCAGGCCCTCCCTGGCAGGGCCCCCCTGGTGCTGGCCCCGGGTCTATACTCACACGACTGCCTGCGTGTTGGGGGGCTTCTGCCCCACGTAGCTGTATGGGGCCGTCAAGCCACAGAGCTGGCACTCAAACACACCCAGGGGGCGGGGCTCTGCCTCAGCTGCCATCTGCAAGACGAAGAAACATGGACGTCGCCCTCAGAGCCCAGAACCACCCGTGCAAAGCCATCCCACCCGCCGCGTGAGACCCCCACCAGATGCGCGCTCGCTCCCTGCTCGCTCCCTGCCAAGAGGCCTTGAGTTTGCTTGGGAGGCAAAGCCTTTAATCCCTGCGCCATCCCCCCCCCCCCGCATACAAAAACTGTTAATAAACGCAAGCAAACTGTTCGGCAATATAAAAGACCTAACGTGTCGTGGCAGAGTGGGCTCATGCCCACACGGCAGGGTTGGCTAAGCCGAGGAACACGATTCGTGGCAGCAGTGGGATAATGGAAGAAAAGCAATTTATCAGCAGTGGCAGAAAGAGAGTGACATTTTGTAAAATCCAGGGTTGTCAGGGGAAATGAGAGTAGGAGAGCCTCTCAGGTGTGACAATTAGCGTCAATCATCAGTGTGACACCCGGCGATGACCCTCCAGGCACACCCTAAGGGATCTTCTAAATTAAGGGCAGCCTCCGTGAGGGATTGTCTTGGTTATACCGAGTGAGGTGGGAAGACGCGCCCACTTCGGGTGGCACCTCCCCTGGTGGGATGCCTGAGAGTCGCTGAGAGCTGGCAGGCCTCCATCTCTCGGCTTCCTCCTTAGCTGTCCTGCTGCCTTGACTTTTCCAATACTGGGGGTCCGCATCCTTAAACTGTGGGCCCGAATAAACCCCTGCTCAGTGGTTCCGTCCAGGTATTGTTGTCACAGTGACTGAGTGGCCTAAGTGGTTCCCAACCTCGGGGGGCTCTGTTCATCTGCATTCATCCGTGTTCCCCACACCATTGCGCCACCGACAGACATGCTGCCTCCTGCATTCTGCCGCTCACGTGCTGACAGCGGAGGCCAGTGTATGAGTCACAAAAAGCTGACCAAAAGAAAAGCTGAAGGGAAGAAAGGCTTATGTGGGTTCATGGTTTCAGAAGATTCCAGTAAGCAGAGATCAAGACCGGAAGTAGTCACCCTCTAAGACCTGCTCCCCTGTCAGCCGGGCTCCAGGAACCCTGCAAACAGCATCACCCCCAACTGGGAAGAAGATATTTAACACATGTGCCTGTTAGGGAGGCTGCAGATTCAGGCTTAAAAGCTGCCGTTGGACTACCCATCAGCAGGTTGAGGGAATGTGCTGAGAGATAAAGGAGAGGAAAAGCAGAGAAAGAGGGTCCAAATCCACACCCCAGACAGAAGAGAATGACCTCCAGGGGGCCGGGGCGTGGCTGCGTTGACAGAATGCTTGTCGGGCACGCATGACGCCTTGGCTTTGATGTGAATATAAAACCCGCCTCAGCAGCAGCAGCAGCATCTGCCTGTGACTCCGGCGTGTGGAAAGTAGAGTCAGGAGTTCTGGGTCATCTTTAGTTGCAGATCAGCAGCCTGGACCATAGAAGGTCCTGCCCCTTGTTTGGCATTCCAGACCCTCTGTGCTTGGTGCTCCCTTTTCTACCAGAGGCAAGGGCTCAGCCCTACCCCACACATCCTGACCCCTGCACTTTTGCCCTTTCCGCCTGGAAGGCTCTCCCCTCATCACTTCCTTCAGATTTTCTCTTGCTGTCCCGAAGATGTTGTTCTCTTTGGCTTTCAGCAATTGGAATGTAGCTCTAGGGGTGGTTTTTTTTTTTTCTTTGAAAATTATCTCGATGGTGCTTCTTTAAAGCAAAATCCTTAACTTATGGTTCCATATTTTTTCACATATTTCTCTTTCTCTGCTTTCATATTCGTATATATGTGCATGTTTGCACGTGTGGGCACGTGTGTAGGTTACCGTGCACATACATGCATGCAGCAGCCTAAAGATTGATATTAGGAAATCATCCTCAATCTCTCTTCTACCTTATCCTCTTGAGCCTGGATCTCTAATGAAACCCAGAGCTCAAACACAGAACTAGTCTGGCTGGTAACCTAGCTAATCCTTGAGAGGGATTGTCAAGCTCCACCTTCTGGGGCTGGAACGATGGGTGGGTCTCCACACCCACCCAATATTTTATGTGGGATTTATGTGGGATCCAAAGTCAGGTCCTTTGTGTGGCAAGTGCCTTCACCTCTGGGTTCTCATCCCAGCCCAAGTTCACATATTTCTTCTGCCCCCACGTTTCTCTCTTCTGCTGAGTTCAGCTACGAACACGTGACACTACTGGGTGCCCCACATTTTGGGGATGCTCCGGTCTGGATTCCTCACTTAGTTCCCAGTTTATGGGTCAGTCAGGACAATTTCTCCGGACCTACCTCCAAGCTCACTGACTTCTTTCAAGTCAGGCCCCTTGAGGCTTCTCCATCTCTAGGCACTGCTGTTTCCTATTCTGCTGACAGCCCCTCCCCCGCATCTATTTCATCTTAACATGTTAACCGTGCTGATTTCAACACACACACAACCGTAACGCTAACATCTCAGCCATGTGTCTACTGATTGTTTTGATTCTTGAAAGCAGGCTTGTTTCTTTGCTCTTCCATGGGTCTCAATTTTGGTTAAAAGTTGGACTTGCTGGTAAGGCGGCAGAGGGAAACAGCGCCCAGGCCTGGAATGGGCGTGGGTGCAGATGTTTACAGTGTGGATTGAACCAACCCAGTCAGTAGCTGAGGTGGTTTAAGTTTCCTGGTTGCTGCGTTGCCCTGGCTTCGAGTTTCTCTAGCATTACAAGTGCTTAGTGTGAGATTTATTGGCTCCTAAAGCTTCAGAACACGTTCCTGCTCTTCGCCTTCCTTTTACGTCATGCAACAGGTTCTCACTTGCGCCAGGTCATCTGTGGATGGCCTTCCCTAGTGGTCTGAGGCTTTGGTTTCACGGAAGAATGACACATTCCCAGGGCAGCCTGATGCTGCAGTCCTCCCCAGGAAAGCTTTCCGACCTTCTCTGTCCTGTCTTTTCTACCAGCTCTACTGGTGAAGAGCCCGGCGTGGGTGCCAAGTGCCTCGTGTCTACGGCTTCCGGAAGCTTTCCTCTCTTCTGGCGTCCAGCTCCTCTCCACAACTTTCAGCTATGTTCCCATCTGCAGGAATGGTGCATTCACCATGGTCTATCCTTAAATGCTGGCTAAGCACCAAAAGCAACACCTGCCCTCTGATGGGGTCAAGAAAACACCTAGATTATTCAGTCCTGTTTTTCACAGTGCGCATTCGCCCAATCGGCCAGCCCGTGGCCCCCAGCTGTGGCTTTTTCTGCCCCGCCTGCCCCCTCGCGGAGTGTGCTGGAAGTCACGCAGTACGAGCTTTGGGGCTGAAACACATGCCAGCCCTGGAAGGAAGGGTTCCGAGTGACTTCTAAAAATGAAGATCTTGTTTTGGATGTGTGCGAACCTAATTCAGCTCCATGTCTTAACCCGCGCGTCCTAGGCCCTCGCCGGGGTTGCTGGGCTCGCTGCCCTCGCTGTCAGCTCGCAGCAGGTGACAGTCAGGGGACAGTCCCAGGACTGTGTGGCCTCAGCCAAGACACTCCTCCTCGCCCAGCCCCGCTCCCCCTTCACCCCCAGGGGAGCTCCGTGGCGACAGGACTCCACCTGGCGACCGACCCCGCGGCAGGGTCGTCCGAGCTCATCGCACACGATCATCGCAGCGTCCTGCGGCGGGCGACCACCCGGCCCCCTGGCCCGCAGCCCTCGGCCGCCCGCTGCGCACAGAACCGACGCGGAAAGGCGGCGCCCCCAGCCTCGCGGCGTCCCGACTACTGCAACCCGGGGCACCGCGCACTCACCGCCTCTGCCAGCCCGCTCCGCAGCGCGCCTGCGCGGCCCCGCCCCGATCCGCTCGCAGCCCCGCCCATGGCCTGCTGCGCCTGTGCAGTCCCGCCCCGGGACTCTCTTGCATCCCCGGGCGCCCGGAGGTCGGGGTGGAGCCGCCGGGCAGCTTCCGCCTCCTCCGCTGGAGCGCGTGCTGCGGTGGCTGCGGCGGCTGGCGTGGGGCGCAGCGCAGCTGCTCCTGCATCGCCGAGGGGCGTCTGGGCTGCCCAGGGGCAAAGCGCGCCGCCAGGTCCTGCTGTCCTCGCCACTGCAGGGGGCTCGGCTTCCAGGGTTTCTTGCGCACTCTCCTACTGGGGTCCCGGGGCCCCACAGATCGACTCCACAAGCAGGAGCTCGGCCCGAATGCAGGAGGTAGCAAAGCACAGCGGAGCCGGGCGTGTCCTGCGACCTTTACAAAACTCGGATCTCCGGACACGAGGCTTTGAGAGGCCCCTGTGGTCTATACCTCACCTTTTCAAACTCCGGGACCTCTCGCACCCGGCTCCAGTCGTACCACCAGCCCTTGGTTCTCCTGTCCTCTGTGCCCCGGCCTGCCCCAGGGAAGTTCTGCAAACAGAGGCACTTCTGTGACTTAGGGATGGGATTCTGGAGACTAGAGAGCTCAGCCGCGGCCCGTGTCACCAGCCCGTAGTTTATCCTATCCCAGCTTCCACATACTACTGCAGTTCCCAGGCGGGATGAGGTCTGAGCGCTCTCACTACACGGGTGCTGCGTCTGTCTTCCAGATGTTCGGGACTCGTCCTCGATTTATCAAGTCACTTTTAGAGAAAGTAAGTGCCTCATCAGGCAGATCTAGGGTGACATCTTTCCAGGGATCGGGAAGGAAGGATCCTGGCAGCACTTTAGTAAATACTGGAAACTAGAACCACTCTAAGACCTGGGATTGGCGAACAATTGGATTTTGTTACTAGAAGATATGCACTGTTCGTTGCGTGACTTCTGGGGAGAGGTGGCAAGCATCTGCCCCCCCCCCCAGACAAGGGCACTGATGACAGACCCAAGAAGCAGTTGTATCCACATCTTGCCTGACGGCCAGTGACATTGTTTACAGAAACAGGAGTGACTGAGGTGTAGCTACAACGCTTGAGAAGACCCTCACTGTGGGCAGTGGCTGCCAAAGCTGCTACTGGATTTCCCTGCACAACTTGGAAGCAACTCCACACCGGCGCCTGTTTAGTCCTTGTGTACCCTGAAAAGGGTCTTGTAAGACTGGGAATGTTTCCATCTGGGGGAAACCGTGAACTTTAAAAATGAAGGAACACAGCACTCTATTCCTTCCTGTGAGTCTTGTTTGTCTTTCTACGCTGTGTAATACCCTCTGAACCTTGAGGCAGGTGTGATGTCTAGGAGGCAGTTCTCCAGATTGTCGGCTCAGGGTGTGCCTGAGGGAGTGTCTTGGTTGCGTTAATTGGGGTGGGAAGGCAACAGTCCATTGCGGGCAGCACTGGTCTCTGGGCCTGGGTCAGCGTTAAATCCTTAGCTGGTGTTAATATTTGGGAAGGTCATGGCACCTTAGCCTGCGGAGCCTTGCTGGAGGAAGGCCCGTCACAGGAGGTAGACCTTGAGTTTGGGCCCCGCCCTGCTTCCCTGGCCTCCAGGATGGCCGCTGTGCCGGGAACCGGCCTTCCAGCTTCTGCTTCCCCGCGGTGCCCTTTCCTCCATAACGGACGCTACCTCTCCTCTGGAATTATAAGCCACATGAATCTTCCTTTCTCTCCTCAAGTAGCTTGAGTATCTCACAGCAACAGAAAGAGTATCTGCAAAAGGGTCTGAGGCCGTATGAAGACGTGGAGAGAGCAAGCACGAATGTGTCCACACATCAGTCCTTGCTCTCTTCTCCTGCTGTGGATATGTGTTGATTCGAGCGCCTACAGCCGCGACTTCTTGCAGTGATGGGTTTTGGTCAGGTACTTTGTTGTAGCAGTATGTAACTAGCTTGAAACAGATGGAAGTGTGTATGTGTGTATGCACGTGCAGCGCGTGAGCGTGTGTCTGCCTATCTGGCTACAGATACAGAGCATGTTATCCATTCCAGCATAACTGGGGAGACAGGACACCCAAGTGGGGACCAGCGCAGGCACCTGAGTAGTGTGTTTGCCCTTCCTTGCCCTCAGGTGTGAGGGCAGCCACCAGGTGTGTCTTGGCCCCTCACACAGAAATCACAGCACATTTCACAGAGGATATGTCATGTTTTAATTCAGATGAGACTTAACAGTGCATTGATGTATAGGAACATACTTCTGAATGAAAATATATCAGCTGCCCTCGTTTGTCTTGAACAGTGACTGCCCTCCTTATTCCTAAATAATCACCAAGTCACAGCCAAATGTCCAAGTCCTCGTTGTGCACATTGTTACATTTAGTATATAGAGCATGCTCCACGTCTCAGAGTAACCTATGTGTGGCTTTTTGTTAACCAGAGCCCTGTCTCCCTGTCAGGGAATATTACCAAAGTGGAGCCGTGTGACCCGAAGAGAGTGGGAAGTTTTGGGTGCCTGTCCCCTGCTCCCATCTCTGAATCCTCGATCCCAGAGCTCGCCTAGGACTCTCTGCCCCCGTCCCTGGCCCGCAGGACCACAGCCACGGTCAGGGAGGTTGGCCAGTCTCAGGCACTGCTGCTGCCGCCAGACCGCTCCACTGCAGCCAAATCTCCGGTGGGACCTGGTCAGCGCCTTCCTCACCGCGGGATCTGGGAATCAGCTCTGTACCTCCCCCACACGGGCCGCCCTGAGGCAGGGACCACAGAATTCCCATCTGGAGGGAAAACCCCACCCGACCACCCTCCTCTCTTCTGTCGCTCGGCCGCATTCTCAAGTTCCCATGTCGGCAATCAGGGCCAGAGTAGGGATACTCCCGAATGTCGGGGTTGCGCAACTGCCCCTCCAGACATTCCTTAGTCCCGTACACCTGCACACTCCACATGTGGGGACACTCTTGCCATTGGCTCTTGGAGCCTTCACTCGTCAGACGACAAGGTAAACCATTTTCTTCCCATTGATGTTTCTGGTCTTCAGTCCCAGGTACCGGTGACTGTTCTTCTCGGGCTGCCCGTACAGCATGTCGACAAAAAAGCCGGGCTGGTCTTTGTCCTCGGGTCGGGAGCTCAGCAAGCCAAATCCGGTCCTGAGCTTGCCGCACAGGTAGCTTATTGCCTCTGCCTCTTCCGACGGCTCCTCATACACGGGCTGCTTCATCTCGTCGTAGGCGGAGAGGATCACGGCCTGAAACAGGTTGATGAGGATGCAGATCATCACCAGCATGAACGACGACAGGAACAGGACCCCCAGGACCCTGTTGCTGGAGAACTTGGTGTTCTGGAAGGCCGACACGCAGTAGGAGAAGATGGTCTGCGTGGCGTGGATCATGCTGCTGTAATTCCATTCGTGCTGGCCGAACACCAGATAGCCAAAAGCCATGTAAATGAAGGAGAACACAGACACCACCAAGGCCATGTGGCAGATGCCAGGAAGGGCCGCCTGGATGGCCCTCTGGGCCAGGCGCACGTCGTAGAAGAATCTGGAATACCTGAGTGTCTTCAGAATGGTCAGAAACAACAGGAAAGCCAAAGTGACCCTCATGGCGTGGTCTACGTGAGACACCGCGTGGAAGGGGATGAAGTCCGGAGGGTGGTTTAGGTAGGACTGAATCATGTGTGTGGCCATGAAATGCTTCCTGAAGAAGAGCACTATTAGCACAGTAAATATGCATTTGAGAGCAAAGTTGAGCAGGTTGTACACGCTCTTTGAGTAGAGGGCCCTTTCTTGCGTGATGACGTAGATTTCGTCCACCACGTAGGCCAAAAAGAAGATGAGAATGGCCGCGTACAGATAGATTTCCGCCGAGGTTTCTCTGTTGAAATCCGAAAGCGAGAAGGAGTACACAGAGAGGCTGGAGTTGACCACCCCCAAGGGAGAGACCTCGAATACCACGGAGATGCTGCAGATGAGACCGGCGTCCAGATTCAGCGTGGTTAACTCCAGAATCACAGCCCACGTCTTCTCGTCCAGCCACTTCTTGTGTTGGAGTTCTTGGAGCTGCTGAGTGGCGTTAAACATCTGACGCTCTGGGAAAAAGAAGACCGCGTAGCCCCCGGAGCCGTAGGTGTTTAGCGCGCCGTAGGAATGATGTCGCCACTTCTTCTCCGGGGGCCTGTAAGTGAACCCGTCCACTTCCGTGGCCCCAGACCGCTTGGTGACTTTATTCCAAAAGCTAGAATGGTGGTCCGTGTCTTCTGGGTCGATGCCGTACTCGGGGCGACAACGGATCTCCCTGGCGAGGCTGTTCCGCCCAAACTTGCCGGTGGGCAGGCACGGTCGACGCCGGGGCTTGGCCCTCACCTGCCTCATGAGCGGAAGGCCCAGGATTTTGGAGGAACTGTCGGGCAGGAAGGTGGGGTTCAGGTGGTTGTGTAACAAAGGCAGGGTCACTTTGCGGAGCCACCCGTACACGTCCTCCAGCTTCGTCACGGCCGACAGGTCCACGGAGAAGCGGTGGCGGATGAACTGGTTGTAGTAGAAGCTGTCCTTGTGGCGCAGCAGGGCGATGAGGAGGAGGAGCAGGGCCAGGAAGATGAAGTGGGTCAGCAGGTAGCTCAGGAATAGGAGGGCCCTCCTCCGGATGCGCCGCTTGCGTCTGAATATCTGGATCTCGTCTTCGAGGAGGGGCTGGTACATGCGGGAGGCTCGGAGGGTTTCGATGCGATGGTGCAGCGTCTGCATCTCCTGAGGCAGCATCTTCATCTGGTCCAGCTTGATCTCCGTGTAGCGGTACTGGCCAGACCACGAGAGGTTCATGTAGTACTTGGTCTTGTTGGTCCTCATGCCTGACAGCAGCGCGAGCTTGCAGGGCTGCACCAGGAACACAGACTGACAGAAGGAGCAGAAGGACGCGAGGAGCCACTCCACCGATTTGTCGTAGCCGTAGGTCAGGCCGTAGAAGACGATGAAGAAGGATGCTACGCCTGAAGTGGCGAACACCAGAAACCAAGCTATGTAAACACACCACCAAGGCAGGACAAGCTTGGGGTTTTTTTTAACGGGTTCAAAAACTGATTTCATAGAGGGAACTCTGGAAGGAATGTTTCGATCATCATCTACATTATTGTTATTGAAGCTCATATTGGACTTGACCTTCGATGGAGCCCCACTTCCTACTTCTTTACGGCTGCCCGATGACTTTAGGGTTGCTTTATTAGGAGGTTTGGGAGCTTCCCCCTTCGCACTGGAGGCGGGGGTGGGCGCGGTGACTCTCTTGTGCGGAGTTTTCTCCATTTCATACCACTTTTCCAAACGCTCTTTCCAGTTCCCACCTTTCTCTGACATTAGGGGGTGCTGGCGGGGTGCCATCCCGCTTAGATCTCTCTCTTGGGATTTCTTCTGGGAGTAGGTGAAGAAGAAAGTGATCAGCAGCTGCACAGGGATTGTGATCAGGACGCTTTCGATGCCTATCATCATCGACCTGAAGATGCGCGCCTCTTTCGACACGGCCTGCTCTTTCTTGTTCAGGTTGAAGAACATGATATTACACATCAGAGAACTCAGCAGTGTGGCCAAGCAGCACGACAGTTTCTGGAACCTGTTGAATGATTTGGCGGTGGTACCAGCGAAGATGGAAAACCACATGTGGCTTTTCAGCAGCTTGCGGGACACGTCTATGAGAAAGAAGTCCTTTTTTCTGAGCGGCTCCTCGGGGTTGGTGACAGGAAAGGTCATGTCCAGCGTGGTGTCGATGGAAAGCCACTTCCGGCACATGAACAGCCAGACGTGTTTGCTGAAGATGTTTTCCACTTTGATCCGGCTCAGGTACCAGCTCGGTGCTTTGCCTTCGTTGTCGTGCCAAACGCGGATGGAGTGGATGTCCCCCAAGTCACTTTTCGTCGTCAGAAGGAATGTGTTGATGCCTCCTCGGTAGAGAGTTACAAAATACGGATGGCTTAAGCAGTGCACATTGCTGTCGCCCTCCGTGCCCTTAAGCTGGACAAAGACATTGGCCTTGGTCCCAGCCCCGCAACGGCTCCCGGTAAAGATGGTGACCAGGTAGCAGGTGTTGTCGTAAGGATCGTTATCGGGCAGAACGACCACACTGTTCCGAAGGAAGTGGTCCATCTCTCCCCTGTGCAGCACCCAGAAGGCCAGAATGATATATAGGAACATGATAAACAGCACGGCCAGGAAGGTCACAGGGTTTTGGTGAAGGGTCTTGATAACTTTTATGTGCAGATCCACAGGGTTTGGGACCACAATTACCTTGGCATTCACGAAGTGGGTGTGCAGGTGGGCGGAAGCGCGCCTGAGGAGGTGCAGCTGCCTCCGGCTCCTCCCCCCCTTCCTGCAGACACAGTGGATTTTGTCCCAAGTGGTCTTCTCCCCCATCACACAGCCCCCTTCCTGCCACTCGCTCTGGATGCCGTACATGTCCAAGCATCGGATCCTGAAGAGAGCGATTCTTACCAGCTTATTAGTGGGCTTCAGAGCAAAACGAGGGGCCTGCAGGACGATGGACATGTTGTACTTGGGTGACTGGCTCTGCTGAGCTACGACTTGGAGCAGGGATAGGGGCAGGCAAATGGACCGGGCCTCCTTGACCACGCAGTCAGAGTTCACCTGGACCCCGTGGTTGGCAATGGGGGGGACATCATGTGGCACAAAGAAAGTGGTCAACAGGTTGGTGGGGCTGATCTGGTCCCCTGCGTACACCAGGACCCTGAATGGAACGGTCACTTCCGTTACAATGTGGACCAGTAGCACCCCAGCCGCTGCGCTGTCCACCTCAAAGCTAAACCCACCTGTTGTCACCTTGGAAAACCCAGCGCTGTCCTCACCTGGCCCCACGATGAGCTTAGAGGTCTCAGACATCAGGTGTTTCCTAACGAGGAACACTTCCACTATGTCCGGCATGATCTCTATGCTGCTACCGTTATCTCTGGTTCCCATCATTCTGAACCCGACCACCTTGGTTGAAATGTTTTCTGGGTAAGTTAACCAAGGAAACGGGTCATTTGCAAACTCACAAAACATCAAAGAAACCGGAGCCCTCTCCGGTAGATTGGGAACCCTGCTGCTGTTCAGCGTGGCGTGGAAGCAGTTTGGGCAGTAGGTCTGGTTGATGAAGGCCCGAGCCACATTCCAGTTCTCGACCTTCTCCACGTACATGTTAAAGTTGGTGGTCATCAGGGCCGTGGTTTTGCTCCCCGGTACCTTATTATCCAACACTGTGTCCAGCAGAGACTCTACCAGCAAATAAGGCTCTCTGAACACACTGAACGTAGTTGTCAGCTTAAGGATGTTAGACAGCCCGGCCAGGAGGCCGACATTCACCAGTTCCACCTGCTCGGCGTGGAGGTGCTTGTTTTGGCTGTGGTATGCCTGCACGGCTTTGCTTGCTTGCCACAGCCTCAGTGCAGCATGCTCCTTGGCGACCTGACTGAAGCCGGCCCCATCCTGTGTTAACTTGACGATCGCCACCACCATCTGTCCGATTTCTTCCAGGGTTCTTACGGGAAGCGCCAAAGTCTTATTGACAAGGTGTTCCCGGAGGTCAACTTTCTGGTCTTCAAGCGTGGGCACGGTCGTTCCCAGTTCGTTCAAAACGGACGCTGTTACGTAGATGAAGTAGCCTGCGGCCAGCCAGTCCTGCTTTCGGATCAGAGTGGACAGCACAGAAGTTGGCTCCGCAGTGAAGGCAACTAGCTCCTCCAACACGTCCTTGGAAGCGTTTCTGGAGGTAGGAGCCTCCACTGTGGCCTGCAGAGTCACCTGAGAAAAAGTCCCCAGGGAGTCATAGACCTGGACGTATATCTTCAAGTTGTAATCATCTGCCGCCACACCCACAGGGAGAAAGGAAGGGGGTGTTGTGGACCCTTTCCCCCAATACAGGATGGTCCCTAGGGTGTTCTCTACTATGGAGCTGAATTCCGTGACACCGTCCAGATGAGCAACGATCATTTTATACGTAAGAGGGATGTGTTTAGCATGAAAAGGATGGCACTGGATAACAAACTTAGTGAACATCGCTACCCCTTTCCCTGGGTCAACTTGGCATCTGCCGATTGTAGGGCCATGTTCAATGACAAAGGGGTATCTCAGTTCTGTGGTCACACCACCCCAAGTTGATAGGTGGAGAGAAACAAAAAACCCAGTTTGTGAAAAGTTTCTGAAGGCAAAGGCTTTGAAAGACAAATACACTCCATTCCTCCCGGTGAGGGTTTGTCCCGCCCAATCAAACTCCACCTCTTTACCTGCCTTAGACAAAAGGTACCATTGGTAAGAATCCTGGGTTCCACAGCTCATGCATTTCAGGAACAGAGAAAACCTGTCAGACAGAACCAGGGTGCTAGCACAGTTATCAACACATTCGATCTGCGAGACAGGCATCTGTCCTTGGAGCACCTGAACGGTTTTATCAGAAAATGAGGCTCTCACGTCCTTCTTCACCACCACTCGGAAGAAATACATGTTGTTCCCTTTAAGCGTTTCTGGTGCAAGTGTTAGTACAGGACCTATGCCCCACCGCCAGTCCAGAGTCTCCTGCCTGGGGTGGCAAACGTCCTTGTTGGTCACGTTTATGTAGTCTGCAACATAGTTTCCTTGATTTGTGGTACAATACCAAGAAAAACGGAGTCCTTCGGAGGGGACGTCTGCATCGGGGGTCCGAGGACGGGGTTGCATCCAGAACCAGTTTATCTGAGAAGTTGATGCTCACTTGGGCAGCCCCGCGAAGAACAGCCTTCAGGGGGGTCTTCACGGCTGGACGTGGACCCGGTCTGACTCTGAGAGGTCGGGCACATCCAGGCCGTACAGGTAGATGGACACCGTGAATTCCAGCACGTACAGCCCAGGCACCAGGGAACCTCTGGGGATGTGGAGGGAGCGGAAATTTTTCGTATGCACCCCGCGAAAGCTCAGCGGTTTGGTCCAGTCGGGTGTGTCGTTCAGAGACGCTACCCGGAAGAACCGCCAGGACCATGTAAGCCGCTGGTAGGTCTGGCAGTCGGTTCGCACGGTGGCGTCGATGGTCCGGTCCTTGTTCCAGTACAGGACGATGGGAGCGTTCGCGTTGCTTCTGTGGATCTTCACCGGGTCCAAGGAGCAGACGCTCAACTGGCAAGACGCGGTGGCCGCGGGGACTCCGGGGACCGAGGAGTTGGAGGCTTTCTGAAGGACGCGCGCGGGGGGTCCGGGGGGACACTTCTTTGGGCGCTCAGGGCCGGCGCGGCGTGGGGTGCGCAGGACGCGGGCCGGGACCGGGCGGCGCGGGGACCGGCCGCTGCTGAACATCCCTGGTGGCTGAGCGGACGCCCCGCGAGGGCCCGGGGATGGCGGGGGGCGGCTCAGGCCCAGGCCCAGCCCCAGGAGCAGCAGCGCGGGCCCCGGACGCATGGCGCCCGCCGAGAGCTTCGGGGCCGCGGGGCGCAACGGCCGCCGCGCGGGTCTCGGCCGCGAGGGCTACGTGGCGGGGACCGGCGCGCAGCGGGGCGCGGCGGGGCGCCATCCGCGGAATCTCGGGGACCGCTGGACCTCTGAACAGGGAGGAGCGCCAAGCGGTTGGGGCGAAGGAAGTCACCAGGGCAGCGCGTTCCCCGGAACTGCGAGGTCCCGGGGACGTCGGAAGGACCACCCAACAGCTGGGGCGAGGATCTGGGGCTAAGGGCAGCTACGGGGGTCTCCAGAAAAACTAGAAAGGTCACGGGGCTGGTGACACCGCGGGCGCGAGGAGGCTTCTCCCTCTCTGCGGGTGTGGGCTCCAGGCTCTCCCTTCCCCAAGCGCACAGATGTGGGCTCCAGGATCAGGAATGGTAAATGAGACCTGTCCCCCTCCCCCAAATCCTCTGCACCTGATTTTCGTTACACCAAGAAAGTTCCTTAGAAGTCCCACTCCCACGGGAAACGAGCTCCAAAACAACGGGACTGTCAGTTCCTTAGAAAGCGCGAACAGAGGTCTTTTCTCCATCTAAAAACGTCTTCATTTATTGTTTTTCTTATTTTTAGACACATCTTTCGAGAAACCAGACACAGTCTGCATATACACCATGATGATGTTGACCTAAAACTTGACAGCCTCAAGTCTCAGCCTCCCCAATGAATGCTAGCACATCTGTCTAAACAACTGCTCAGATTGTGCGTGCGTGCATGCGTGCGTGTGTGTAATCAAACCTACACCCTCCAGAAGACTGACCAAGACCTCTAGCACTGAGATACACAGACCTCAATCTCTACTTTCCTAAGGTTAAGCCTTAGGTCAATTATTTGGAACATTTCTTTTCCCCAAGTGTTTCAAGATTACTTCTTAACTATATCCTACAAGTCTGTTGTGTTTTTGTTACTATGTTTTTAAAATATTTCTTATTTCTCAGAGTTATATAACCTGACCTATGCATCATTTGTTTTTGGAGTTAATTTCTATTTAACTTTGCTATGATCAGAATGGATGCTAAACGTCCTTTTTTCTTTTGATTTTGAGACTTGTTTCAGGGCCCAGCCTGAGGTCCTTTTCGAATTATGTTCTGTGTGTACTTTAAAGAACATGGGCTAGCCAGCTACCTCAGGAGCCTCTGATCTGAGTGTGATCTCTTTCCAAAGAGAGAGTAATTCCATGAAGTTGTCATCTGTCTTCCACATGTGTGCTGGGGCACCTACGTACACACATCATATGTGTATACACACATGATAATAGTAAATGATATTAAGTTTTAAAGTTTTTTTTGCAGGGAGGGCAGAGAGATGGCTCAGGAGTTAAGCCTGTGTCTTGAGAACAGAAGGCCCTGTATTTGGACCCCAGATCCCACAAAAAAAAAAACAAAAAACCACCATGGGGAAATGGCAGCAGCCTGTACTTCTGACCTGGAAGGCAGAGCCTGGGAAATTCCAGAGCAAAGCAAAGAGGAGGTAGAAGCAATCCAGAGTGATTCCAGAAGTCATTTCTGGACCTCCACAAGCACACACAGTGCCCTCTGATTCATATGAACACACACATGCAATAAATAAATGAATCTTTTTAAAAAGGGGGGTTCTTTGAAAGAATGTATATACTATTGTTGAATGGGTCATTCTATTATTTTTTTTCTTTCTGTACTGAACCTTGAATCTAGAGCCTCCTGCCTGCTAGGCAGGTACTAGAGCACCAAGTGTCACTCCCAGCCTTCCCCCACCAGTTACATTTTTTTTTTTTGGTTTTGAACCTTTAATGAGAAAATATATATACTATGGAGCTCAAGAACTGCGCTTGGTGCATTACTGAGTCAACACAGACAGGGCACAACTATGGACAGGATCCGCACATGCTTGCCAAATGTACAAGCGGTAGCCAGTGTCTCAGTCTCCTCCTCATTCAGCAGCATGTTGGGTTTCCCATGGTCGATGGGGAACACACCACCAGCCCCTGGGCATTGCAGGGTGCCCTCCAGCACATCCACCTCTAACAACACGTGGCACTTGTATCCCTCAACCGGCTCTTTGGGTACCTGGCTCTGTGCTCTGCCGCCTCACCTCCACGAGCAAGCGCAGCCCTCTCCACTTTGGGTATCATCCGCACCACGAAGTCACGATTGAACTCCACGTTGACGCAGGGGAAAGCCCCGCCCGCGCTTCCACGACCGAGCTTCCACGCCCTGCCTCACCCCGCACACGAGCGCTCAGGAGGTTGTGCCCTAACAGTTTCATGTTGCCACGGGTGATCTCTGAGGCTGGAAGCAGAAACCGGCACCCCCATGAACTTTTTTTTAAGTTTTATTCTTTATTTCTTCCGCTCATACAAACTTAATAGGTATCTGATTCCCCTTTCTCCCTCCACCCCTCCCTGGATCCCCTTGCTCCCTCCCTATCTTTTCCCTTTCCTTTCCCCCCTCCCTTCCTTTTTCCCAGTGCCCCCTCCCCCCTCCCATTCCTGGAGCATCCTTTAGTGTGCATGTCAAACTTCCCTCTGGGTCCTCCTCTCTGATGAGGTGTAAGGACTCAGTGGCATTGCCTAGAGCTCTTTTTTGTGTTCCCCTTTAGTATAGGAACACTATTGTGGCTGTTAAACCCTTGCCTCTAAGGATCCTAGTGCCTGTGATCCATGCTAGACTTTGGGGGTTCAATGATATATTGGTCATTGTGCGGGTCATGAAAAGTCCTATTATGGTTACTTCGGCCCTAACTTGTGTGGAGTATCTTGCATATCATTGCTTCTCCCCATCTTTAGGCTTTTACAATTTCCCTGAGCTTTGGGATGGGGAGAGATTAGGCTGGCCTGGTTCCAGGTGGTTGATGTAGAGTCTCTGATTTTCCAAATTACTCCATCAAATTTGAGATAGGGTCTTGGCAAGTTGCCTAAACTGGCCTTGAACGTGTTATCCTCCTGCCTCAACTTCTTGAACAGCTGCATACAGACATATACTGCCAGCCTCGCTTAAAGTGTGACATAATTTGCTAGTTACTCATATTTTTAAGTCTTTTATATATATATTTTTAACTTTAGTGTGTTTGTGTGTGTGTGTGTGTGTGTGTGTGTGTGTGTGTGCGCGCGCGTGTGTGTCAGAGGGCACTATGTGTCCCTGTGGAGGCCCATGAGTGACTTTGGGAATCATCCTGGATTGCTTCCACCTCCTTTTTGCTTCACTCTGGGATTTGTGCAGGCCGCCACTGTTTTCATGGATTTTTTTTTTATTATTATTATTAATTGTAGGACCTAGGATCCCAACTCAAGACCTTCTGCTTTCAAGGCAGAGTCTTAACCCCTGAGCCATTTCTCCAGCCCTTTAAGGCTTTTTTGAGCCTTTGTCCAGTTCTGTAATTGCTGGGAGAGATTAATCTCCTGCTTTGACAGTGAACATTTCTTTCCTTCGTTCCATGGCAGGACTCGCTGTGTTTTGGGGACTCTGTTGGTTAAGTGCATTCAGCTAACGTCTTCCTGCTGGATGTTTCTTGTTTCACCGTGAACTGTCCTAGTCTGGTAATCTTTACTCTCTTTTAGCAATGTTAAGTAGTTACTTGAACCCACATGTGATGATATTTTGTATGTCATAACTTTTTATATTTTATTTATTGGAGAAAGAGGAAGAGGGAGAGAAGAAGAGAAAGAGAGAAGGAAGGAAGGAAGGAAGGAAGGAAGAAAGGAAGGAGAGAGAGAGAGAAAGAAAGAAAGAAAGAAAGAAAGAAAGAAAGAAAGAAAGAAAGAAAGAAAGAAAGAAAGAGAGAAAAGAAAACAGAAAATGTCATGGTGTGTGGGTAGAGTTCAGAGAATAACTTTCAGAAGTCAGGTCTCTCCTACCACTGTGTGAGCGTCAGGTAAGCAAACATCTCATCGGCGCTGTAAGCAGGAATCTCCCCTATGTATGCCATAGCCTTTATCAGTCACTGCTTTTGACATATTTATGTCTTTCTGTTTAAATCCGACTTGTGTAGGCAACATCTCAACATTTATTTTGTCATATTTATTTATTTGAGAGAGAGAAAAGAGACCACTGTCATGTTTAGATACAGTATCAGCTTGACGTTCATGGCTGGATGCTCTGGGCACATTTGTGAAGAATTAGTAGTTGAGTTAGGCCCTGAGCAAGTCTGCAGGAGATTGTCTGACTGATGGGGGCCCAGCCCGTGCCGGGTGAGACGAGTCCCTGGGCAGGTGATATGATCGCTGCCGTCACTCTGCGTGTTACCACTAAACTCACAACCAAACGGTTTAATTTTTTTATTATTATTTATTCAATTGTGCATGTGTGTGTGTGTGTGTGTGTGTGTGTGTGTAGAACCACAGGTGAATTCAGGAACCACCATGGACGCCTCCTCCTCCTCCTTGTTTACTCTGCCCCAGGATTCACAGGCTCCACCCTACCAGGACCAGAAACGCAGGCCTCCCGCTTCCGCCCGGCGTCTATACGGGGGGTCTAGGATCTGAACTCAGGACCCTCCGTCTGCAAGGCGGAGGCTTAACCGCTGAGCCACCTCTCCAGCCCCACAACCAAACAGTTTAAAGGAACGAGGGGTTTTGTTTTGGCTTGCAATCGTCCGGCTACAGTTCTTACACCCACATCAGGAGGCAGGGGAGCTCGTCACATCACATATCCGCACAACTGCTGAGACGGACAGTCCTCACGCGCCAGACAAGCATGTGTCTGGCCACGTATACTGAAGAATGCCAACTTCCCTAACCAGCTCCTACCATCTCATTCATCTGCCCAGGGACTAGTCGTGGCACATGGTTGGGAGCCGGTTCTCCGCTCCACCATATGGACTTCTGGGGATGGAATTCAAGTTGCCAAGTCTGCAAGTAGGTAACTTACCCACCATCTTGCTTGCCCACATAGGCAACGCTTAACGGACATTTTTTTTTTTCTGTGCATTTGGGCAGTGCTGGTCTTTGAAGTTTTCTTACCATCAACATGTAGAGTCATCACTGACAAGGTTGGATTTCATTTGACATTTGTTTCAGTCCCGTCGTGTTGCTGAGATAAATTACCTGGCCTCAGCAATATGGTTTTTCCACCCCACAATCACAGGTCGAAGAACAGGAGGCCCCAGTGCCAGGAGTATGTGACCACATCCGTCCACAGCAAGCGCGCAAGGGCAGGACTAAGGCTGCATGCTTGCTGCTCTTTCTGTCTCTGCCAATCCACGCTCAGAATATCACCTGCTCGGGGAAGGTGCCACTCCCAGTGGGCAAGTCTTTCCACTTAAATTAAGGCAACCAAGACAAGCTCCTACAGGTGCACCCAGAGGCCACCTGCCGTGTCAGGTTGGAATTACCCGCTATGCCTTGTTATTGCTTCTCCCCTGATCTTTTCCTTCTAGAGCCCCTTCCTCCCTCATTGATTCCCTTATCATCCTCCTACCCATTTCTTGGGCACCAGCATTTTTCTAGGTACTAGCCTAGCCTCCACTCTCAGGAGCACCCATGTCATTGAGAATGATTGGAAACAAAACACGCACATGCGTAATTAGGCCACCGAATGCTGCGTCTTCCCGAGTGCTGCTTGGGCTTCCTAATGCAGGAACTGCAGATGCGTGCGCCCCAGCTCTCAAGAGTTCTGTGTTGCTAGGAGGCAAACTACGAAGAGAGTCAGGTGGCCCAGCCCTAGTCCCAGAGCTAACAGGACTAAAGAGCATGCCAGTCGAGGCTAAGTGAAGTCCTAAGTAGAGCATGTTGCCTAGACCCAGCATAACTTCGTGGGCTTTGATCTATACTGGAAAAAGGAATCTAATTTTGGAGTGATCCTTAAGGCATTCCATTTAATTTACACATATAGATTATGACTGTGCTTGCTACTCACATAATAGGAACTTTGTTTTGTAATCCAGTCATTCTAAATTTACAGGAAGGAGGAATTAAATCCCATATGCATTTCTGAAACTTGATGTGTTCGACTGCTTAAGATTTACTTGCAAGAGAGATGGGAAAATGAAGAATTATTTCCTAAATCAAAAGCAATCCATTCTAACTGGCTTCATAAGAACAACGGTTCATTCATAGGCTAAGCTCCTTAGTAATAAATGGGAATTAAGATGTCTCGAGTGTCACTAGCCTATCAAATGGGAGCTTTTACTTCATTGTCTCAAGAATGTTATGCTGCTGGAAATAGGCTGGCAAAAAAAAAAAAAGACTTGATTTTCAAAAGGAATTTGGATATTGAATCAAAGGTCTTTGCTTTAGGTTTTTTCCTAGGCATTTATCTTAAGGAGTTAGAGGAAATTGCTACACCATTCAGAGGCTCATGTTCATGTATGAAAAATCCAATGTACAGTTTGTGTTATAATTATTAAGTCACTCAGATGTAAGTGCAGTAGTGTCAGAAATGTGTGCAAAGAAATAGCAGCAAACAGTTAAAGAATCTCAGCAAGGCAACGCCTTTTGACCAAGAGGGTACATGTGGCTACTCACGAAGGGGAAAGTCAGGCACACCCCCCAGGTACCTAAAGCCCCTTTTATACCTCGTGCAGGAGGGGGAGCCTGGGTTGTCACCCCATTCAGTAGCTGAGGTTTGAACCTCTCAATCTAATTTTAATATTTTGGGCAGGAAGAGGGGAAGAGAAGAGGGGGGATGGTGGGTTTTTGTACAATGTCCCTTGCTCTAGAAGCGCCCATCTACTTATCATTCCTGTAGCCTCTAATCCCTGCTAGTTTAGCAAGGGTCTGAATACAAATGTTTCCCTGCTCTGCAGGGGGTCTGCTCTTGTTAACATTCGGCCTGTCTCAGTGTCTCCAATTTATGACCCTCGCTCCCCTCCCCCAATCCAAGGATCTCTAGTGTATTGCCCTTTTGGATAAAGTTTTTTTTTATTATTATTTATTCAACTGTGTGCATGTGCGTATGTATGTGCACAAGCGTGCGCGTGTGTGTGTGTGTGTGTCTGTGTGTGTGTGTGTGTGTAGAACCACGGACAAATTCGGGAACCACCATGGACGCCTCCACCACCTTCTGCCCTGGGATTCACAGGCTCCGCCCTACCAGGACCAGAAGCGCAGCCCCCTCCCCTGCTTCCGCCTGGCGTCTATACGTGGGGTCTGGGATCTGAACTCAGGACCTTCCGCCTGCAAGGCAGAGGCTTAACCCCTGAGCCACCTCTCCAGCCCCTTGGATAAAGTTTTTTGAAAAAAAGAAAAATAACATCCCAATCAGGGACATGAGCTTGCGGCCACTGGCTAGTGGATTGGGGATCTGTGAGAAAAGACAGACATCTTTCCGCACCTCTACCATTAGCACCGTGGGTTTAAAGAAGAAAGCCCTGAAGTTCAACATATAATTAGGCCAAAGTGCAATGTGAACAGTTTGAGATATGAGTAGTGGTAGAAAGAAAAGGTGGTGAGCATGTTGGGAATTTGGGGTGCAACCAGAACCAACAGGTCTGAGGGAAGACAACACTCCCCTGGAGATGGACAGATAGGAAAACAGGGGCCACGAGACTTCTTCTCCCCACTGCAGCAAGCAGCAGTCCGGCTGCGGGAGGCTCAGCTGTCCCGCTGGACAGAGTGGGCCCATCCTCAAGGTGGGCATGGACAGCAACCAAAACCAACCCTGCCACAAGCCATGCCTGGCAAGGACCCGTCCTACTAACTTGTAAACAACCCGGTGCAGGTCCCCTAGAGCATAGCTGCCGAGCCCCAGAAAGACATCGAGGGATTTCAGCTGTGAACCCGCGCTCAGCTGTGCCAGCTTCCGCTTGTTGCTGACTGTGGGCTGTGGGCTGTGCTGTGCTTTGTGGGCGTCATACAAGCTCCTGTTGACTGGATGACTTACAAACGCAACGACCCTAACTCTCGATTCCTTAACTGTTGGGGACAGAGAACCAGACTTGAAAGCAGTTCAAGATCCCCAGACAGGAACATGGCTGCAGAGAATGAGGATTCTGCGGGCCTGGCAGTGAGCCCTGGGCAGGCACCACAGTGCCACATGTTTGGGTGCCGTGCCTAATAACTCGTTATCAAGCCCAAGGTCATTACCATTAATCCCCTACATCTCCCTCCAGGTACATCAGTGTTTCTCCTCTTTCATAAAATATTCAATGCATTTCTGAATGTCAAAAATAACACAGTAAATAAAAGTAACACAGAGAGTTCCTGGCAAACAAAATATCAATGAGTAAAGATAGGTCTAACCTGTGCTATACTGGAGAGAGGGGGGCGGGGACAGTAAGTTAAGTTAGAGGCAAACTGGGCAGACCTGCGGCTGATGGCAGGGCTCAGTTGAATCTGGCCAGATAAAGAAGTGATACTGGGGGCTAGAGAGATGGCTCAGGGGTTAAGCCTCTGACACACAAGCAGAAGGTCCTGAGTTCAGATTCTGGATCCCATGTAAAAACACCAGCCGGAAATGGCAGTAACCTGGACTTCTGGTCCTGAAAGGAAATTCCAGAGCAAAGCAACTAGGAGGTAGGAGCAATCCAGGGTGATTCCCGAAGTCACTCTTGGGTCTCTACAGGCACACATACAGTGCCCCTTCTCACATACGCGCGTGCGCGCACACACACAACCAGATGTGATACTGCAGGGGAGGAAAGCAATATCCCACTGCCAGCCCTGAAGGAGTGGGGGGCAGGATCCAGGGTGGCACAGAGTGAGGAGGGAGAGCTGGTCCACGAGGCGACAGTGAACCATGACCTTGGTTCTGTGGGGAGAGGCTCCCCAGAACTCCCAAGCCACAAGCAGGCCTGGTGATGCCGGTCTTTTATACCAACTACAAGAGATAAGATGGCAAGTCCAAGGCCTGCCAGGCCTCAGGAGGGAATTCAAGGCCAGCCCGGGAAATCTAGAAAGGGAAAGAGCTGGGGACGCAGCTCAGTGTACAGCGCTCGACTATCAGGAGCGAGGCTCTGGCTTCATCTCCAGTACTGAAAAGTGACGGTTCTACCTCCCCGGGACCTCTGGCTGCAGCTGCGACCCCAAGAGGGTCCTTGGCTGAGGGGAGGTTCTGGCCGCAGCGGGACTGACCCATGGGTGCCCATCCTCAGTCGGCACTACGGCCCACCAGCCCCGGGCTCCACCAAATGGCAAGGTCGACACGGCACGGTAGCTCATACTAGCCGGGTTGGGGTTGGGGGGTCCCCGGAGGAGGGTGGGTCGCGGATTTCCCGGCTCAGAGCATCTCTGCCGTGGCACTTAGGGGTCCGGTCCGGCGAAGCCGGGGACCAGTTTGGTCGGTGCGTGCAGAGCGCGTGCGGGAAGGTGCCCCGCCCTGGCCCCGCCCTGGCCCCGCCCCTGCCGGAGCCGCGCCCCCTTCCGTGCTGAGCCCGGGTCTCCGGAAGGCCGCCCAGACGTCCTGCGAACCCGGACTCTGAAGACTCGGACCCCGCAGACTATGTCCGCCGCAGCGTCACTGCGAGACTGCCAGGTAGGCTGGCCGCGGGTCGCTGCCTCGGCTCCTCCCCGGATCCCGAGGCGGCTCAGCGCCCCGTCGCCGGGACCTGCCTGCGGGGTCGGGCGGCAGGCGGGGGCGGGACGGGCGCCCCAAGGCCGCAGGCGGGTGTGCAGGCGCGACCCCTCCCGCGGCGCGGGGAGAGGACCGGCCCCTCCTTCCGTCGCTGTTGCCGGGAGCCCCAGGGCACCCTCCTTACTCACGCGCACGCCTGGCTTGGCACCGGGGAGCCTCTCCTTGGAAGCCGCCCAGCCCTTGAGCCCATTTAGCAGATAAGGAAGAGGAAGGTCAGAGCAGGGACTTAGCCGCGGCCAGCACATCGTTTCCAAGGCGCGCGAGATGCAGTTTCAGCCTAGAGGGTCACGGGCACTGCGAGCCCTGGCTGGTCATCAAGGGCGGCCATTGCAGCCGCAGGGCATCAGGTGTGCCAAGCCCGCACTTGGAGGCCTGGCTCCCCCATGCTGTGGGAAATGAGAGGAGCTGTTTGGTGTTGGCCGGTGGTGTACACCTTGCCAGCCAGGCACAAGTTCACCCTCTTGGCACCCTAGCCCTGTCCTCCCACAGCCAGGCCTCCCCTCTTGGCACCCACACATTCCCTGGCTGGGCTTGAAGTCACCGCACCAGCCTTTGTGCAGAGGGTCAACCAAAAGTTCCTGTGTTCCTCTCCTGCCGTGCCAGGCGTGGAAGGATGCCGGGCTCCCGCTGTCCACCACGAGCAACGAAGCCTGCAAGCTGTTCGATGCCACCCTCACCCAGGTATGCCTGCCCCAAGACCCGGGCTCCGTGCCCTGCGAGGAGCCGGCCGGAGGGCTTCTTGGTGAATGCTCAGCCACAGAGTCCCGCACCTCGGCCCGGCTCTCCTTTCCCCACATGGGCTCCAGGGATTGAACTCAGGTCTCCAGGTTTGTTCACAGGCGACTGGACCCGCTGAACTCTCTCACCAGCCCTCGGTGGCTGTTTTGAAGAGAAATAAATATGAGGCTCCTCTTGGTGCTGTGGAAGGGGCTGCCTTTCTGTTTCTTGTCAGCTGCGGTGTCGCCCTAGCCCTGGGAGGTCTTAGGTAGTCTCTTCCTAGAACAGTGACCACCTTATACTCTCTGAGCTCAGAAAATGCAGTGTTCCAGGAAGAAAGCAGGGAGAGGCTCCAGGTCTGATACCGTAAAGCACGTGTGAGGCCTGAGCTTGCTCCCCAGCACCCCTCCACCTGAGCTCCCCTGCGGTCTTCCCAGCTCCCCTGCACCCGAGCTCCCCTGTGGCCCTCCCAGCTCCCCGGTATCCCAGCTCCCCGGCGCCCCAGCTCCCAGGTGCCTAGCTGTGCAGCTGACCTTCTTCAGTGAGACCTACGGGCTCCAGAAGGCAGGTGTCCTTTGTTTTTCTTACTCAGTACGTAAAGTGGACCAATGACAAGAGTCTCGGGGGCATCGAGGGCTGCCTGTCAAAGCTCAAAGCTGCAGACCCCACCTTTGGTGAGTAATGTTCTCCTTGGGTGCAGAAGAGCGGTTCAGGGACTTCTCTGACTGCAGGGCTCAGGGGCCTGGGGAGGGCTGGGAGGCCGTGACATGGCTGAGGGAGGTGATGGGCGGACGCTGGCAAGTTGCCATCGGATCAGCACCACTGTCGCCTCCTGTGGGGCTCCAGCTATTTCTTTTTGTGCGTGCGTGTGTGTGTGTTTGTAGACGAGCATTGGGAATTATCTCTAAGTCCTTATTGCTTTGCTCCTGGGATTTTTCAGATTCTACCTTCCAAGGATAGACGTGCAGGCCGCCACCATTTCCCCCCTGCATTCTTACATGAGATCTGAACTCAGGTCCTTTTGCTTGTGAGGCAGACTTTTAACCTCCTGAGCCATCTTCCCAGCCCGGGGGCTCCAGGTCTTTGGAAGACTCCAGATTTTTTCTCTAATCGCTACATGCAACACCAGCTCTCTACTTTCTGAGTGAGGAGACAGCAGGAGAGTTAAGGTCCTCTCCCAAGATGGCTCACCACAAAGGTTTGACTGCTAGAGCCCCCGAGTGTAATCACAGCAGCAGGGCGCAGGAGCCGGGCACTTGGAGGGCCTGTGTAATCACAGTGCATTCCAGTGTGAGGAGGCCAGACTGTGAGGTGAGAGTCCAGGCTTGAGAGAAGGACTGCTAAGGGGGGATGCAGGCCAGGGACCTCCCTTTCCCCTTGCTACAGCTTAGTCTGGCTAAAGGCGGGCCATCCACGGTCAGAGTGTGAAGGTAGAGAGATGGAATCACCTGTCTGTGTTCTGGGGACCCGTCGACCTTCCTCCTTCCACGGCGTCCTCCGAGCAGCCGTAGGAAGCCGGTGCTGGCTGCAATAATCAGTCCAGTCATGAGCCCACCATAGCTCTGCCAAGCTGGTGCTGAGCAGGGGGCGGTGCTTGCACATCCTACTGGAGAGAGAGTCATAGTTCCATGGAAGGCGCGTCTCCTCCCATTGCCCACTTGTTAGAAACGTGTCGCAAAGAAATACTAGCAAACGTTCGAAGTAGTTCTGCGAGGCTAATTTACCTTCATTAAAAGGGCGGTTGCAGAGTTGACAGGCTGGACATGCCGGACAAGTGGCTGGAGCTTTTGATCCCTGATGTGGGAGTTGGAGAGCTCCCACTGTTCCCCATTGGCTGAGGTGCCATCTTACAATCTAATCTTACTATTTAAGGTACAAAAAAGACAAGAGAAAGAAGGGAGGGGTGGGGGTCTTAATGCCCCTGCCTGGGACAGACACTTTTTTATTGCCCTCAAGTCGCACAGGGCTGAAGCAAACAGATGTTTTCTTATGTCTGTAGAGCTTAGTCCTAGGTAGTGCCAAACTGTGCCAATGTGTTCATTTTTTATTACCTCCTGTCAAAGAGAATTTTAGGTCTTACTTCTGGAGGTTAGAAGATAAAGAATGCTCTGGGTTAGAGAAGTAAGACAATCCTAAGGCGGCAACGCCTCACTGAGGGAAGGCACTTTGAGCCTTCCCAGCACACTGAGGCCAACTCGTAGCAGGAGCCCGTGGGCTCAAACACGCGCGCAGCCTGGCTCGCATCTCATGGGATGAGATGCCCGTTTCCCACGGAGAGCTGGACTGGCCCGGGCCATGCGGGTCACCAGCTGTTCTCCAACGTTCCTCCAGCCATGGGGCACGCCATCTCTAACGGCCTCGTCCTCGTGGGCACGGGAAGCTCCGTGAGGCTGGACAAGGAGCTGGAGCTGGCGGTGAAGACCATGGTGCAGCTTGCTGAAGCGCAGCCGCTGACGTCTCGGGAGCGGCTGCACGTGGCTGCGGTGGACATGTTTGCCAAGGGGTGAGCGGCCTCCCCTGGGCGTGGGGGCGGCGCTCTCCAGTGTTCCTGGGCTGAGGGAGGGGCCACCGTGGAGATTCCCATCCCTCTCGTGAGACCATCTGGCCGGGAGGCTCACCCGCCTGTGCTCCCAGTTGAAAGCTGGTTGGAGCAGTCAGAGAGGACGCCCGGCCTAGCATTCTCAGGGGCTTTCTAGGTTTCACCGAGCACGACGGCTGTCATTTTAATTCTGAAACCTAAAAGAGGAAGAGAACATCCCAGCCTTGTGCTCCTTGCTCTAAGATGCTGCGTTAGCTTTCCGCGAGGTGACAAAGTGCCTGAGGCCATCAGTTTATCGGGAGGAAAGGTTTATCGCGGCTCGAGGTTTCAGAGCTTCAGCCCGTGGGCACTTAGCCCCATTGCTTTGGGGCTGTGGCAAGGCCGTGCTGCTGGTGGGAGCAGGCGGCAGAGGGGAGCTCACCCCGTGACACCCAGGAAGCAGACTGGGGAAGAGGCCTAGTGCTGCCATCGAGGGTACGCCCCAGGGATCTCGCTGCGCCCCCACTAGCTCCAGTGGCTTCTGCCCTTCCCTCCACCATGGGCTGGGGGGCAGCACATGGGTTTTGGGGGGATGCTGAGGAGTCAAACTACCGCGCACAGCCTGAGAGCATCTGCTCACTCCTTCTTCCTCTGCGGTAGCCTCTGTCTGCTCAGGTAGGTGACGTGCACAGGAGAGGTAGGGCAGGGGCTCAAGGGCTCAGTCCCTGAAGCCACGGGAGCCGGGAGCTTCTCCAGGTGATGAACCCGGGTGTGGGGGTCTCCACGTGCCTATGGTCTGCAGGTAGGTGGGCTTCTCTTTGGAGACTGGTTTAACCTGGTTTTCTGTTCGAAAGTTTTTAAAATGTATTTTGTGTGTGTGTGTCCTGTGTGCATCATGTGTGTGTGTCATGTGTGTTGTGTATGTCGTTATGTGTGTGTATGTATTTGTGTGTCGTGTGGTGTGTGTGTATGTCGTGTGGTGTGTGTGTGTCATGTGGTGTGTGTGTGATGTGTGTGTGTGTGATGTGTGTGTGTGTGATGTGGTGTGTGCCTGTGTGATGTGTGTGTGTGTGTGTGTGTCATGTGGTGTGTGCCTGTGTGATGTGTGTCTGTGTCATGTGGTGTGTCTGTGTGTATGTGTATGTGTGTCATGTGGTGTGTGTATGTCATGTGTGTGTGTCTGTGTGTGTGATGTGTGCGTGTGTGTGATGCATGTGCATGTGTGATGTGTGTGTCATGTGGTGTGTGTCGTGATGTGTGTGATGCGTGTGTGTGATGTTTGTGTGTGTGATGTGTGATGTTTGTGTGTGATGCGTGTGCGTGTGTGTGTGTGAGGACATCTTCATGGAGACAGTTCTCTGCTTCCACCTTCATGTAGATTCTGGGAAGTGGCTCAGGTCATCGGGCTCTTGCGGCACATACACACAGACACAAACACATGTGAACGAATACACGTGCCGCATGCATGTACACATACAATATGCACGTAGACCCACACGTATACACCCAAACACACACGCCTATACTTTATACACATGTACTTGCATGCATGCAGATATACATACAAATACTTTCGTGAATGCATACATGCACAGATATACACAGACACATGCGAACAGACATATACATAGACACACACATATACATCTCACAAGGACACATACAAGCACATACACAAATACATCACACACGTACACATTTGTATACACATCACACATATATACATTTCACAAGGACACACCATGTACACGCACATGTAAACCACACACATGCACTCACACACATACACATGCATGCATACATACATGCACACAAATGTGGACCCTCATGCACCCACCCCCACACACACCAACACACACACACACACACACACACACACAGACACACACACAGACACACACACACACACACTCTTTCTAAGCCCACCCAGTGTACCTAAGACGCAGGATGTCTTTGCACCCTGTGTTCACGGACTTCATGTTCGGTGTGTTCTTGGCTTCTAGGAACTTCCCCAAAGCCTGTGATCTGTGGGAACAGATTCTCCGGGACCACCCAACAGACATGTTGGCCCTGAAGTTCTCCCACGATGCCTATTTTTACCTGGGCTACCAGGAACAGATGCGGGATTCCGTGGCTCGCATTTACCCCTTCTGGACACCAGACATCCCCCTGAGCAGGTACATTTCTAAGAAGAACCAGGCATCCCCCTGAGCAGGTACATTTCTAAGAAGAACCAGGCATCCCCCTGAGCAGGTACATTTCTAAGAAGAACCAGGCATCCCCCGAGCAGGTACATTTCTAAGAAGAACCAGGCATCCCCCGAGCAGGTACATTTCTAAGAAGAACCAGGCATCCCCCGAGCAGGTACATTTCTATTTTCATCTCTGTCTTCTGCCCTAAAAACATAGCCATTCCGACATAGAGAGACTCTTGCTGCTAATCTTTTGATCTTTCACATTTAAAAGACTTTTTTTTCTCATTAGAATGTCATCCCATTCTGAGTGAGGGAGTGTCATTGTGGATCAGTCAGAACAGGACTTATTTTATTGTAGTAATAAGCATCACTATATTCTCCAAAGTATAATATCCATACTCCATATCTCTTTTTTTATTGGTGTGGGTGTGTTTATATGTGCGTGCAAGAGGGCACTTAAGTGTTTGTACACATGTGGAGCCCCAAGGATGACACCAGGAATCATCGGAATTGCTCTACCTCCTTATTGCTTTGCTCTGGAGTTTCCCAGGCTCCGCCTTCCAGGGCCAGAAGTGCAGACCACTGCCATTTCTGCCTGACATATTTACGTGGGATCTGGGAATCTAAAATCAGGTCCTTTTCCTTTTGAGGCAGAGGCTAAACCCCTGAGCATCTCCTCAGTCTCGAGCCTTGGTGTGTGTGTGTGTGTGTGTGTTTTAAATAGGGTCTCTTTCTAGCTCAGCCTGGTATGAAACTCACTATGTAGCCCAAGCCGACCTTGGGTTCATGGCAATCCTCCTGCCTCAGCCTGAGTCCTACCCACGGCCATCGGCCTCTGAGCATACCAGTGACTACAAAGGAAGAGATCTGCAGCTCTTGACGCCCAGAATAAAGGGGATTCCCTACCACAGCAGGCATAGACCAGATTCGCCATGTGGCGGGACACCCCATGCCCCGAGGCACTGGGAGGCCTGGAATGTTCCTGAACAGCCACAGGGGCCACCACTGGAGACACGTCCGTTTCAGTTGACCACAGGATTGTCGTGAGAGTCAAACAGGCCAACAGGTCAAGGAGCGTCATGATCTTCTCTCCAGAGAAACCCCTGGAATCTTGACCTCTGTCTGTCTGCCTGTCTGTCTCCGTTTCTTCTCAGTTTTTGCTGCAGTAACAAACGATCTTATTCTCCAAAGACAGACGCTTGTTTTGAGGCATTGACAAATCCAGCAAGCTACTTTTCTTATTGCTACAATGAAATACCCGAGGAGAGCAGCTCAGGGCAGGAAGGGCGTGTGCTGACTCACAGCCTCAATGGGGGGTGGGTGGAGGCTGGGACAGGATGGCAGCGGGGACAGCAGGCAGGCGGGGCGGCAGGCGGGGGGGGGGGGTCAGCAGGTGGCGGGGACGGCAGGCTAGAGGCGGCTGTTTGCGCTGCCTCCACAACCCAGAAGCGGGGACATGAATGCTGATGCTCAGGTCGCTTCCTCCGTTGTTCAGTCCCAGGCCCCTGCTCCCACCACACCCATGAAATTGGGGTCACCCACCTTTAAGGAGGGTCTTTCCAACACACAAACTCCCTCACAGACGTGCACAGAGATTTTTCTCCAGGGTGATGCTGATCCCGTCAGTTGACAATTGCTCCTTCCTCCTGCTCTCTGGGGACAAGCGACATCCCCTTTGCTACCGGGCAGAGACAAATGGCAGCTTCTGCCCCAGAACAGTGGCTTCCAAATGAACTTTAAACATATTTGCCAGGGGTTGGAGAGACAGCTCCGTGGGCAGGGTGCAAGCTTGCAAGCCTAGAGACCTGAGTTCGATTCTTCAAAGCCCGTATGGTAGAAGGAAGTTGTTCTCTGACCTCCGCTGTGTACCATGCATGCATTCTCTTTCCTGCTCTTTCCTGGCACCGGCCTGGGAAGTGGTGGGTGCAGGTGGCCAGGGGGCACATCCAGGTCAGAAAGAGGGTGGTACACAGTGCTGTGGAGCCTGGGAGGGGCCACCCACAGCCCACCGCTTCCCAGGAAGGTGTCCCTGGTCTGTGTCACCAGGCTGGAGGGAGAGATCTTGTCATTCTCAGTGGGGAGCCCCATGCTGCCTGAAGAGGTGCGTGCTGGTCGAGGAGACAGACTGTGTAGACTGGGGGCTTGGAGGCAGTTCTGTACGCGCCGAGGTCACTGTCCACACCAGTGTGTAGAGCTGCTCAGCGCACCGCCTGGGCGTGCTGCCACCTGCTGGCTACTCCCGGCACTGCAGAGCTGTCTGGAAGCGGGAGTCCCAGTGTGTCAGCAAGATCTCTCCTCCACGGGCTCTGGAAGGTCCTTGTTTTCCTCCAGTGGTGGCCAGCAGGCATCCTCTGGCCAGTCTGGCAGCAGAGTCTTCACGCAGGGTCCCCACAGTGCCTTTGCATCTCTAATGCTAAGGTGCCTTCTTACAAATCAGACAATTTGATAATATCTACAAAACCCCTGTATCTAGAAACTGTCACATTCGAGCACTGGGCGTTACCACGCCAGCCGACCCCGCCAGAAGGATGCTGTCCGCATGTACTTCCTGTGGGCTAAAAATCTTCCCTCTGTTTTTAGTTACGTGAAAGGCATCTATTCTTTTGGGCTGATGGAAACTAACTTCTACGACCAAGCACAGAAACTTGCCCACGAGGTAAGTAGGTCCTTGTCAGGGCATGAGATCCTTCTGGGGTGGCCCTTCCTATGTGACCAAGGTGTCCACAGAGATGTCAGGAGGGGTGGGGCGTGAGGTCCTTCTGGGGTGGCCCTTCCTATGTGACCAAGGTGTCCACAGAGATGTCGGGAGGGGTAGGGCGTGAGGTCTTTCTGGGTGGCCCTTCCTATGTGACGAGGGGTCACAGAGATGTCGGGAGGGGTGTACTGAGAGCAGCTGCCCAGACAGGCCTCTGCCTGCCTGTCGCTCCCCCAGAGTCAGGCTCGTGGATAACCGATAGCTTCATATCTGCCAGGGAGGCCGTGGCTTCCTCCCTCGGCATGGCGGCTGTGGCTGTGTCAGTGCTGCTTAGCTCAGAGCCACATGGCCAGCAGGACAGGCGCACTGGAGGTGGGCAGGGTACCAGCCTCGGCTCTTCCAGCCTCATTTCACCTTCGCCCTTTGCCCACCTCTAATGCTGCCAGAGGTTTGTGGTGAATGGCGATTCCAAATGCGGGCCGCTGAGGAGCCTGACTGGGCTGCGTCCCCCTCCCCCGCCCACTGAGTGGACGGAACCTTCATTCTGCCGGCAACCTGCCTCTTGGCCACGACGGCACGCAGGGTGCCCTGTGACCTTAGGCCCTGGCTTCCCTGCTCTGCCTGGGACGTGCTGGCAGGACCCAGGGCCAAGTGGCAAGCCTGGGTCAAGGCGGCTCCGGCTTGGACGCCTTCTGTGCCCGCCACGCCTGTCCTTGACACAAAGGGACGTGGGGTGCCATCCACAGAGGGGGGCCCCGTCTTCTCCTGGTCCAGGGCGGCTCCTGGAGCTTCACACGCGCCTCCTCTTGCTCACACATCAAACTCCTCGGTGCCTAGAAAAGGGGCTGCTGCTCAGACAGCGCCTGGGGCTGTGTCGCTACGAGGTGGCAGGAGGTGAGATTCTCACCCAGGCCACCTGTCCTTTAGCTGCCCAGACTGGACGTCAGCTTCCCTGCACACCACACACCTCCCCTGGGGCTCCCCTCCACGGGCATCGTCCACTCGGCATGAATCCCCAGGCAGGACAGCATTGTTTGGGGTGTCAGAGGGTTACCCAAGTCGGAATCAACCAGATTTGAGGGTTGGTGATGTTGATTTAGCTCTGAGTCAGGCCTCGGGGCCTGGGCAGCTCCTTGCCCATCTGAGCTCTGCAGGTAGGATGATTGGGCACCCTGTCCTGGGGTCAGTCAAAGAAGTTCCTTCTGGTCGGGAAGGGACCCCCCGGGTCGTACCCACGGGCTGGCAGGGCAGTCTGAACGGCTAAAGGCGGGGGCAGCGGCTGAGCTCTGACTTCGAGATGCAAGCCATCTTGTCGGCCTGAGCTTCGGTTTTCTCTCAGGTGGGCAGCGATGCCTCCTCCGCAGCACGCTGTGGTGGGTATGGTGAAGGTCAGGTACCCAGGCATGGCGGGCCCGGTGCCGGTGATGGGTTGTAATTGTGCTGAGTCACGGCTTAGTCTCCGCTCTTGCTCTGGCCCGGCCCAGGCTGCCCGGCCCATCCTCATTTTCTCCATTCTCTGCCCTGGGTAGGCGTTATCCATTGAGCCGACCGACGCGTGGTCAGTGCACACTGTCGCCCACGTGCACGAGATGAGGGCGGAGGTCAAGGCCGGGCTGGAGTTCATGCAGCACTCTGAAGCCCACTGGAAGGTAAGAACCTTGTCTCCGGCCCCCTGGTGAACAGTCCAGGCCGCCACCTAGAGTTCTGCCGAGACAGAATGGAGGGGACTTAGAAGCGTGGCTGGGTTCCCTGGGCCCCGGGTCTGGAGGCAGCGTTGATGCCTCGGAAGGTTTAAGGACCCCCAAGGACTCCCACCTGCCGGTGTTTTACAGGTAGTTGTAGGATTCGGGTGAGGACCCCGAGCAGGTTGGCACCATGGGGGCCCCGAGCGGGTGGGCGGCATGGGGGCCCTGAGCGGGTGGGCGGCGTGGGGGCCCCGAGCGGGTGGGCGGCGTGGGGGCCCCAAGCGGGTGGGCGGCGTGGGGACCCCGAGCGGGTTGGCACCATGGGGGCTCCGAGCGGGTGGGCGGCGTGGGGGCCCCGAGCAGGTGGGCTCAGCTGCCTCCGGCAGGATTCACACAGGGCCAAGGTGCGGCCTCAGGGAGCGCAGGTGTGGAGGCGGAGGGCAGCTGAGGGTGCACTGATGTCTGCAGGGCTGGCCTGTTGGATCCAGATCCCGCCTCGCCCATCCACGGCCTCAGCACCCCTCACTGGCTCCGCTCTGAGCACCCGACTTCACTCAGCCCCGCCGCTGACTGGTGTCGGCCTCTTTGGGGCCTTCACCTCCCTGCCCCTTCATCGCGGTGGCCTTCATCGCGGTGGCCCTTCCCTCCTCCGCCACGCATGGCCGCCTAAGTGCCCTCATTCCCGTCTGCACCACAGTGGGCTCGCGGGGCACCCCTAGCTGGGGCACCGTGTCCTCCCAGGACCTCGATGGTCAGTGCCATCAGAGACAGGGACCTAGGCAGGACACGGTGGTCGCCAGTGCCCCCACCCAGCAGAGGGTGACCGTGTGATTCACAGCAGGCTGATTCCCAGCATCCTGGGAGTGGTCCTGGGTTCAGCGGGGGGGGGGGGGCATGCAGGGCTTCCTAAGGACCGAGCTCTGGGGGCTGCAGAGCTAAGATGGCGCAGGAACCTGAGGCCAGGGGTCTCCTGTGCCTTCAGCCAGCACAGGCAGATGCCGGGACGAGTACTGAGTCCGCGTGAGGGCACCGGCTTGTCCCAGCCTCTGGCACAGGGCGGGGGTGCTGGCCTGGCTCCTCTCATTCACATTCCTCTGATTCATGGGGTCTGAGACCCCGCCTCGGGGACCTTGTGCTCCAGGGGCGAGCGCGTGACTCATGGTCCTCTGTGAACCCTTGACCCCAAAGGAGTCCCCGGAAGTGTTGCCCTGATGCGCCAAGCCTCGGTTCATTCCAGGACAGGCCTCTGGCTTCTGCTGCCCCCTCTGTCCCCTGAGCTTCCGGTGCTGCTGACTGGGTGTGGAGGGACAAGCCGCGGCCCCTTCTTCCCCCTGCACGGGCCTCAGTCTGCACACGCTGAACCCAGAGCTCAGCCCAGAACTCCAGACCCCTGCCACAGACCCCGCTCCGCTCCCCAGGCTCCCGCCCAGACAGAGAGCACCCTCACAGTAGTCATTCAGGGACAGGAAACCAGGGAGGCAGGGGATCCAGACGGGCTGGGGGCAGTGGTCGGGGATGGCTTCCTGGAGGAGGCGCCTTGGAGCTGGTTATTGAAGGATGAGTAGGTGCCTGCCAGGCGGAGGACGAACAGATGGGGGCTGTCCAAGCCAGGACCAGCCGAGCAGGTGCCAAGGCCTGTGTGGCTGTGAGGGGAGGAGACCGGGCGGTTTGTGTCCTTAAACCCCGGAGGACGTGTGGTCTCAGAAAGAGACCACAGGCCAGAGTTCAAGGGACCCGCGGCCACCAGGAGCTGCGCTCAGGGGAGATTTCAGCACCGTCAGGAGGGCAGCTGGGGGATAACCCGCCTCGTGACCAGCTTGTTTCAGGGTCCCAGAGGCTGTGCACTGCCTCCTGCTGCCGCAGGCCAGAGCCGCAGCCTGGAGACCAGGGCTCCCCCGGACCAGGTGGAGAACAGAAACACGCAGCTCTCTAGGCTGAGTGAATCTGGACCCGTTTACTGAAACTTTTGCGACAGCTTTTATACAGAAAATTTTGGGGTAAAGAATGTTGCACCTACAAATAGACATAATTTCCTGGTCAGCAATCACCTTCAGGGTGGACATTTTTCAAGAACCTAACCCACTCCTTGAGGGTAAAAGCACTTGACAGAAACATTCTCCCAGTATTTCCAAACCTAGCTAATCTATAATGCTCCACCGGATAGCCATGGGGCTGAGCCCACAGAGTTGTCATTGTTCTAAGCCCCTGTAGTGTGGTTCTAAGCCCCTGAAGGAAACACTTGAGCAATATAATTTATTAAAAGAATAATTCTTCCTATAGTAGCATCCATCCATTCCTTTAGTAGTAAGGTTGCTTATGTCTTCCTTTGAGGAATTCCAGAAGTATATTGCCATCAGTTGTTGATGACCCATCTGTGAACCATGCATTCTCCAAACCCGGGGTCCATTCTGTTGGGCCCCATATCGCCAAGGGTGTGTCTTTCGGGGCAGAGGCGATCATTGGCGGGGGTGCACTCAGATGGTCCATCTCTGTGATTTCTCGTAAGAGTGCTGTTTGGGAAGGGAAGACATGGCCCCTTTGCTACTGACATGGATTCTCCCAGTTTGGATTGCAAATGCCATCTCCAGTGGATGGTCTTGGCGTCTAGACTTTCTGGGCTGATGGTCTCTTCCTTGGCCTTCAGCCAAGGGTATCATAGTTCCTTTTAAAGTTCTAGTGAACAGATAGCATAGTCTTATATGTCTGGAACTTCTGAGGTAGTTTATAGGTGGAATTTTACCCACCTGTGTTTTAAGACTCTTGAAGTTGTTCTCTAATCTCTTTAAAATCAGTGTACACATTCCGGCTAACAAGTCTACTTATTCTGAGTGACTAGACATGAAATCTCTATTTAGAATTTGACTTAAAGTTAAAAAGCAGGCTTCTTCTCTAGATCAGAGAGCAGGAAGCTAGTCCCAAAAAACCTAAGAGGAGGTAAAAAGCATTCCTAATTCCCAGAAGAATTCCTCCTGCCAAGGGCAAAACTTAAATTACCTAGGAAAGAATGCCTAGCACCCGCCCATGGGGTTACTGTGACCTTCCCCAGGGAACAGGCTTTAGCCCTGAACTGGGAAGAAACACCAAGGCCTGACAATTCCCATATTTTTCCTTATTTCTCTTAAATAAAGCCATGTCCTTTTCCCAGAAAATGTTTCCTTGAAATAATATTCTATGCTGGGACCTTATCCACCAGAATGGTTGGATAAGGACGGGCATCCTGCCAAGAACCCCGAGCCCCCTTTCCCACACCTGACCCCCCCAGCAGCTCCTGCTCCGGGCTGAGCAACGCGTGCTTTACAGCGTCTGCTCCCAGCCAGCTTGTGGCACAACCACGGAAGTGTCCAAATGTCAGCCGGCTCCCGGGACCGTGGGCTTCACCAGGGCGGGGCCTGGTCATCCTTGAGGCTTTAGCCACATGCCTGAGTCACCGCGTATGGGATGGACCTGCCACTCTGTGGGCGCCGTCACTCCTCTGGCTGTGCACCCAAGGGGGACAGAAGCGGAGCTACTGAGGCCGGTTCTCACGCTGCTCTTCCTAGTGGAGGGGGGCCCGAGCTGCTCCTGCCCCAGCCTGTTTCCCCCTCAGCAAATGCAGAGTCGCCGCTTCTCAGCGATAAGGGCAGTTA